>CM053596.1:202166628-202242037 GCA_028646575.1 Pseudocheirus occidentalis
AAAAAAAATAAAAAAGGAATTGTAAAATGTGTTGTATTTTCAAAGTTTTTTGTGTGTGTGTGTGTGTAAGTAACCATCGGGAGTAAGGAAGAGTGTAGAGTTGCTTAGTAGGGAGGTCCAGAGTCCAAGGGAAACATCTGGATACCTGAGTGGAGTGTATGGATAAGCTGCCCGAGCACAAGAATACAGCCATGCCCATGTAGGCTTGTCTCTGAAAGGGAGAGAATCATAGTATTTCAGAGCTGGCAAATGGGCAATTTGAGACGGAAATCATTTGTGTTGGAGGAAGGAGGGAGGATGGTTTTCCTTAAATAAGGAGATAATGATAAAGTAAAAAGAACTGAGAATCCCTATTTCTAACATTACCTAGCTATAGGACCTAAGATGTCCCAAAAATTAGTTAGTCCACTGGAGGTGTAGAAAGTAGTAACTTGGTACAACTGAGCAGCGGAGTGGGTAGTATACTGGCCCTGCAGTCAGGAGAACCTGAGTTCAAATTAGACCATAGATACTGGCTCTGTGATGCTGGCAAGTCACTTAATCCCAATTACTTAGGAAAAAAAAAATAAAGTTGAAATCCAAGACAACCGAAGGATTTATGATGAAAAATCCTACCCATCCACAAAGAACGAATGTTATCTGAATACAGATTGACACATACTTCTTTTTAAGCTTTATTTTTCTTGAGGTTTTTTTTGTCTTTTCTTTTACAACATGACTATTATGGATATGTTTTGCATGACTACACATGTATAACATATATTGAATTGCTTGCCTTCTCAGAGAGGTGCATGTGGGGAGGGAGGAAGGGAGAGTATTTGGAACCCAATGATGAATGTTAAATGTTTTGATGGAACTCAAAAATGAATGCTAAAAATTGTTTTTACATGTAACTGAGGAAAAATAAAATAAAAATAGAAAAAAAAGGAAAGTTATGACTTTAATGAAGTTCACAGAGCCAGGCATGGGCATAACTTGAATCTGGTTCTTTCCATGTAATCCTTTCATTTAAGTATCTTCCCTTTCCCTGTCAGATGTAAATACTTTGTATCTTAATTTGCATAGTTGACCTATCTATCTTATAAGCAGTTATGGATTTGAAATGCAAAAAAAAAGTCCCTAACATTCATATTGTGCTTCAGGCTTTACAAAGTACTTTACATGTATTTATCATGTTTGTAATAGATAGGAAGGTGCTTAACGAGGAACAGAATGCTAAACAACTGTAAACATTATCATCATCATCATCATTATTACTGTTTATTACTATTACATGGATGAGGAAAATAGGCTGACTGGCCTGCCCTGTCAGTCACTAGCTTCCTTCACCAGCCAGACCTGGAATGGGAAAGTGCCTGAGTAGATGGGTCGAAAGGGGAAGAAAATCAATTTTTTTAATGGAGCTGAAAACATGGATGAAGTCTCTACATATCCTAGGAAAGCCTACTGTGGAATCTCCCCCCACCATAAATCACCCATCTGCAGGCAGTGAGAGGGGTCTGGCATTTGGCTTTGTGTCAGAGGTTCTGCTCCAGGATGAGTTACTGAGGGGAGCTGGGGAATGGCCTTCACCAGGTGACATTCCAGGTTTCACCGTAATGTTGAGTAGGGTCAGTCAAAGGGCTGCTCTTAAGGACCTAGAGGGCCACATGTGGCCTCAAGGCCACAGATTCCCCACCCTTGATCTAGATGTTTAAAGGTCCTTTCCAGTTCAGATTTATAATTCTAATATCCTCTCATTTCTACCCTTTCTTTCACTCATGGAAGTCATGACCCTTATCTGAAAAAGATTCCGCCATTATCTCTACCTATTGAAAAACCCTCCTTTCCTGTAAAGTGCAACTTGGGTGCTACCTCCTAGAAACTTTGCCTGGTCCTATTCAGCCGGAAAGTGATTTCTCTCTACTAGAATTTCTCTCATTCTGCTGTCTGCACATCTCCTTTGGACTTCTCACATTCTGCCTTCTATTTTGTTATCTCTGTAGATGGTATAAACCCCTATGAGAATATAAACTCCCCGAGGACAAGCATTAAGTGTGGTTTCTTTTTCCTTTTCTCAGCTGCCAGCACAGTGCCTTGCACGCTTATGAAATGCTTATCCTACAGAACTAAACTGAGCAGACCCAATACTCCCTCTCAGTCCCTTCTTGCTCTAGAATTCTAGAATGCCCTCCTAGTTGGCTAATATATTTGTTTCAGTCCTTTAAATAATGAAAATAAAGTTACTAAGCGAGATTTTTTTAAGCTCTCAATGTCATGATAACTGTACGCAGCTAATTGCAGTGGCTATGTTTAATTTGTAAACTGCATTGATAATTCTAAATCAGCTTAATCCTGCTTTCCATTGCACTACCTTTCCCTAGCATTTGGATTTGAAAAAAATATTCCTTTTCTTTAACTTTCACTAATAAGCGAAAACCAGAACTACAAATCCTTTCCCTACAGAGCTACCTAGGGAAATGTCTTCTTATCTCTACCCCCATGTTTCTTAACCTTTTTTTATGGACTCCTTTGACAATCTGTTGAAATTTTCATATCAGTCTCTGAATAATGTCTTTTAAAAAAAAAAAAGGATTGGCAATCAAAGCCCTTCCTAACCTAGCCTCCTCCTATCTTTTCAGTCTTCTGACATCATATTTCCAAACACACACTTTTCCATCCAGAGGAACTGACCTCCTGACTGTTCCTTATCTCTCAGCTCCTGGCATTTTCCCTGCTTTCTCCTATGCCTACAGTGGTCTCCCACCCAAGGTCTACCTGCCAACTTTCTTGGCTTCCTGAAAGTTTCAACTGAAATCCCATCTTTTACAGGAAGCTTTTCCCAACTCCTCTTAATTCTAGTATCTTCCCTCTCCTAATCATTTCCTGTTTATCCCGTGTGTGTGTGTGTGTGTGTGTGTGTGTGTGTGTGTAGAGTTTGTTTGCATACATATCTGTGTCTTGTTTCCCCCATTAGATTGTAAGCTCCTTGACAGTACAGATCTGTCTTTTGTCTCCTTTTGTGTTTTCAGCATTTAGTACAGTACTAGAGGCTTATTGATTGGTTTTTAAAATGCTAAATTTCAGCTAAAGAATTGTGAAAATAAAGATGCTTTTTCTTCCCATCTAAGTTCACAGACCCCTTGAAATCTCTCTCCAGATCCCAAGATGGTCTACTGACTGTAGTTTAAAAACCACTGTACCCTAAAGTCACAAAGGCCCCAGAGTCAAGCAATTTTCCCCCATTTTCTGGCTCTCGGTAGGAGCCACTCAGTGCATGAATGTCTTTGTGTGTTTGTGCTTAAGATTCACAACAGAAAACAAAGGAAAAAATTGGCCCCACGGCAGATAGGTGAGGATATTCAACAGATTTGGGTTGTTATAAGGCAGTCAGGTGCACAGTAGATGGAACACCTGGCCTGGAGTCATCTTGAGTTCAAATTTGACCTCAGATGCTTACTAGCTGTGTGACCCTGGGCAAGTCACTTAATGCTGTTTGCCTCCGTTTCCTCATCTGTAAAATGAATTGGAGAAGGAAATGGCAAAGCTCTTTGGTATCTTTGTAAAAAAAGAAAAACAACCCAAATAGGATCTCTCACAATGGGTCAGATACAACCAAAAACAACTGAATAACAACAACAAAGGCAAGTCACTTCAATAAGCATTCATTAAACATTTACTATGTGCTGGGCACAATGTAAGCACCTGGACCTTGCCACAGTTCCAGGAAAGGCTGCCCTTTCACAATATAAAGAAGGGATGGAGGGAAAGCCTTGGAATATGAATTCTATTAAGCAATTCTAGACCACTAGCACTGCAAGTTCCACCTATATACTCTGACCCATCTGCCTGGATAAGCTTGCTAGGAGGCAGTCAAGTATGGCATGCATTGGTGGGTTCCAAAACCTGGAGGCTATAACCCGTCACCTGAAAAGGAGAGAGAACAGGAGGTGTCTTAAGAATGTTATACTTTATCAAATATATAAATATATGTATATATACACATACATGTATATATAATGTTATATATGTATATACGGGTCCCTACATAAATAATGTGTATATGTCCCTATATGTAATGCATATATATGGGTCCTATATATAAAATGTATGTTATATATACAGGTTCCTCTAGATAACATGTAATGTGTATATTGTATATTTTATATGTGTGGGTCCCTCTATATATAATGTATATATTTTATATTTATGTATGGGTCCCTATACATAACGTATACGTTACATATTTTATGTATAGATTCCTATATAATGTAAATTATATATATTATTTATGTCTGTATATTGGTCCTTATATATGTTATATGATATATATAGGTTCCTATATATAATGCGTGTATATGAGTCCCTCTATATATAATAATATAAATTCATATATTTACATATATTATACATTACAATATATATATGAGGGCCCCTCTATATATAATGCTCTTTTATATGATATATATTTTATATATGTGGGTCCCTATATATAATGTGTACATTATATAATTTTTTATATATGGGTCCCTCTATATATACTGTATATATTATATATATTTTTTAATATATGGGTCCCTAGAAAAGCAGTCCAGGGCAGACTATTTCTAGTGATTTGGTAGAGTTGCTTGCTCCAGACAGCTGATTGTTAGATTTTCAGTGGGAGCATTTACACCTTGGAAATTGGCAAATGCTACAAATCAGGGCTTGATTTGTTGTTTTGTTGATTGCCTAGACTCAAAAAAGTGTTGTAGAAAATATTAATAATGCAAAATAAATTTTAAAATGTGCCCTGCCTTTTCAGAGATCCAGTTGTTAAATAGTTAGCAGCACATCCCAACTTGCCCTTTCTTTGATAGAGAAACTTTCAGTTAAGCCTCTGAGGTTTCTGAGAGGCAGGATTCCCCAATCCACGTCGAGTAAATTATGAGCCTTCCTGACAGTCACTATGACTGCAATGAAGTTATCCTCTTGAACCCACATAATATCTCTGTGTGATGTAATCAGCTCTAGCAACAGCAGAGCAGGAAGGAACCGGAGGCACATCCCATGAAGAAGCAGAGCAGACCCGTTGGCAAAGGGAGTCAGGATGTTCCCATTACCTACTCATTTAGCAGCAGAGTAGAGGAAGTCTAGCAAATCAATAATCAACCATTTGTGAAGCATCTTCTAAGTTCCAGGAACAGTGACAAACCCTAGTGATGCAAAGACAAAAACAGTATACTCTCTTCCTTTGAGGAGCATACACCAATAGCACTCAAAACTCTCATCTGTGTAGAAAATGGCACCAGAGACACTCTCGAACATGGCTCTCTGCTCTTCCAATGTTCCTTCAGAGTATAAGGCTTAGGAAATACTGGTAGCTCTTTGGGGTTCCACAAGTTCATGCAAATTTGGAATGAACCACTTCTTACCCTTAAAGCCAGAGGTTAGGTGACTTGACCAAGGTCACATTAAGTAACAAGTAATAAGGTAAGATTTCCACTCCTTTGGGCTTTCTAGTGGGCCCTACTACGCAAGCCCATGTTACCCATGTAGCCTTAAGTAAACTCTATCCATAAGATTCCTGAGTGAGCCCAAATTAGATTAAAGGCTCTCTGGGCCCCATATTCCTTCTCTGTAAAATAAGCGGAAGTAGTTTTGATGATTTTACCACCAGCTATAAATCTATGATCCCATGAATATCCTAACAGTGATATTACCCATAGCCATTCTTTGCAGAGCTCAAAGCCCCGATTGTACAAACATAACAAAAGGATCGGGCTCTATGTCACCTGGATCCTTCAACATGGTAGAAACAATGATTGTTTCTAACCTAATCCAATGCTCCATTACAGTGGTGTCAAGCTCCAATAAAAATCAGGACTGCTAAAGCATCCGTCTGGATCACTGCAGGTCACATATTGACTTAGAAAGCCACATATCAACATCATCTTCCTTCTGTTGCATTTTTATTCATTTTGTTGAGAATTTTCCAATTATGTTTTAATTTACTTTGGGCTAACTCAGGAATGTTTTGGGTAGCATTTGACACCTCTGCTCTATTAAATTATAAGTTTCTAGAGCAGCAGTTTTCAACCTGTGGGTCACGACCCCTTTGGTGGTTGAACGACCCTTTCACAGAGGTCACAGGGGTTGCCTAAGACCATCAGAAAACACATATTTCCAATGGTCTTAGGAACCAAGACACCATTCTTCTATTTGTGTCCAGGCGGGTCTGCCCACATGCAGATACACCCACATATGAGTACTAAAGGGTTGCAGCATTAGGAAGGTTGAGAACAACTGTTCTAGAGGGAAAGCATCTTCTCTGTAGCTTCTTGTGGAGCTTCATCTAGATGTACGCCAAGCACAAACTCTTTTACTTGTTGATCTCTTGGCATGCTTTCTCCTGGATCATTTCTCCACATCTGAATCCTCCTCTCTACCTACCTGAAACACCAATTGCTTCACAAAGCTTTGTCTGACAACTAACACGGGGGGCTCGTTCAGTCATCCCAGATATGGAGCAGATAATTCAACCTACACAGCCAAGTACAGTAAAATATTTCTAAATACAATTGTCCATCCTTCTATTAACTAGAACTCTCCAATGAGCTCCATTTCCACAAACATAGAATGTGATGCTAACTTTGTCATGGTGATCCTTTGGTCCTGAAAAATAATCAAGAGTCTTCTGAGTTATCAGAGATGACAGTACTATATTGTTTCAAATACAGGCTGCATTTTCCTTCTGCAAATCCAGCTTACATAAAACCTGAGTGTGGCCTATAATCATTCTTATCAATAATTTTTTTTCCCTAACAGATCTCATTTTTAGAGTAGAGCCTATATCTGGATGCAATCTAGATTCAGAACAATTGAGTATGATCAATATATTTTATTTAGCATTAAGTGCATTTATCTGACAAGTGGCAAATTATATTTATTTCATATGAATGTAAAAGGTTATGGTGAGAAGCTTGGTGTCACAACGGATAGAGTAACAGACCTGGAATCAGGAAGACTCATCTTCCTGAATTAGAATCTGCCTCAGACAACTTACTAGCTGTGTGATCGTGGGCAAGTCATTTAACCCTGTTTGCCTCGGATCTTCCATGTATAAAATGAGCTGGAGAAGAAAATGTCAAATCACTCCACAGTATCTTTGCTAAGAAAACCTCAGATGAGGCCACTAAGTGTTGGATATGACTGAAACACGTAAACAATAACAAGAGGGTATAACGTGTGAGATTTCTACATTGTTGTTGCCCATGTAGATTATATGTGTCTACGTGGGTCTATCCAGATATGACTCAAAAGGAGGCAAGAATAGATGTTTCTAGAATCTCCTCATCCCATCCTTCTCGAAAAGCAGGAGGCTGGGGCTAGAGGTTGGCCATTCTGCTCTCATCAGGGCTACTAGGTTAGAATTATAATCTCTACCCTTAACTATTGTTAATATAGGGGAAGCAGCGCACACATAGTTTCAAGCTATGTTCCCAATCACTTTTCCTTAATGCAGTGGTTCTCAACCTTCCTAATGCTGTGACCCTTCAATACTCATGTGGGTTTACCTGCATGTGGGTGGACCCTCCTGGAGACAGATAGAGGAGCGGTGTCTCAGTTCCTAAGACCGTTGGAAATAAATGGTTTTTGGTGGTCTTATGCAACCCCTGTAACCCCTGTGAAAGGGTCGTTCAACTCCCAAAGGAGTTGTGACCCACAGGTTGAGAACCACTGTCTTAATGGGAAGGAAGGACCCCAAGTTATATATTGAAGGTTTGATTCTCTTCTCACTAAATGCCAGTTCCACAATGAACATACAGAGTAAATAGCAAACAAACCAGTTTATTCGAGTTGATAGTGAAATAGAAATCAGAAAAAGTATGCAGAGGAAAATATATATCAGACAATACAAAGTGAATGAACTCCTCCATTGGGAGCAAGATAACACAGCTCAACCAAGAGAGAGAGTCACAGACCTTACTCAAGGGAAAATATCCTGGGGTCTCTAGTGTAACAAACTGAGGAGAGAGACAAGATAAAGATTGCCAGCTCCTCTACGTGCCAGTTTCTTCCTATAGTCTTTCTCTCCCTTCAGCAACCTGAAGAGAGGTAGGAATCATGGCATCTTCTTTCTTGAAACTGGAAACCAGAAAAGACTAGTTCTCACCTATTCTATCTGCCCCAGGGCATTACGTGAGCAATCTCTACCAGTGAGGAGAGTACCATATAGATGGGTTTTTGAGCTGAAGGTTACACTAGTGCTTTCTATCAATCAGAATATTTGATTAACTAGAAGAACTCCCTGTTCTCAACCAGGTTGTATTACAGAGAAATCATTGTGCTATTACTGTGCTTACTTATATCTGTTTTCCATGTTTAATTCCTGCTCATTATAGATCTGTCAAAAGCAAAGCCCTTTGTTTTAATCCACAGACTTCCTTAGAAGGTGGCATTGGCACACCAGTCAGAAGTAAGTCACTTCTACTACATCATGTATGCTCCTCTTTGAGGGAACACCACTCCCATAGTACATAACTCGTAGGAAGGAAGGAAGCATTTATTAAGTGCCTACTATGTGCCAAGCATTGTGTTAAGTGCTTTTTACAAATATTATCCCATTGACTCTCACAACAACTCTGGGATTTAGTTGCTGTTACTCCCAGTCTTATAGATGAGAAAACTAAGACAAACAGCTTAAGTGACTTACCCACAGCTGGTAAACGTCTAAGGTCAGAATTCAACTCAAATGATCTTGACCCCAGGCCCGGTGCTCTGTCCACCACTGCACCACCAAGCTGCTTCTAAGGACCTAAGAGACAGCAGAGTGACTCCTGTGGGTTCAACAAGGCAAGTTCAGTGTTCTTTCCAGTCCATTCTTCACTCAGCTGCTAAAGTGATCTCCCTGCAGTACAGGGCTGAGTGCCCTTGTCAGTCCTCTCAATAAGCCCCAATGACTCCCTATTGTCTCCAGTATCAAATATAAAATCCTCTGATTAGCTTTTAAAGCCCTTCGAAAACTGGGCCCCTCCTACCTTCCTACCTTTTTATATTGTATTTCCTGTCCCCCACTCCTCCTGACACATACTGTTCCAATTCAGCCAGACTAGCTAATCCCTCACACAAGACTCTTAGCTCCCTACTTTATTATGCCTTTTCACCGCCTGCACCCAATGCCTAGAATTCTATCCCTCCTCACTTGAGCTCTGCCCCCTGGTTTCCCTTCCAGACTCAGTTCAGATCCCACCTTGAGCAAGAGATGGTTCCAGGTCTCCTGCTTCTCTCTGAGATCATCTCCCATTTAAACTATATATATATATATCATCTGCCTGTAATTGTTTGTATGTGATCTCCTCTGTTAGAATATAACTCCTTGGGGGCAGGTAACACGTATTTGACTTTCTATGTATCCCCAGCTCTTAGCACAATGCCTGGTATGTAGTAAGTGCTCAATGCTTGTTGATTAGATTGACTGATGTTCTGATCTCCAAATAAGCAGCTTACAAACCTTCTGAACACAGCTGTGATCTAAGTTGTGATCTGTCTGCATAGGCCTCTGAGGTCAGTGAAGAAAATTTGACTCCGAGAAAACATATTGGCAGGATTAAGCCAGTTCTCTGCGATATAAAAAGGTGACTGATGTTTGCCTTCTCCATTTTCGCCTGGGGAATCAACACTTGGGAAATTCCCTCAATTATGAGAAGTTTAAATTTAAATGAAGGAAGATCGTCAATACTGTTCAAGATGTCATTGCAGAACTTGTCAGGTGGGAGCTGAGGTTTCCTTGTCAAGCTGAGCTTTTTGGCACGTGTGGCTCCTGCCAGTCAGTGGGGCTGCCTGGGGTCCTGATGTGGAGGGGGAAAGCCACCTTGGAGGGCTCCCCTCAGACACATCCCCTGCCCTTCCCTCTGTGAGAAGCCCCCACAGGGCAGAATCTTGGGGAACCTACATGTTCCTCTTTGATGATATCTGCTAAATAGGCAAGAGCTCTCCATTGCAGAGTGATAAGGGAACACAACAACCAGAAAGCTTTTGTCTCAGCACGTCTGTCTGCTGCTCTGAGATGCCCAGGCATATTTTCCAGGACACGAGACCTTTGGGAAATATTTCCTTTCTTTCCCCTTCTTGTTCCCCACCATCTACCTCAAGTGAACTAAATTTGTGGAAATGATGCTCCTAGACCACGTCGGGGTTAGGAAGGGGGAAAGGACTAGTTGGGAGACGTTGGGGAGTCACTGAGCCTGAATGATGCTTCGTGGTAGACAATGAGTAGACAGAGATTCTAGGAGAGCAGATAATATTTAAGCTGGGAAAATGTCTTTGCTATTCTCTTAGAATCCATAGCACTGTTGGAACATACTTACATAGGCCTGCAGCAAAAGCAGCTGTTAATGTGGGTATTGTCTGTGGAGAATGGAATGGACCTAGACAACAGCTGGGTTCTCAAATTCACTAATGCCTCAAAGGCTTCGGAGTGAGTCTACCCATTGGATGGGAGAGCAGGCAGCTAGCCACGGATGTCTCATCTCCAGAATGGAGGTAAAGCCTTTCTGTTCCCATAAATCAGGACAGGGCAATTCATAGTTTTAGCCATTCATTCAATTCAGTTCCATTCAGTTCAACTCATCTCAAATCAATTCAAATAGCATTGATTAAGCACCTACTATCTACTACCCTAAATTCTAGGAATGCAAAAACAAAATAAGACAATTTCTGCCCCCAAAGAACTTACATTTTATCGGACATTTATTAGGATGGTTAAGTGCAAAATAATTTATGGAGGAAGAGAACATTAATACTTAGAATAATCAGGAAATGCACCTGAGGTGCCGGCTATATAGAACTTTAAAGGAGGTCAAGAATTCTGAGGGAACAGTGATTGTTTTTGAGGCATATGAGAGGTGGGAGATGGACTATCTAGAAAAAAAAACAGTCTCCAATTTGATTGGAATATAGAATGTGTGAAGAGGAGTAATAAGAAATAAATCTGGGAAGGTAGGCTAGAACTGGACTGTGAAAAGCTTTAAAAGTCAGGCTCAATAATTTGGAATGACACCCAAAGGGCTAAAAAACTGTGCATACCCTTTGATGCAACAATACCATTGCTAGGTCTGTAGCACAAAGAGATTCAACAGAAAGAGAGAGAGAGAGACAGAGAGACAGAGAGAGAGACAGAGAGACAGAGAGACAAAGAGACAGAGACAGAGAGACAGAGAGACAGACAGAGACAGAGACAGAGAGAGACAGAGACAGAGAGAGAGACAGACAGAGAGACAGAGAGACAGACAGAAAGAGACAGAGACAGAGAGAGAAAGAGAGACAGAGACAGAGACAGAGAGACAAAGAGACAGAGACAGAGAGACAGAGACAGACAGAGAGAGACAGAGACAGAGACAGAGAGAGAGAGAGACAGAGACAGAGCGAGACAGAGACAGAGAGAGACAGAGAGAGAAAGAGAGAGACAGAGAGAGAAAGAGAGAGAGAGAGAGAAGAATCTATCTGTACAAACATATTTATATCAGGTCTTTACAGTGGCAAAGAATTGGAAATCAAAGGGATGCTCAACAATTGGAGAATGACTGAACAAGTTGTGATATGTGATTGTAATGGAATATTATTATGCTATAAGAAATGACAAGAGGGATGATTTCAGAAAAAATATAGAAAGATTTACATGAACTGATACAAAGAGAAGTAAGCAGAACCAGGAGAACAGTGTACACACTAACAGCAACATTGTACAATGGACAACTGTGAATGACTTAGCTATTCTCAGGAATTGAACGATCCAAGGTAATTCCCAAAGGACACACAATGAAAAACGCTAATCTACCTCAAGAGAAAGAGCTCATGTTGTCTGAATACAGACTGAAGCATATTATTTTTCGCTTGCTTTCTTTCTTTTTCTTTCTTTCTTTCTTTCTTTCTTTCTTTCTTTCTTTCTTTCTTTCTTTCTTTCTTTCTTTCTTCCTTTCTTTCTTTCTTTCTTTCCTTCCTTCCTTCCTTTCCTTCCTTCCTTTTCTTCTTTCTTTCCTTCCTTTTCTTCTTTCTTTCCTTCTTTCCTTCTTTGTTTCTCTGTTTCTCTCTCTCTCTGTCTCTGTCTTTCTGTCTCTCCCTCTGTCTCTGTCTGTCTCTGTCTCTCTCTCTCTGTCTCTGTCTTTCTGTCTCTCCCTCTGTCTCTGTCTGTCTCTGTCTCTCTGTCTGTCTCTGTCTCTGTTTCTCTCTGTGTGTCTCTCTCTGTCTCTTTCTCTCTGTCTGTCTCTGTCTCTGTTTCTCTCTGTGTGTCTCTGTCTCTGTCTCTTTCTCTCTGTCTGTCTCTGTCTCTGTCTTTCTGTCTCTCTGTCTCTGTCTCTGTCTCTCCCTCCCCCCCCTCTTTCCCTCTCTCTCCCTCTCTCTTAGCTGTGTGACTGGCTGAAGAACTTAACCTTTTTGTCCCAAATGATTCTCTATGATTATAAATTGCTGAGCAGGTGCTGAATCCCATTATTTAAGTACCTATATCAACAACTCACAGATCCAATCTAAGCAAAATGGACCTCCAGATCATCAGGGATCTAAAAGGGCCCTGTAAGGTCATCTCACCATGTCCTAGCCACTTTGGCCATCATCCTCATTCACCTTCCTTCCTCACAAGAACTGTGGACTTTGTCACTGGGATGCTAGGCTCTGATAAAGAATCTTTAGCTTCCATTGGCCCAGAACCAGGCCTCCCTCCAACCTATTGAACATCTCCACACCATGCTACTTATGGAGACACACAGATAAAACTTGTACAGGATGAGAAGGGGTTGCATCACCAACAGAGGAAGTACCATTCAGCAATAAAAGGACTGCTTGGATTAATGAAAACATTGATCCATCAAACTGACTATTAGTAAAAAAAATAACAATACCTTAATTTGTACATAACTTATGCTTTTCAAGGACTATATACACATGTACACACATACATGTTCTAATATTTAAGATTCATATATAATATATGATACTTATATATTTATGTTATATATTATACATAAATTACATATAAGTAGTATATATGGGTGGTACAGTGTGGATAGAATACTGGGCTTGGAATCAGGAAAACTCGTTTTCCTGAGTTCAAATTCAGCCTTAGACATTTACTAGTATGACCCTGGGCAAGTCACTTAACCTTATTTGCCTGTTTCCTCTTGTATAAAATGAACTGGAAAAGGAAATGACAAACCACTCCAGTACCTTTCCCAAGAAGATTCCAAAACAGAGTCATGAAGAGTCAGACATGACTGAAACGACTCAACAACAGCAACAAATAGCATATGTATGTATATGTATATATATGACATATGTGTGTATATGTATATATAGTGGAATTTACATATATTTTATATCAAATATATTCTTACGTATCATATGTATGTATATGTAGATACATCTATATAATATGTAAATTTAAAGTTCCCTTCGACATATAAGTGTGTGAGGAGTATTGGATTTGGAGACAGAGTCTCAGTGTTAAAATTCTTGCTCCCTTCTTGCTATTTGCATGAACTTGGCCAAATAGTCTTTTTGGCCCTCAGTTTCTTTATCTGTATTAACAGACAGTTTGCAAAGGAAGATGGAGAATTGGATGTAGGGAATAGTTAATATCCTAGTCTAAAGCTAGGAGAGTGGTATGAAATAAGACTAAAAAGGGAGATGGGATCTGAATTTTGGGGGAACTTAAGTGATTAGTTAACAAGTTTGTATACTCTAGACAATGGGGAGTGATAGAATATTTCTGAGCAGAGAAAGAGACACGGTCAGTTCTGCGTCTTGAAAATATAATTTTGGCAGCTGTGTGGAGGATTGATGTTAGAAGAAAGACTAGGAGCAAGGAGACCAATTAAAGAGGCTGTTAAAATAGTTAAGGTTGGTGCTGATAAGGGCATAAACTGAGAGGGTGGCTGTGTGAATGGTGAATAAGGAACAGGTGCCAGAGATATTTTGGAGGTAAAAGTGACAAGACTTGGCAACTGATTGACTGTAGGGAATGATGGGAAGAATTAAGACTGCAAACTTGTGTGATTGAAATATTGGGGTTCCCTTAAGAAAAATATGGAAGTCTGAAGTGAGGGGAAGGAGGTCTAGGGAGAAGGAACGATGAGTTCCATCTTGGACTAGTTTAATTTGAAATGGCTGTAGGACATCCAGGAAGAAATATTTAGCAGGTTGATGCATGACTGGTGTTCAGCAGTCATGTCTCCAATCAGAGTGGGTTACCTTCACGTACCATACCTCATCTCAATATTTGTGCATGAGTGTTTAATTTAACATAAAGAATGCTTTTCATGGACAGATATCCCACTCACAATAGGCCGCCTACATTATATTTTATTCTGATAGAATGTAAGCTCCTTGAGGACTTTTTTTCATTTTTGCCCGTATATCTTCAGCACTTAGCACAGTGTCTGGTACGTAATGGGTACTTATATGGTTGTTGACTGATGGATTTATTTACAAAGATGTCACTGTGTTTGTAATCTTAAATATTTTCCCCTCATACAACAGAGATTCCTAAAATACCCACAACAATACATTTTATCCAAAATGACCCTAAGGAAGTCTCTTGGGCACAATCCTCAGGAGCCTGGATCCTTATCCTCAAACAACATTAACTTATACTTGCAGCTGTATGTGGAAGAGTGGGATGTTTATTCAAGCCTGTTTTCCTGTCAGACAGAGTAAAAGGACCAATATGAGGGGAAGGACAGGGTGGAACGAAAGGGTATTTGTTCAGTCCATTAGGTCACCAGCACAAGTGAAAATTAGAGAGAAGAAAAACCGGGCAGTTCATTCTGACAGGTCTCAAGCGTATGTAACCTAAACATTCAGGCTACTTTGTAGAGAATCAATGTTGATAGTTAACAGTTAACTTAAGGTCTTTGGCCTTTCTTTAGCCTAGAAAAAAGTTCCTTAGACAAGTCTTCTCTACATCCTAAATGGACAAAAATTATTATTATCACTCTAATCACTTAGTAATGATGCCTTAGCATAGGCCCTCACAGAGCAGGGAGAGCTCTGCTCCTGATCCTCCAATACACACCTCAAACCGTACCCAAATTGTTCCAGAATGGGCTGCCTTGCAATGGATAAGAGGGGATGGGGGAAGGGAGGGGAAGGTAAGAGAGAATTTAAAAAAATATTCCTTCTGCCTGTTAAGCCTGTTTCTGAAAACTGCCATTTGCAAGGGAGATTTCCAACTATGAGGCTATGTAGGAAATAGTCTCTTCCTGCAGCTGTTAAAAAAAAAAAAAGAATTCTTCAGTAGATGTCAAACCTAGGGCTCTCTCCAATGTTCTGCCCTCCAGTGTTATTGACAGGTATGTCATGTGTTTTCATCTTCATGGTGCATTGATCATCCAACCAAAAAACCACAAGGGCTGCAACATTCAAAGAAGAGTTTTCATGTCTTAATTACTTTCAGCTTAGGGGTGGTGGTGGGAGGGGATTTTATACTCTTTAAAATATAAAGACTCTTAAAATAAAAGACAATAAAAGAAATGGGAGATTTGACTTTCCCTTGGGTGGCAGCTAGGTGATATAGTGAATAGATGCTGGACTTGGAATCAGGAAGACATGAATTTAAACCTTGACTCAGACACATACGCCTACTCTCTGTGTGATCCTGGGCAAGTCACTTGACTTCTCTGAGGTTCAATTTCCTTTCTATAAAATAGGGACAATAATAACAACTATTTCAGAGAGTTGTGAGAATCATTTAACATGTAAAATGCTTTGTGAACGTTAAAGCACCATATAAATATTTAATTATTGTTTCTCTGAGTAAGAAAATGCTAGACAATAGTACTCGGATTCTTGTTCAGCTTCATGATCTTGCGTAAACCTCTACAGCAGGGATAGGGAGCCTGCAGCCCCCAGGCCACATGTGGCCCTCTAGGTCCTCAAGTGTAGCACTTTGGCTGAATCCAAACTTCACAGAACAAACCCCCTTAATAAAAGGATTTGTTCTGTAAAACTTGGACTCAGTCAAAAGGCTGCACCCAAGGACATAGAAGGCCACATGTGATCTCAAGGCCACAGGTTGCACACTCATGCAAAGTCTCCTCCATCTCTTAGAGATGCCCTGGAAAATAACCAGGTAGCTAAGTGGGGGTGACAATGGATAGAGTGCCCCAGCACTTGGAGTTAGGAAGACCTGACACAAATCCAGTCTCAGGAATTTACTAGCTGTGTGACCCTGGGCAACTTACTTAACCTTGTTTTCCTCAATTTTCTCATCTGTAACATGAGCTAGAGAATAAAATGGCAAATCACTCCAGTATCTTTGCTTAAAAACACATACACACACACACACACAAATGGGCTGATGAAGAGTCAGGTATGATGGAAAAAGAGTCCATCAACTGGCATTTATTAAGTGCCTACTGTGTTCTAGTCATGATGTTAACTTTGGGAGACACAAAGAAAGCAAAGAGGCAGTCCCTGACCTACCGGAGTCACAGTGTAAGGAGGGAGACCACGTGCTAACAATTATGTGCAGACAGAGTACAAAACTGGAAATACTCAAGAAAGGGAAGTCCCTGGAGTTAAGGGAGGTTGGAAAAGACTTCCTAAAGAAGATAGGATTTTATTAAAAGAAGCCAAGAAAGTGAGGAGAGAGAGCTGAGGAGGGAGAGATGAGGGGGGAGAGCTGAGGAGGGAGAGCATGCCAGTCGTGGCAGAAAAAGCCTGGATTTGGAATCTGAAAATTGCATTTTAGTCCTGACTCTGCTATTTACTACTTGCGCGACCTTGGGTAATGTGGGAATGTGGCTATCATGCCTGTCACTGCCCACCTCCATGAGCTTTAGTTTTCTCAATGGTAAAATGGGGACAATAGGGCTTATCTCACACAGTGATAGTGAAGATCAAATAACGTTGTGTAGTTAAGAGCTTTACAAACCTTAAAATGCTGCATTTCAGCGCTAGTCATTTTTTTTACTAGTCCCTCCTCCACTCCCAGAAATAGTCATTTATTAATTACTTCATAGTCAGGCTTCAATTTCCTCATCTGCAAAATGAAGAGGTTGGTGGGGTGGCTAGGTGGTGCAGTGAACAGAGCACCAGCCTTGGAGTCAGGAGGACCTGAATTCAAATCCAGCCTTGGGACATGGCACACTAACTAGCTTGTGACCTTGGTCAAGTCACTTAACCCCAATTGCCCTCCAAAAAGAAAAAAAAAGTTGAAGAGGTTGGATTAGCTGAGTCCTAAGGTCCCTTCTAATTCCAAAGTCTATGATCCTAGTTAGGGAAAAAACACCCTGAAGGCTGCGCCTCTCAAAGAGTAACAATCTAGAGAAATTAGAAACTCTTCAAAGAGTGACTGATGACAGCAGAACAGACAGCTCTTACCCGGGAACATCCCTCCAGCCCCGTGGCCCCCTTCTCCTCTCAGGACCTCCTTTTGAGGGATGGCCCAAGATGGCCTTCAGGCACTCTTCAGTGTCAATGCTTCTTTCTGACTGCAGACTTCCAACACCAACATGCTCCAATAACCTCTGCTCAGTTCTAATGTAAGCTCTTTGAGGGCAGAGAGTCTTTCTTCTTGTTTTTATTTTTATGCCTAGAGCTTAGGGTGAAAAAAAATGTGCCTAGAATATAGCAAGCATTTAATATATGTTTGTCCAGTGATTATGAATCTCATCCATCAGTTAATAGCACTGTGATTCCAATGACCATTGCTTCTTTCTTCCTTGCCCAAAATACTCCCTCATGACTACTACTACCCTATGTCCGTTTTCTCCCTCTATTAAAATGTAAGCTCTTGGAGGGCAAGGACCACCTAGCTTGCTTGTATTTGTTGTATCTCCAGGGCTTAACAATGCCAGATTTAATAAATGCTTTTTTATTCGTTCATTCATATAACATTTTGTAGAGCTAACTTGGAATAATGGATAGAGACTTGGAGTGGCACAGTGGATAGAATGCTGGGCCTGGAGTCAGGAAGTCCTGAGTTCAAGTCTGACCTCAGAATAGTGGTGTGACTCTGGGCAAGTTATTTAACCTGGTTTGACTCAGTTTCCTCATCTGTAAAAGAGCTGGAGAAGGAAATGGCCAACTACTTCACTATCTTTGCCAATAAAATGGGGTCCCAAAGAGTCTGACATGACTGAAACAAATGAGCAACAATATAGAGTCTTGGACTAAGATCAGGAATATCTGGCTCAAATACTGTTTTTAACACTTAAAAGATGTGTGAACCTGGGCAAGACAACTTGAAATCAGATCAACAACTTCAATCAGGATTGAACCCTAACTCAAAAACTACTAGCAGTGTGAGCCTGGGCAAGTGACTTCTTAGCACTTGGCCTCCCTCTTCTCTTCTGTGAAATGGGGATAATAATAGCACTTGACTCACAGGACTGTTGCTGGGGTCAAATAAAATAATCTATGTAGTGACTGTGATAATTCAAAAGGGCTAATTAAATGCAAGCAGTTATTATTTAACCTCTGTGTGCCAGGGTCAGTATTTGGAAACGTTCAAGTTCTGTTCTGCTTTGGTAGAGGAAATTCCATGTTGAACCGATCTTAGATCCTTCTTGTCCATAGGGTTTGAGGCTTGCAAAATGTTTTATATTCATTAGTGTTTGAGCCTCATAACTTCCTTTCAAAGCTGGTACTACCTGTGTTATCATTCCTATTTTACAGGCGAAGAAAATGAGGGCCAGAGACACTTAGTGATCTGGTCCCGGTCACAATGTTCAAAAATGGAAGAGTTAAGGTCCAAACCCGGCTTTTTCTGGCTCTGTGTCCAGAACTTTTCTGACTCTGCCTCTCAGCATGAAGCCTGGGGGTTGGAGGTCTCAGCTGAGCCCCTGATACACAGACACATGTGACTTCTTTTACTGTTCCAACAGCTCTAACTGTTAAAACTTGCCAGCAGTAAGGCAAAACAATTGAAATCTGCTAGTGGCAAATGACTTAGTTTTAAAACCAGCAGAGGGGTTCTTTTCAACAGCTGCAGAAAATGAAATCCTAGATGGAAAATATTTTTAAGACCTATATTGGTTTTATGCCATAAAATCTCAAGTTATTGCTTTTAAGTTGGGAAACAAAAAACATACTTTTGTTATCAGGTATATTCTGATGAAGAGTGGGAGTCAGGAGAATTGTAGCTGCAGCTCTGCCCCTAAGTTGCTCTCAGACATACCATGGATGTAACTGCTCTGGTCCTTGACTTACCTGCTTTACTTATTTTTTGGTCCAGGCCTCTGATGTCATTAGTGTAGGAAACTTACCAATGTAGTTTCCTTCCAACAAAGAAACTGGCAACTGCCTATAACTTAACCTCTTTAGTTGAGAGGTTGAATGACTTGTCTATTGTCATACAGATAATATGTGTCAGAGGTTAGACTTGAATACAGGTCTTCCTGACCCAACTCACTTGGCTCATTTTTATTTTTTATTTTTTGGACATCCTCTTGACTCCAGGGCTAGTGCTCTATTCACTGTGCCACCTAGCTGCCCTTCCTCTGCCCGTTTTCTTTTCTTTTTGGAGGACAGTTGGGGTTAAGTGACTTGCCCAAGGTCACATGGCTAGTAAGTGTTAAGTGTCTGAGGCCAGATTTGAACTCAGGTCCTCCTGACTCCAGGGCTGGTGCTCTATTCACTGCACCACCTAGCCAGCCCCCTCTGCCATTTTAGAAAGAGCTAAATACCACCTCCCTATCTTATTGGGATAGTGTGAAGTGCTCTTCTAGAGATGAAAGACACAAGATACAGTCCTACCCTGGGTCATATAGCAGATGAATCCTGAAAACTTGCTGGTCCATTAAATCACTTAAAACGCAGTAGGGACGCTACTCTTTAAAGGCCAGCCACAGTACAACTTTTTAGAAAAGCAAAGAAACCTTTTTCAATGCAAACAATCAACCTATAATTTATCTACTTTGGCTTTTTAATGTATCTTTAAAGCATGACATACATATGATAATAAGAATTCACATTAATATTGTAATTAAAGAATTGTATTATGTTGTAATTATTGTAATATGTTATAGAATATTATATTCTATAATATATTCTATATAATATTATATACAATATATGCAATTATATACAATATATATTATATAAAATAATATATAATGTAATACAATATGTTGTAATTATATTGTAATTAAAGAATTCACATTTATATTGTAATTAAAGCTATATTAATGCTTACTACGTAGTTCAACATCCCTATGAGAATTATTTCATGGATTGTTATCATTGTTTTTCAGATGAGGATATTGAAAGTGAAGGAACTTCATAGATCATAGATGCAGGATTGGAAGGGGCTGCTGGAAGCCACGTGTTCCCACCCCCTCATTTGACAGATGAGGAAAACAAGGCAAGCAGGTAAGTGACTGGCCCAGAGTCACACAGCTAATAAGTTGTCAGAGGCCAGATTTGAACTCAGGAAGGTGAAACTTCCTGACTTCAAGCCCAGCACTCCATCCACTGCCCCACCTAGCTGCCTCTTGTTTCTGCCAATAGTTCTACAATAATACCATTTTTTAGAGTACAATATAAAATTCTAAGAAACACTAGACCCCAAAGTGAATGCTGCCAGGTCTAACTTTTATGTAAATGGCATTTTCCGCCATTGTTTTATAGCATGTATTTGGCTTAAAAAAACCCACCACAAACCAACAACTAGAAATCAAGACAGCTGTGAAGAGTGCTATAATTTTGGGCCCAAGGCTCAGTGACTCAATGATGGCTGTAGTGGAGATTTGGACTTTAGCAGACAAGCTTCTTGTCTTTGGAAAAGAGACAAAATGAAACATGTGGTTCAGGTTTTTTGTTACTTGGGAGTAAATGCTTCCATTTTTCTAAACTTTTGTGTAATGTGATTAAATTATTTTTAGTGACCATCCTTGGGAAAAGTGACTTATTGAGACGCACAAGTGCTATAATGATAGAATGCCTAGTAGGAGGGGATGATGATATCTTACTATATAATCAGAAGACTCTTAGTCTCAACTCTCATTTTACTTTTATCTTTTTTTTTTTTTTTTGCTTTTTGGAGGGCTTGCCCAAGGTCACACAGCTAGTGTTTAGTGTCTGAGGCCAGATTTGAACTCAGGTCCTCCTGACATCAGGGCTGGTGTTCTATTCACTGCACCACCTAGCTGCCCCTACTTTGGTCTTCTATCTTGATTCTTTTAGATCTAGAATATCACCATCAACAAAACCCAAGCCGGGGCCACATCTTAACCATAAAGAATGTGATTTTCCTTTGGTTGGTTGGTTGGTTGGTGGAGGGAGAGTAGTGATTATTAAACCATCTGCGCCCTGTTTCATGGGGAGGTTCCAAGGAATGAGTGTGCTCTCTACCATGGACAAAAGTGACTATAAAAGCTAAGGAGGAACAACTGGCTTTGAATAGCAGATAAAAGTGTTAATCTTGGACTCGGAGAAGCCTGGATTCAAATCCCATCTCAGGTTCTTATGTACTGTTGTTGAGTTGTTTTTGACTCTACGTGACCCCATGTAGGGTTATCTTGGCAAAGATACTAGAGTGGTTTGACATTTTCTTCTCCAGCTCATTTTACAGATTAAGAAACTGAGGCAGAATTAGATGACTTGCTCAGGGTCACACAGCTCGTAAGTGTCTCAGGTCAGATTTGAACCCACAAGGATGAGTCTTCCTGACTCCAGGCCCACCACACTATTCATTATACCTCCTAGCTGCCCCCAAGCTCTAATTGGTTTTGTAAATCTGGGTAAGTGGCTGAATTCTGTTTCTTCTTCTGTAAAAGGAGAATGCAATAGCATCTACCTCATAGTAAAGTTGTGAGAATTACACAGGATAATCTCCAGACCCTGCAAACTTTAAAGCTTAATAAAAATGAGTTATTATTATTCTTGATCATGACAAACATGTTCTAGGAAAAACCAATTGTGGGCTTAATTTTAAAACCATCTGTTTCAAATAGCCCACAAATTCTTTGTCCTTTGAATTTCTGAAATCCATTGTCTGCTTGGGTTATTGGACACATACATTCACTGGCATTCTTAGCTGTCTTTTTATGTGCCTGTTGTTTCATCTCCCTAACCGAAGGCTAGGCTTCTGAAGATGGACTTTCTGGAGCCTTCATTGTATTCTCTTTAATGGCCAGAGAAGAGAATTGCACAAAGTAGGCACTCAACACATATTTGACAACTGCTTGCTTGATGCATTTGTAGGTGAGAATTGAAATGCACTTAAAATCTTTATTTCATCCATTTACAAAATGTACAGTATTTACAAAATTTAGATATCCATCACATTCATTTTAAAATGAGAATGCTGTGGAGAATCTAAAAATAAATATATGGCATATAGGGATTAAATACACATGACTGCTCTTTGTACTTCATGCAGCTGCTGATGGTGGCATTTTCTAGGAAAATTAATGTGGTGGAAAGGCCAGACTAGCAATATGCCTTTCATGTGTACGACCAGTCCCTCGGATGGCTACTCTACATTGTAGGGAAGGCCTGGAATGTATAGCTTACTGCATTCTTTTGTATAGAAAAAAAACCCCACATCCCATCCCAATGGATGCATGCAATACCAGGTTTTCAGATCTGTTGATAAACCCCAGCTTAAAAATTTTGTTCAAGCCCATGGATTTGACCACCCAGGCTAATGGATTTTCCAGGCAGGTCTGTGTGATCACTTTCTTCAGTGGGGACCAACATTTGTGTTTTGTCTCTTACTCAAAGTGCCATGCATTATTTTAAAAGCAATCAATGGAGAGAGACCCATGCAAGCAAATCTATTTGTAGACATGAAGGATGTCAACACCTCCATTCTATTTTATAGCATCTTTAGTGGCAACATCAAAATGTCACCTTTTTCAGCAAGAGGAATGAGGCAGATGTACAGAAAGAAGCAAATGGTCAGGCCGGAGTTCTGGATTGATGGCTGCCCGTCCGAGCAGGGTTCCGTGACTTCCACAAAGCAGGTTGGCAAAAGTCCACGATATCAGGCCACTGGGCAGAGTTTCTGAGGGCTGGATAGTTCATCACTGTTTCCTTCCACCTCCTTATACATCAACAGGACCTGTGATTTCATTAATAATCCCTCTATCAATGTAGATCACACCCCCCCAAGACTTAATAGATAGTCTTTCCCAAATATACACACCTAACACTTCAAAGAGTCTAAGTTACCCCATTGCCTGCTGGGCAAATGCCTAATTATACTCTGAGGTAGTTTGATGCTGTGAATAAACTTCTGTGCCCTTTAGAGATGAGTTCCAGGAGCTGTCGCCATCACTGTGACGGGGGCTCCATTAGAAGCCAGATTAAATCAAGCCACATTTAATGTGAATAGGAGAGACCTAGCTGTAGCTCCCTATTGCAAATCCACTAACACTGAACATTAAGTGCTCTATTTCAGCAGTATCCATCATGATCTATAGGGTACCTTTCCTTGTAAACATTCTATGGCTCTTTGCCATGATTCAGGTGAATGACTTCTTCACTTGCCTCAAGTATATGTTAAGAAATGTAGGCAGAATTGCTCTTAAAGAGAATGTCGAGAGGCAGTGTCCTAAAGGTTACGTTTCAAATAGTCAGCCCCATGTTAGATCACATCCTAGGATCATAGAGCTAGGAGGACTCTCAGAGGCCATCAAGTGCAACTTCTTAATTTTACAGATGAGAAGACTGAGGTCCAGGGAAGTGACATGACTTACCCAAGGTTACACAGGTGATAATCACTAAAGGCAGGTTTTGGACCCAGGTCCTTGGACTCCAAAGTCAATGTTCTTTTCACTGCACCACATTGCCTCCTTATCCTTGATTAAGATTTCATGTGATATTGTTTAGGACTTGACAGCCAAGAAATTCCCACTATGCAAACTTAGATGCAAGCACTTTGAGTTACTTTCAGAGACACTTCCCTACTGTGGCACTTGAACCCTGGGGCTCTTTTCCTCTTCATTGGCAATGGTTCCATTTTGTTTCATTGTGTACTCTCAGTGGAAATCTACACAGAAACTCAGGACAATAATGATTATCATGTGCAAATGCTCCTAGAGCAATCCTTCTGAGGAAACCATACAATATCTTTTGAGATAAAACATGTTTAGCTCATGCAACACAAGGCAACTTTTTTTTCCAGCATTGGTGAAAAGGATAATTGATGACTTTCAACAAAAATATATTACAAGTTTTACTGCTCTTTAAAAATAATTCTCTCTGAACATGGTCTGAACAATGGATTTCTTTATAATACATTATCATTTTTAGTTATGTCATAGAAAAATAAATATTGTATAAATGATTTACAAGAAAAAAGAAAAATAGCAACATAGAATGTCAAAAATATAGCTAATGATGGTGAAAACTTCACCCTCTACCTCAGAAGCAAACATCCCCCCAAAATGAAAGTTTGCAGTTGCTAAGGCCCCTTTACCTACTCTCACATAGCACCTTTTTTTTCCTATTCATACCCAATCTTTCTTCCCCACCTCCCAGCCCTCAGGTATCAAACAATGATTATGTCCCAGTGCTATAATCATTTTACTTAGAAATTCTCTGTAAGGATAATGGGAATTCAGTAATAGAAGAACTATAGGTGGAACAGTGACTCCACTGATATTTAATTGGCTCTAGTGTCCCCTGTGGGTGGAGGAGAGGGATAACTGAGACCCTTCCTGGGTTCAGAGGGAATGGCACTATCCCCCAAGTTCTTCCATCAGCCTCTGCTCTACTGGGATCAGGAGCAGGGAAAAACCCCAGTGACTTTTCATTCCTTTTATGGGGAACCATACATGGGGACTTTAACTGAAGTGTAACTTATAAACTCATTACAAGTAGGGATTGTTTCATTATTTGTATCCCCAGTGCCTGTCTAGTATCTGGCACATAGTAGACATTCAATGAAATCTTGATTGATCCCTGAAGTGATCAAAATGGACAGAAGCTAGAATTCCCATCAACTCTAGAAAAAACCTTATATATAAGGTCAAGTGTAGTCACAATGAAACTATTTGACCCAGATATACTGGAGCAGAGCTTTCTTCCCAAATCCTCTTTATATACACCAATATCTTTTAATTCTTGCTACCTTTCACAAGGCTGGGCAAGAGAATTAAAACCAAACAGAGATGGATGTGATCCTTAGATAAATCATCGCTGTGGGATTTGTGTTTGTTCTCATATAATTCTCACTTGTATAAGGTAACTTAACTCTTCCAGACACCCAATCAAAAGGATTCCAGGAAAACCAAATCCTTTCCATTAAGACTAAAAAGAAAATTCTAAACATGAATTTGTGGTTGCAGTTAAACAAATATAGAACTAGATCAGAGAGGAAAAAAGCTTTTGTGATACAGAACTCAGATGTGCATGCTGGGAGCATTCTGGTTTGGAAGATGGCTTGGTGTGTTCAAGGTGATCACAATGGAGTAATTTTTGTTTCCTATCTCAAAGCAGTAATACTTGGCTGGCATGTCCCCAGATACCTAAAGGTCTTGGTAATGGAAACATCCTCAAATATCATAATTTTAGATATGTGCTACAGTTAGGCCAATGGCATGTGCAGGGAAATATCTTCCTTCCAGAGCTTCCTGGGTCACTAAACAAATGGCACCTCAGAGTCATTAGGAGGTTAATCCCAATAACACACACAAACATGACATTATTACTGACACATGATGGGAGTGGCCAGTTGTCTGATTGATGGGGGATGTTGTGGCGAATATTGAATCCGTTTCATTCCGGGGCAGCGGTAAGTTACATATATTTCCTTCACAGCAAGAAGTACAGACCTAAAAGAAAGAAAGAAAATTAGTGATGAGAAGACACCAGGACGAGGTGAGAGGCAGAGATTTCTAGAAAGAACGGTCCAACCCACAGAGAAGATCATTTCAATCCCAAAATGAGCAGCAAGGGAGACGTTCTGGAAAGGAAATGACCAGCCCTCCTTTGGTTGCATATGATAAAATCAGCAAAGAGAAAGAACTTTGGTTATAGACTTTATGGGATCCAGGTTCTAGCATTGATTATGATATAACTTTTCTCTTGGTATAAGCTCATTGTCTCTGTCAGTACAGTAGAGATGTATAGGCTTTGACTTTACTTGCATCAGAGGGGTGTTACACATACTAGTCACTCTCAATTTGTCTTGAGAAGTTAAAGGGTAAAATGCTATTGGCCAAGGAACAATTGTGCCCAGATTTTTCAGGCCCCAAAATTAAATTTATATCAGAATGAGCCACCTAATTATCTCCATCACATCCTCTAGGTTCAAGTTGGAAGGAAAGATATCCTTTGGCTATTGCTTAATTCCTGCTTTGTATTATGTTCTCTTTGTCCAGGCATGAGTAATCACCCTCTCTAGTTACCTATCAATGAAGGATGTGTTAGATATGTGTCTGAGATTTTGAATATCAGACTTGGTTAATATGTTGGTTGATTTTTATTGAATGTCTTCCTTCATTTCTCTTTCTTTCATTTCTTTCCTTTTCTTTCTTTCTTACTCTTTTCCCTCCTTTATTTCATTCTTCCTTCCTTTTTTCCTTCCTCTTCCTTCATTTCTCTTCTTTCTTTCCTTCCTTAAGACCTTCCTTTCTCCATTCCTTCTTTTCTCTTCCTTCCTTCCTTTCTTAGAGTCAGCCTTAGAGCCTTAGAGTTTAAGTGTAGTCTCTGAGATGTACAGATTGTGTGACTAAGCAAGTCACTCAACCTCTGAGTGCTCTAGGCAACTCTTTACCCGAATTAGTAAAGGGAGTTTCCTCCTTTGGGAGTTCTCTATAGCAATGAAAGCACAAATCTAATCCCTATTCCTATTACAAAAGCAGAGAGAGAGATTTAGAAATTATTAAAAACCAAAACAAAATATATCAATAATATCTTCAAAAGCTTTCCTTAAAATGGTCCTGTGAGGTATAAGACAATATTATTAGTTTTCCTTTACAAATAAAAAAGTTGAAGCTCATAAGACTTAAGTCACTTGTCTACAGTTACAATATAAGGGTCAGCATTAGGACTGGTCAGTGACTCAGAGAAGTAATTGGTAGAGGGAGAAGAGTGTGATTGCTTTTTTTTAAGATCTGAGGCTTATCTGCATATGGATAACAAATCCAGACACCCTACTACCAAGGCTACCCCTTCTCCTTCTTTAAACACCCATTATATTGCCCTTCTGTGACTTTTCCATTTTCCTCTTGCCTTTAAGGCTACATTGGATGTTCGTTTTAACTTAAATTCATTTGAGTAAAATCATAAAGATAAGAGACTTGGGTAAGTAAAAGCAGCATAGTGTGTCCTGAACCCCATTACCTTCCTTAGGGATAGCTCTAAATACCACCCCATCTACCCAGGGTGAATCCATGCAGCAGCACTAACCAAACTTAAGAGCTAGTGGGTACCTTCTCAAATAAACATTCCAAAGAGAGAAATGGGCCTCTCTTTTATCCAAAGCAACCAAGGTCAAATATACTCTGTACTGAGAGCAAAGCTATTATAAGTTACACTGGCTAGGAGTTTTTGCAAAGTTTTCCCTTTGCTCTTTCCATCATCCCACCCCACTGAAACTTAATTATTGTATTCCTGCTCAGAAAGGAGAGCTGCCAACCTAATAAGCACACTTATTTACTGGGTCTGTATTTCCAAGAATCTGAAGACATTGTATGACACCCCCTTGGCTTCCCTGGCTTCCCTCAAGTCCCAACTAAGTCACCTTCTGTTGGAAGGCTTTCCAATTCTAGTGCCTTCCCTCTATTAATCATTTCCTATTTATCCTGGAGATAGCTTGTTTGTACATATTTGTTTGCTTGCTGTCTTACCCATTTGATTGTAAGCACCATGAGGGCAGGGATGGTCTTTTGCCTCTTTTTGTATTGTGCAGTGCCTAGCACAATTCCTGGAACATTTTAGATGATTAATTGATGTTTATTGACTGCCTGACTGATGGTAGTGCTAGTTCTGGGTTCCCTTTTCACTTAGTCTTGGAGTATATGAGGGTGAAACTAGAGGAGGAAATGGCCAACCACTCCAGTATCTTTGCCAAGAAAAACCCAAATAGTGTCACAAGGAGTCAGACAAGACTGTGAAGAAAGAAAAAGAAAAAGAAAAGGAAAAAGAAGAAGAAAAAGAAAAAGACTGGCTGTATGAGGGTAAGCAGGAGAGTACACTCCCTTGAAGAGGGAGAATAAAGACAGTTTAAGGAAGCAGCAACTCAGGAGGCTCTAGGAACTGAACTACAGCCAAAGGCAGATATCTGATTTATTAGAATTCCTTCTGATTTGTACCAGTCATGTTCATTTGATCCCTGACCTTGTGTCCTTCTTGTTCTAAGTCTACACAGCCGGTAGATAAGCATTCTTCCAGTGGCACACAACGTTTGGTGACTGATAGGCTGTTTCCAGTGGTTTCCATGATGTGTTGAGTATAGCAGTATCTGGTCTCTGTCAAACAAAGAAAACACTTTTTATTTGAGAGGGGAAAAGCCAACTCAACATACTTTAGGGTCAAAAGTCTTATGCACACATGACAATGGGGGAGACATACTTTCACCTCAATGAAAGGACATTAATCACAACATGCATATACCAATATAAGCTTTATTTTATCTTTTAATTTTCAACATCTCAAATTTTTTATCCATTCCCATTCACTTTCTGTTCTTGTCAGCTTAGCCTTGGGTATATGATGGCATTATAAACAACATGGATCTGGGTCTCTTTCATAACCATAAGCTAAGAAATGTTATTCCCCCTTTGTCAGGAGTAGGGACATTCTTTCTCTATTTTTTTTAAAATTTGAGTGGAGGGATAAGGTAGGAGTGCCTAGTGATAAGGATTTGCAAGGGGGGTGAAAATTCAATTCAAAGACGAATTTATTAAGAGTGTATTATGTTCAATGTTTGAGTCAGCTTAGCAAAACAGATAAAGAAACTTACAGATTCACAGAGACCTGGGTTGAAATCCCAGGTTTTTAACACATACTGACTGTGAAACTTTGTTATGTAGCCTTTTATTCAACCTAGAAAACAATCTAAGATACGGGCTCTTAATTTTGTGTCATTGACACCATTAGCAATCTGGTGAAGTCCATGGACTTCATTGTCAAAGCAATATTTTTTAATTCATAAAATAAAATACATATGATTACAAAGGAAACCAAGTATATTGAATTATAGCTGTCAATTTTAAAAACATTCATGACTACAAAATCTATCCACAGACTCCTTGAGGCATAGGGCCAGTCCCCCCCAAAAGTTCAAGGCATTCTTTGGAAGCTAGGGAGTTCCAGTCATGTAATTTCATCAGGATAAAAATGAGCAGTCTGCAAACTCCTACCACTGATGAGTCTTTAACTATCATCTTAAGAGAATTGCCTGGAGCACTGAGAAGTTAATAGCAAAGCATTAGAGGCAGGATGGGAGCCCAGGTCTCCCTAAATGGATAGTTATTCACTATATCAGACTGGAGATACAAAGGCAAAAATGAAATATAGCCCCAACCTCAAGAGGCTAATGTTCTATTGGGAGATTTTTTTAAAGTCAACAAATATGCAAATACAAGAAAATTTAAGAAGGAAGTGTTAATAACTAGTATTTTTTTTTGCTTTTTTTTTTTTTGGAAGGCAGTTGGGGTTAAGTGACTTGCCCAAGGTCACATGGCTAGTTTTTTGTGTTAAGTGTCTGAGGCCAGATTTGAACTCAGGTACTCCTGACTCCAGGGCCGGTGCTCTATTCACTGCGCCACCTAGCCGCCCCAATAACTAGTATTTTAACACGTATTTGAGAAATGTAGGGCTAATGGAACAGGAATAACTTAGCCTGGGAAACTAGGTAACTATGGTCTTCCAGGACATGGAGTTCATAGAAGTTGGAGACAGAATAAATTAAGATTGCATTAGGAGGAACTTTCCTTAGATACAAGGAAAACTTTCTTAACAATAAAGTTGCCTAGATGCTTATATGGCTTAAATAGTAAAACTGGAAAAAAAAAAATCAGTTCAGGTGTTTATTAAAAGATGTGGGAATGTATCAGTCTAACATGGGTCCAGTTCCATGATGCATAACTCCCACTTAGACGTTTATACATGTTTTATACCATTTCCTCTGGTCCTCCTATAACCCTAAGAAGCACATACATTTTTCTCCATTTTCCAGATGAACAAAATGAAACTTAGACACACAAACTCAAATGCCCAAGTCCACAGAAACAGAGCAAATCCATGCCAGAAACAGGACTAGACCTCAAGTCTTCTGGATCCAGCATGCCTTCCTTTTAAACCACAGGGCCTCTCTGCATGAAGGTGGAATGATAAATTAGATAATCTTTTAATGTCTCTCCTGAGCCTGCAAGTCTGCGAAAACTCCAGGTATTGTGAAACATCATGGAGATGTTTAAATATAATTTTAAAAACTAAAGAAAGATGACTGTTTCCTAGGACAATTCTAGAAGGCCTCCAGGCAGCATGTAACATTCTAGGCCTCAGTCTTCAGGTCTAAAAAACAGTAAATAATTCTTCACAGGTGTCATTGTGCCATTTCTTCACTCTACCATGGATACACTTATGCATACTTTATACACTTTAGGCATTCAATGGCTAACACAGAATTACGACCTACTATGACGTTATTTATGGGGCTCTGTCATCATTTTGGCATCTTGTAACTCAAGAAGTAACAATATCGAGGGTAGGAGAGCTTGAGCATTTCAGGGGCTGGTTATGAGCCAACACAGACCACTTGTGTGCATTTTTTTTTGGAAACAACGAAATACAGGGATCTTAATAAGCTTTCTAGACATTTTCAATGAAGTTCATGAATGTTCTCTGGTTGAGTCAAATTACTTATAGAAACTTGCCAAAATATACCACAGTGCACATTTATAGTTACTACTTATCTAGGGTGACCCCATTTTTCAGCAACAGTTTAATGAGAACCAGCTAAGCAGCCTTATTTTCCTAATCTTTTCATGTCTAGGGTTACTGCATCATAGACTAAGAGCTAAATGGAGCTGTCTACTAATAACAACAACAATAATAAATAATATCTATATTAATATGACAAAAATAATATATTATGTAGTGCTTGTAATATATTATAATTAAATATATAGATTTATATATAAAATAAATAATAATTAGCAGTCGTAGTAATAGTTAACACTTAGATAGTACTGTAAAGTTTACAAAGAGCTTTATACATACAGATAAGCACCTGAAACCTAGAGCTCTAAAGTGACTCGCAGAGCCAGGATTCAAATTGAAGTCCTCTGGCTTAAAATCCAGGCCATTTTCCAGTGCACAAATGAAGTTTTTTTGAAGGAAGATGAGTGAACAGAGTTGTTACCAAAAGAAACTGGAAATTTAGTGGCTGAATATTCTTGGCCCAAAGCCTTTACACTGCCATGACCTGATGCCTTTTTGAAGAGGAGGGAGGCATTAGTTCCCTTTGAGAGAGAGGGAGGGCATTCTTTCTCTTAAGCTATTATTTAGTGCACTGGGAATGATTTTATTGAATAGGCCCCACTGACCTGTAAGCATTAATATGTCTGCTAGAGAGGTCTGTGGACTATTCACTAGGATGGGTCCAAGTCAAGGTACTCCTCACAGAAGCTCTTGGCAATGACATAAACCTCCCATTCCTTTACCTTCAAATGCTCAACCAAGCCAATAAAAAAGGAATGCTCTTATCTCCTCCACTCAACTCATCTGGCCAAGGAAGGGCCACATAACTAAAAGCAGTTGCCTAGGGTTTTATTGCTCCAAAGGTAAATATAAACTGCTGTGATAAGATCTCATCCAGCATTCAGGTAAACCCTTTATGACTTCAAATTCATAAATCAGATATGTTCTCCAAGCAATGAATTATCCCAGTTTTAAAGTAGCTTTATGATGACAATGATTTGTTCAATCTAGACATAACTTTCCCCTTACACCTTTCCACTCAGCAACAAGCTATTTCATTACCTTCTTGGTAAAATTATTCCATTGAATAAGATGCAATGAAGAATAAAAATGTCTGCTGAGTTTACCCTTTGTAAAAGCAAAGACCCTATTCAAAGAATCGAAAGGAACAGGTAGGTCTTTGTTATTCAAATACTCATCTGGGGAGGTTCACTTATGAGTTTTGCAAAGGTATATAATTTTTAATCAGGCTTTGCAATTCAATCAGTATGAATAAGATGAAAACCAAACAAAAATCTATATTATTACTACTATCATCAGAGCATCAGAGAGAGGGCTCACTCCTATAGAATTGGAATCCCAATACATTCTACTCCTCTCACCCAAATACTGGACTTGGAAGTACCTTCCTTCCTGTTCTGTTCGCAATGTGAAAGCAATCAATCAACCCTAATTCTTTGACAAAGTGATTTCCTTGCAAAACTCATTCAGACACTTGGTCTCAAAATTGTAGGTGGACTCTAATGTTGGTGAATACTGAATATCAGCTGTGGAACACTATTAACCATGTATTTTGATAGCCCTTGAGTTAGTCTTGAATTTATGTAAGAAATGGGCTCCCTGATAACTCCAGGTAAAAGAATTTCAAAGACTTTGTTCTAAAGATAACAGGTGGATTTGAATTTCTACATGGTTAGTTTTGAGCCAGTAAAATCCCATATTCTTATAAATACATAATATTCCCACAGGTTGTGAAACAAAAATCATTTGCTATGAGCTTCACAGAAATTGTACCAAAAGGAGATCCAGGAAAGATTGTTCAATGAATTATTTATTGAAAAAAAACCAAAAACATGATTTTCATCAAGCCTCTACACACATGTACAGAGACATCACATTCCCATTAATGTTCATACCCAAGTTCTGAAATGGAAAACCATTTAAGGCCATGATGCTTAGCCATCATCTGGCGGGTAATAATATCGGTTTCTTTTGATCATTAACATTCAGCTCTTCATAATGAGTATCTTTATTTTTATTCTACTTCACCTATGCAGTATGGACAACATTCTAAAAAATGAACAAATCACATTCAAAAAAGGTTTCTTGCAAATTGGTTGAGTATGCAGATTGCTTTTCTCCACAGAACTATGATATTTGAATTCTTTAGGAATATATTAATTAATTGAAGAGATGTAGGGGGAGAAATGCCATTTGAAAGATAAGAAACAAAAGGGGGATATGTTTTGAAAGTGTTATAATGAGTGACAAAAAAAATGAAGAATGAAACAGTCTTTCCTTGGTACATCTATAATCAATTTATGTAGCTTAAAGTGGAAGATAAATGAAACATTTTGCATTACTATTTGTTCTTCCTCTCCCTTTTTCTTCTTCTTTATGGGTTTTCTTTGATTTATGGAACACAGACTGGTTAAGTGACTTGCCTATGATAACATAGCATATACATATCACAAGTGGGAATTAAAGTCAGTCTTCCTGACTTCCAGGCTAGTTCTCTATTGGATCCCTCATACTGTTTGCCCTGTTTTGTTATCTTAGATGGTCTCATTATCACATTTTAAAAGCAAAGAGAAAGGTAACAGAAAACTGATTTAGGAAAAGGATGAACTGAAAGCAGTCATCAGATGAACTTTATTTGAAAACTACCGAGTACACTGGCTTGCATATAATACATGCTTAATAAATCCCCCTTGACTATTTGTTTCTGGGAATTATCACATATTATTTCATGGCATACTTTCTTGGTCTTTGAAAGACATGAATTTGTTCTTTTCCATTCTTGGCCTCAGGTCTTTCTTACTATTACTTTTTGAGTTTTGTCGAGGGCCCAGCTTCTCCACTCCTTTTCCCCTCTAAGCCACAGCTAAGGCCCCCTGGCATACTAGGCTGGAGTGCTCTTGCTCCCTGAGAACCCACCAGTGGCTATGATCTTCAGTTCTTTCCTCTGGCCTAGAACCAAGACCAAGAACTCAGCTGTCCTGTAAGTTCCCACAGCCAGCAGAATCCCCACCCCACTGTTTCTGCCCTCACTGGGCCTGTGCTGATTCTTTCTCACCCAGGACCATATCTCAGCAGCACAGCTGGGCCTGGCATCCCTTAGCAATCTTCCCCAGCTCAGACCCTCCAACTACTCACCCAGAAATTTCCTATGGCTGAGGTTGAGGCTACCTCCCAACCCAGCTACCACCAGCACTTAAGGCTTGATGTTTCAGTGGAGCCAGCCTGGAGGTGTTCCCACTTCACTCTGCCTGAACCTCCATCCTGAGATCTTTCTTTGGATCTTCTCCAGTTGTCCTAGGAGAACCACTGTTCTACCCCAACTCTTGTTCATTTTTGCCACACTACATTCACACGGAGGTGCTATTTTGTGTTGTTTGTGGAGGAAATCAGGAGAACTTGGAATTTTCTGACCTACTCCACCATTGTCCTACTACTAGTTGTCCTATCTTATCTCATTCAATGAAATAATCTTACCAAGAACTTTATTAAATAATTCAGCAACCTGAATTCTTGGTTATTTTGGGAAGGAAAACTAAGAAGACACCTTTCCATCTCTTTCTTCATGGTTGATTTCTTTTTAAAAATAATCTAAAATAGGTATCTTTTAAAATCCTAGTTAAAATCCTAAAAGCTAACAGAAGATGAATCTAAATTTGTTTTTTTTTCCCCCATCACTGGTTCCCAAAGAAACTGTTAAAGATTTGACTTTCAGATCAATAAGACTAACTTGCTGAGGCAGTCATAGATTGCTCATTCATGTAAGTAAGAAATTCCCCACGGCAGATATTAAAAAGTAAAAATTAACTGTTAGGGGATTTGACTAAACAACAACTACTTTATCATTTATTGCTATTCTCAGCCTCTCCTAAGAGAGCTGCAAAATAGACATTTTATTTTTTCACTGACTTGTAAAAAAAAAAAAAACAAGCCACAAACTTGAATCAAGGAAAGAGTCAACAAGCCTTTACTAGGCACTTACTATGGGCTCAGTCTTGGGTTAAGACTTGGACGTACAAAGAAAGACAAAAAGCAATCTCAGTCCTTAAGAAGCAGTCATTCTAAAGGACAGACAGCATGCAAAAAACTATATGCATATATAACATATGCAGTGCAAATGGAAAGCAGTCTCAGAGGCAAGGAACTTTAGGTAGAGGATGGGGAAATAGACTGGGAAAGGCCTCCTCACTTAAGGAAATTATTTTGAAAAATAAAAGGATGAAAAATCATAAAGCAAAAAGAAGTTTGTCACTAAGAACTCTGTGTGTGTGACCTGATTAAGTTGGCAAAAAGAGGCATTGTGAGGCAGTGAGTGGAAAATACACAGGTCTGGTAGTCATGAGACTAGGTTTCTACTAGCTGTAGCTTTGATCAAATCACTCAATCTCTTTAGTTGTCTCCGGATTCCTCATCTATAAAATGTTTGGGAAGAGGAGAAAAGTTGGAATTAGATGAACTCTCCCTTTAAACCTGTATAATCCTAGGGAATGTGGGGGTTGGGGATAGAGTGTGATTTCTATTGAAAAGAGTAGACGAGTGTACAATTGGAAAATCCAGTTCAAGAAAATGGCTTCCAATGGAGATAGTCATGCTAAGGGAAAGTGTGAAACATTTCAGGATAAACAATACAAAGTGAAATGGATTCCAAACCCTGACAGTCTGAAAGTCCATTAAAAAAATAATACTCCAATTGGTAAAAGCTTAAAACTTTAGCCAAAAATAAATTGCTGGAAGAATTCTTACTGAAAAGTATTTCCAAGCATGAGATGCTTCAGCCCCTGCTCTTTTGACCACAACAGATTAAGATGTGGCCCAAAGAATTGGTCAGTTTGCATTGCTGCAATCTGTCATCACGTCCCAGAAGTACCAGGTGTGTAGTCACATCCCATTCTTCCATGGTTGCATGAACACACCCACTGTGAAAGCTTTTGTAGTTAATCATTCTACACTTAGGGTTTGGGGAATTTTTTTCCCCTGGAGGTAATTAGCCATTAGACTTACTAAAAGACATTTTTCATGTCAAGGGGTCAATGGCTTCCAGGAAGGGAGGAGGGTGGGGCAGTAAGGGAACGAGAAAAAGAGACTAATTTGGCTCAACAAAGAATGAGAGAAATGGCATATCTTGGATTATCAGTTATTGAAAACAAGTCAAACATCAGGCGCTTTCTGAATGGCAACCAACTGAATATAGGCCATTGAAGTCTGGGAGCCAAGATTACTGGTCTACAAGTCTATTTATTCTTGCTTGAGTCTCTTACACACAAAATAAAGAAAGAGCAAAGAGGCTGAATGAGAAAGGAAATGTGTTCACAGCCAAGAGAAAATTTTGTCCTCTTAGAATATATTTTTATTTGTAATTTTTTTTGGTGTTCTAAAATTAAACCCATATAATTTTAAGTTATAGATTTGCTTTCTAATGGTATGTATAAATTTCATCATAAACAGGAAAATGAATGTCTCCGATAGTTTATCTGCATAGACAAAGGGATATTGCATGGTATTGTTGATCAGGTATTGGACTTGGAATATGGAAGACTGGGTTCAAATCCTGCCTCAGGTACTTAATAGCTGTATGAACTTCAACAAGTCCTGTAACTTCTCTGTCCCTCAATTTCTTCATCTGTTACATGAGCAGGTTGGATCTGATAGCCTCAAGGTCCCTTCTAGCACTAAATAGATGATTCTGTTACTTGTGTGTATATTTTCATTTTTCATTCTTTTTTAAAAATTCATTCATTCATTTTTTATTCTTTTGAAAATGTTGTGAAGGCACAGTTCTTGTAAATTTATCTTAGACAACTAGGACAAGAAGAATTTTTCTTTAAAATCATATTGATTTGGGAGTATGAAACAGAGCTCTGCATTCACAACCTGGCTCATTAAGTTAAAAAACGGGAGCGGGACTGATGGCTGCTAGTCAGGCAAACTGGCCAACCACAAACGTAAACAATGAAAGTGAACCATGAGGGGACAGGTCACAGCCAGGCTGGGGCCACACTGGGGCATCAGATGTCCAGTGAGAGAGTCACTAGTATTTCTGCTACCACTGCTGAGAGCTTCAGGCTACAAGCTAATTATTCTTATCCACTTACTTCTTTGGAGCCTATTACAATCATACTGAGACCCTCCAACACAGATAAGACAGTTCAAGAGGACAATTTCACAGCAGAGGGAAATATTCTCTCAAACTTTCAGCACCTATTTAAAAATAAAAGATTACCCCAAAACTAAATCTGATAGAATAATTACTGATTAAATCTTAACCACATCCTCCCTACATTAATGATAATTTGTTCATTAATATGGAACAAAGTCTTATCAGCATGTGAGGGGGTAGAGAGTGTGTTTAAATGGGAAACAAATGAAGATGTGGCTGCTAAGGATGGTTATTTTCTGCTGTCTTTGAATCTTTAGGAAATGTGAGTGCATCTCATGACAAATAGCAATGTGATTCAAGAGCCCACAGGAATACAAAGTAATCCCTGATTATCCAGGTACTAATATACAGTATGTACGTCTTCCAGGCTTGAGTTCTTCCTCCCTGTTCTTTCCTCTGTGTGTCTACATCTCTAACTTAAAGTGAATAAGGGGTACTGAAAGATGGCCTTCATTTCATGAATGATGAAATATTCATATCTTGTTTTCAACACTGGTAAAAGATTTGCAGGGGAGAGATAATGTAAGTACCCACTAAAATAAAGTTTTGTGCCCTTCCCTTTATTGCAGTTACCACATTCGCCCTAGTCCCCATCACTGCATGTAATCAAGGATTAATTGACAATTGTGAGGACTTTGGTACTGTCTATGTGATGGAAAATACTAGCAAAACTGTTTGAACTTAGTTTGGTGTAGTGATGAGTAACATTAATCCAGTTACCAGAAAGGCTAATGTGGGTGGTTCTTTTGAGCCTAGAGGGTTCTGAGATGCAGTAGGTGATGCCCAGCAGGTGTCCACCTGATAAAAATAAAACAAGCAGAGGGAGGCTAGGTGGCATAGTGAATATAGCACTGGCCCTGGAGTCAGGAGGACCTGGGATCAAATCTGATTCAGACACTTATCACTTACTTGCCGTGTGACCTTCGGGAAGTCACTTAACCCCAATTGCCCTTCCCTCTTAAAAAACAAGCAAAAAAAAAATAAGCCACCAAGATCAGAGGGCCATCAGATTGCAAAAGGAAGGGGTAGAACCCGCCCAGGTCAGAAACAAACAACAATTCGTACTAAAGCTATGCTCATGAGTAGCCCCTGTATTTCTAATCTGGGAAAAATAAGGAGATCCAATCTAAAAAAAAAAAAAAGATGGATCTGGTGTATTTACTCATTTCAATAACCAAATCCAATCAATAGGAAAGTGAATATAACTAGAATGGGAGTAGACCAATTATTTCATTGGTATGCAGAACTTCCAATGAGAAAATGCCCTTTTCCAATGAAGATCAGCAGTTTCTCTGGAACTGTTACCTGAAGCAAGGAGAGATTAAATACCTTGTTCAGGACCACAGCCAGTCTCTCAGAGGCAAGGCTTGAATCCCGAATTCCTGAATCTAAGGATGATTTCTTATCCACTCCGCCTGAAAAATCAGTGATTAAAATGTCCCTTCCTTTATCACTCTTCCGCCCCTCTCCTTCCACCCTCCCCAAAAGAATCAACCAATTATTGGTTGAATGGCTGACTCAGTAGTCAACTGCTTTTTCTGGTTGAAGAAAGGAGATGTAAATGAGGTCATCTTCTTCCCAGTTGGGGTATCTAGGTCAGCCTTTAATGTACCAAACTGGCATCTATCCCTCACCCCTTAACCAAAGCAGCTTTAAATTTAGAGCCTTAATGCATCAAGCATATTAAACATCCCAGCATCCTCATGAAATCACAGGACAGAAATGCCCCGCTACAGAACTGATGAATGGAACCTTTATATGAACATCAATGCGCAATTTGCACGGAGGCATTTGCTACACAGTGATTAATGTTGTAAATATTAGAGTGACAGATAGCATCCAATAGCTAGCCATTCTATTTTTGGCTCTGCCTTTGCCTTGATCTAAGATTTTCAGGGCATCACTTAACGCCTTCTGTGCCTCACTGACCATCTGCAAAATGGAGGTAACCCTGTTTCCAATGTTTGTGGTTCAACTTATGCTTCTGCAAGTCACAGATGAAAGGTATAATAAATGAGTGATGGGATTAAAGTTGCTTCTAACAGCTGCAGGAAGGGCAGATGAGAGGAGCAAGCACATCTCTTTAACATTTTTTCTATACCTATACTGAATCCAAATCTGTGACTTTGTCTGCAAGAAACCAGCCCTTATGAACCCACGTTCCTGCTGGGAGTTTTACCTCGAGGACAGTAGATATCTGGAGCCCATCGGTTGCATTCATAATTGTCTGCTGCCTTTTCACAGGTGAAACACTTAAATCCACCAGGATATGGGGTGGCTACAACAAAGACCAAGAAAAAAATTAATATTTTAGGATGGGTGTGGAATCAAGCTTTATCTAGTTGGTAATTTTTTTTCAAAAGTAATGCCAAGCTTTTCAGTATTTATATTCTTATAACAGTTTTTATGGATTCTTATCTCTAAGAGGGGAAGACCATTCGTTTTTGGCCAATCCTTGCCCACGCCAGAGAATCTTATTTGTGTGGCCTTTGTAGACAGAAGGTCTAACTGAGCCTTCAGGAACATGCTTAGGAGCCTTTGGGGAGACCCACATTTTTCTGAAGATTGAGAAGAGATTTGAAGAAGAATATGAACCTAATGCTCGGTTCTATCCCTCCTGAGATCATTGAGGACATCACTAATTCCAGGAAATTTTCTTCAGTCTGTGCTACAAATTACCTCACCCCATATACCTCCATCAGGCTTCTTGAAGGGAGGTTTCAATTATATCATGTAGCTTTTAAACATAAGCTTTTGGAGGACAGGTATTATACTGTAGCCTCAGCTACCAGAATTTTGAATAATCTTTCATTAGTAAAGGTTTACAATAGAACTGTCTACCAGAAGGCTCCCTTCCTTTTCCACAAAAGTAGTTTTATTTACAGCTAAGATTGTCAACAGTCACTAGATCATGACTGAAGAGCTTTGAATTCCATAAAACTGAATTACACAATTTTTCCCCCTCTTGCAATTTTTGAAGGTATTCTTAACCTTTGTGTATGAGTCGTAGATCCCTTTGGCAGCCTAGTGAAGCCAACAGACTCCTCAGAATAATGCTTTAAAATGCATAAAATAAAATATAGAAGATTGCAAAGGAGGTCAATTATTTTATAATATAGTTATCTATATCTATACCTATAACTATAACCCCTATATATCAGTCGATATAGATTTATCTATCTCTATATACATATAGGGATATCTATAGATACAGTTGTGTTTGTATGTACGTGTATGTGTGTGTGTGTGTGTATTTGGGTATATACAGATCTGTATTCTCTCTATCTATGAACAAGTTCCCCTGGTCGTTAGAACTACATTTGGTGTCAGAGAGACCTGAGTTCAAGTCTCAGCTTCAGTAGTTGGACCATGAGTAAGATGCTCTCAGGCTCAGTCTCCTTATCTTTCCAATGGAGATGGCATTATTTATACTACCAAACTCACAGGACTGTTTTGAGATCAAAGGAGAGGACATGTAACAGGTCTTGGTCATGTCTTGGCACTATATAAAATGTAATTTCCCCCACAAATTCCCCAGAGTAATTGAAAGTTGCAAACTCCAGAAATAATGCAGCTCCAGCAACCTATTGTGCTCCTTTGCAGATGGCTGAGTCATACCCCTAAAATAATCATCCTCCTGTAAATTACTTTGCCCACATGGAACCAATTAAGAACGTTATTGACCATAAATGAAGGAGGAAGCGGCTGCTAAAAGCCAATGTTATGAGCCAGATATAACAGATTTTCACCTTGCCCAGAGTAACTATCCATTCAAGCACAGAATTTACTGTGAAGACATCTGATAGGATTAAAAAGCGTAAAAAGGAATAACACAACACTAACAAAAGTGTTTCATGCAAACCTCCTGGCTGGTCCATTGCTCAGTGTACTGGCTAACCATTTGCTAACTCTCTTGCCTTTTTTTTTTTTTTTGCTTTTTTGGAGGGCAGTTGGGGTTAAGTGACTTGCCCAAGGTCACACGGCTAGTTTTTTGTGTTAAGTGTCTGAGGCCAGATTTGAACTCAGGTACTCCTGACTCCAGGGCTGGTGCTCTATTCACTGCGCCACCTAGCCGCCCCTGCCTTTTTTTTTTTTTTGATCCAGTATCCTTTACTGGGCTTTTCCCAAGCACAAGCTGGATATCGCTTGTTGAATTCATCATTTTCAGATTCGTGTTGGACTAGATGGCCTCTGAGGTCCCTCCAAAATTCCAAAATTCTGTGAACTTTGAAAGATCCGTGACTTTATCATATTCGTGCTCCCTCCATAGAGATTCCAATGTCTCCTTGTGTCAGTTGGCCTCCTGGCTATGGTTAAAAAATCCATCACCTCCAGGCCAAGCTTCTGGTTGTGCATCTCTGAACTCTGAGGCGGGTTCTCAGACAACAGCCATAGATTCCATCACCATGTCTGAACTTGAAGTCTTGCCAGCTCGGGAGGACAGGTCAGAGCTTGTGATGCATTTGCATAGTCTTCAAGAACTCCCTGTTTCCTGGAGCCAGTCGAAGTCTTAGAGGGGGATGGCAGGACTTGGAAAACTACAATTTCAAGGTGATGATAATAAGAAAAGACAACTCTCTCTTCACAAGGGCAAATGATTTGAATGAATTTGATTTTTAAAAAGATTATTCTGTGTATCTGTGAATATGCAATGCATATTTTTTCTATTAGCCTCTTATTTAAGAGGTGGTTAATGCTTTAAAATAGAAGAGATCATTCCATATGGACAAGTCCATAGTGGAAAAATTTATAACACAGAGGTTTTTCAAATTCATATAATACATAGGTTTTTGAAATTCACAGAGGACCTTCTATTTTATGTACTATCTGAAAAGTGCAAAGCACAGCACCTCTTACAGAATAATCATTCTATAAATATGTGTTGGGTTTAATTGAATCAAAAGAAAAATGAAACAAAGAATCTTGGGAATGTGCACTAATTTTAGAAATAAAAAAAAAACCAAGAGTTCCTCTGTCCAAGCTTAAATAAAAACCACAAAGTATAAATGATCCTAAAGGACACAGGATCTTTAACATTCTGCTTATGTAATCTAAAGAGGAACTAAGAAGGAGTTTTGAAAAGTATGTAAATGATGTGTCAAGGGACAGCACTTCTCTCCAAGTGATCATCACATTCACCAAGCTTTATGACTGCAACCTAGCCATACCACTTCAATCGGCATGATAAATTCACTAGGGCATCCAATTTTATTTGTCTGTCACTGCAGCCAGTGAAAGGCCGGCTAGAATGTTGGATTAGGTACTCCTGGACCCTTTCCCACTCAAGAGATAAATTGAGAACTTTGAATGAAGATTGAAAATCCAAGTGCACTGAGAATAAACGTATTGAATACCTGGCCATTAATAAAGCGCAGTACACATGCATGTGGGTTATTTAATGGAATCCTAACCTCTAGATTCTCTCAGCAAAACTCTGGTAACACATTAGATTAAATTAAATGGATTTTTCCAGATGCTGTCATCTTTTGCCTCAGCAGGCATAAGCTCTGAAAGTAATACAACCTCAGCAGAAATTCAAAGAGGAAAGTGAGCTGAGAAACTCTATAGGGGAAGGGATCTATGCTCAGAGCTCTTATCTCTGATTGTATTAAGTTAAGCAATAGATGTGTGTATCATGAATATGACATGGTAACTGACCAGATGAGCTCTTTTCCGGTATTTTTATGTTATACCTTTGCATTATAATATTATAAATTGCCACAAGTCCCATTGGATTTTCCATAGCTATAATTCAAAACCTACTCATTGGTACAATTGTTACTTGCTGTTGATAGTACCAATTACCAAAACAAAGAGATAATTAAGCCTGTATGGCTATTCCATCCTCTCCACTAAACTTGTAGGTATCCTAAGTCACCAGTTCTAGGCCAGTACAAACAAAATGGCTAAATCTTCCCCTTAGAAAGGATTTTGAGGAAAATAAATTCTACCTTTGGCCCGGTCATGAACAACTGTCTCCTGTAATGTGCTATCTGATACTACATCTGATAAAAGAGGGGAAAAAAGAAGAGGGAAAGAGGCTGCTAAGAGATATACCCTATTTTCTCTTTTGTTACTTCAAAGCAATAGCGGGAGCAAGGAGAGTTTCAGTCGTTGTTGCCACAGCTGTGAATGAATCTAATTTGGCTCTTGATCACAGAGTTCATAAGCTTAGTACTCAGTATTTCAGGGCAGAAGTCCTTGGTCCCTCAAGAGAAGGTGATTATAAAGCAAGAAAAGAAACTCCGGAGTGCCCAGTTACTTCCTGTAACATTATCTTCCCATTAACTCCCATGGTCAGCAATGGTTCAAGCTGCCATAATTCATTTGTAAGGCTTTGGAAAAGATTCAGGCTTTGTTTTGAATCTCTTGGAATTTCTAACTGGGCAATGGACAAAGGATTTTAGTTACTGAAAACTGTTTTTTAAAAAAAGGAAACCTTATTTTTAAACATACTGATGTGGAAAGCATATTCACTTTAAAAATTCTTACAAAAATTCATTTCCATATTTCTTAGAACCAGGATGTAAACATCAAAATGGAAGAAATCTAATCCCTGCCTATTTCCCCTCTTTATATATCTGATATATCTGCCAGAAAGACAAGAAATATTCAACCTAATTTTAATAATATCAACATTTTTCTGATAGAATGAAGGCTATTGATGACTTTAATAAAAAGCCTTCACTCTAGAGGCCTTATATAGGTTTGTGAATACATTCTCTTGGCACTGTGCCTAGTGATGATGATGAAATAAAAGTAAATATCGTGCTGGGGTCAATTCTGTCATGTGCATGCTCAGAAGAGAGGTTTTTCAACATTCACCCAGAGATAAATTAGGCATTCTGAGAAAAGCTTTCTCTTCCAAGGAAAGAAACAGCATGACAGAAAATAGCTATTGTCATTTAAAACATCAAAATCATCTATCATTTATTCAATCAATCAATAAACATATATTAAATGCCTACTTTGTGTCAGACACTAAGCTAAGTACTACTGGATTTGACAACCAAAAAAGTAGTTTCTTGGGCAGCTGGGTGGTAGAGTAGATAGAGTGTTGGGGCCGGTGTCAGGAAGATTCATCTTTGGAAGTTCAAATCTAGCCCCAGATTCTTAGCAGCTGTGTGACCCTGGGCAAATCCCTTAACCCTGTTTGCCTTGGTTTCCTCAGCTGTAAAATGAGCTGGAGAAGGAAGTGGAAAACCGCTCCATTATCTTTGCCAAGAAAACCCCAAACTGGGTCATAAAGAGTTGAACATTTAGTCAGAAACAACTAAATAAGTAGTTTCTTTGCTCTTAACAAGCTCCTCTTTTGAAATATTTTATTAGACTAAGCTTTATCATTTTGAATAAGAAAATACAAAAATCAAACAATCCAACAAACTATATATTAGAATGTTATTTTGTAATAGTACCAAAACTCTGAAAGCCACAACTTTTTGTTTGTTTATTTATAAAGCCTCAGAAAACCTGGAAATCAGAATTAAGAGCTGTGAAGAAAACAATAATGTAGAAGTATCATTTAGAAAGCACTGTGAGAATTAGAAGGCCTTTGCATGTCTTCTTTGATTTGATTCTCACAACCACTCTGTGAGCTTGGTGTTATAATTAACCCTTCTATAGAGATGAGAAAACTGAACCTTAAAGAGGTCAAGTGACTTGCCCAGGGTCACACAACTAGCCAGCATTTTAGGTCATATTTGAACTTAGACCTTCCTGACTCCAATTCAGGATTCCAGCCACCTAAATATCATGGGAGAAGCTCTGGGACAGTAAAAGTTCACACCTTTTCTCTCCCAAATAGCACAGTCTTTGAAGAATCAAAATCTAAGGTGAACAAAAAGACAATGAAGAGCCTCATAGTGGGCATAAATAGGCCTTAGTACATTACCAGTGATGTCTTAAAGGCAAAGGAGTGCAAAAAAAAAATGTGAGGGTCATGTGTGAGTGGATAAGGAGACGGGCTGGTCGCATAGTGAAAAAATGGAATAACAAGTAGACAGTTCACCTGATACCCTGGCATGCGTGGCATACTAAAAGACCTATTAGGAGGCCTCTGGTATACCCAGTAGATCGTCTGTATAGGACTATGAAAGGACATGGAGAAGAATGGTACAAGAGGAGAAGATGAGAATGGCTGCCCCCTGACTCAGTGGAGAGAACCTCACATCACTAGGATCATGGATCCATCGAAGCACTGAAGTTCCCTTCCAATACTGATCTCACTTATTAATGTCCAGCAACTGTGCAGTGCTTGTGAAAAATAGTACACTGAACTAACTCTGATCCATGCAACCGCCCCGCTGACGTCAACATTGTTCGTCTTGATCAAATATATGGTTAACATCTCTTGTTACGGAATTCCGGCTGAGTGGTTGTCCATGTAGAGAAGGGGTTAACTTCACTTGCTGACTGAATCTATACCCATTAAATGGAGAATTGGGGAAATTCTAAAAAAAATAACTAAAAATCAAAATGAAAGGCAGTATTGGTATAATTGATAGATTGTGGGATTCAAAGTCAAGGAGACCTGGATTCAAATGCCACCTTAGATACTTTACTAGTTTTGTGACCTTGAGTTAGTCATTTAACCTTTCTGGGCCTCATTTCATTTACCTGTAAAATGAGAAAATTGGATTTAATAGCTTTCAGAACTTAGCATGCTGACTAGAGCATAGTAGGTGCTTAGAAAATGCTCACTGGGGGCAGCTAAGTGGCTCTGAAGTCAGGATGACCTGCGTTCAAATTCAGCCTATGACTAGACACTTGCCACTTACTAGCTGTGTGACCCTGGGCAAGTCACTTAACCCCAACTGCCTCACCAAAAAAAAAAAAGGAAGGAGAACAAGAAGGACAGGGAGAAGGAAGAAGAAGAAGAAGAAGAAGAAGAAGAAGAAGAAGAAGAAGAAGAAGAAGAAGAAGAAGAAGAAGAAGAAGAAAGAAGTTGTTCATTGTCTTCACTCTAAGATTCCATTCGGTTCTAAATGTATGATCCTATGAAAATAATCTATCTTTTGCATGAAATACAACTCTTAGAGTTAATACATAGAAAGCTATCTATTTACAGATAAAAGTAATAATCTAAAAATAATTAAATGTACTTCTATCAAGTACAGAAATATATTTAAGACCATTCAGAAACCACAGTGTAAAGACATCCTCAAAAGAGGATTCCTATTAATGTCACTGTCTCTAACTAATTGTTGACCAGATGGGAACAGATTTGTCTGTCTTCCTCTGGATCTGAAAATCATATCAGAGAAATTTTCAAGGTCAGCACATCTCACAAGTACCTCACACCAAGTTCACCATTTTATTTATTTATTTTTGCTTTGGGTTATTGTTGTTGTTGAGTCTTTCAGTTGTCTGGCACTTTGTGACCCCATTTGGGATTTTCTTGGCATAGATACTGAAGTGGTTTTGCCATTTCTTTCTCCCCAGTTCATTTTATAGATGAGAAAACTGAAGCCAGTTGCGTTAAGTGACTTGTTCAGGGTCACACAGCTAGTAAGTGTATAAGGTTAAATTTGAACTCTGGGAGATAAGTCTTCTTGACCCCATGGCCAGTGCTCTATCCCTTGTGCCACCTAGCTGCCCCCTTTAGGTTATCAGAGGTAGCTTTATATTTACACTCACTCTGTAAATCATTCTCCACACTTGGGCAATGTTGCCTGTGATCGATCACTGGGTTTGAAGTCATACATCATAGATTTAGAGCTGAAAGGTATCTTAAAGATCAAGTCCAAACTCTCTCATTTTTTACAAGTGAGGAATCTGAGCCATAGATAGGTTAAGTGACTTGTTCAAGGTCACACAGCCAGTAATTGCCTAGAGCAAGATTTGAATTCATGCTTTCCTGGCTCCAAGTCCAGTGCTTTATCTGTTACCCCAACTAGACAGGAGGACCTGGGCTCACCTCTGGACCTTAGGAAAATTACGTAACCTGTTGCATCAGTTTCCACGCTTGTAAAATGAGGGAAATAACAGAACCTGCTTCACAGGGCTGCTGTCAGAATCGAATGAAATATGGGGTTAAAGTGCTTTTCAAAACTTAAAATACCATATCTATAGAAACTTAGTATTTTCATCATTAGCAATTCATTCCAAAATTGATAGACCAATCAGCAAATGTTCAGGTCTCCTCAGAGAGTCTATAACTGGCAAGTGATTGAGGCAAAAGCGATTTAGGGTTTAAATTATTCAGATGATTGCTTCCTTCTCCTCTTTACTTTATATGGGTAGACATAACCTTGGAAAAGATTTAGCCTGGGGCCTATGTATTAGAGTAGGCATCACTAAGCATGTCATGTTGCTGCCCCTTCTCACTACTGAATCTGCATGTGCAGGTGTCAAAGTGTCTTTTATAAACACATACTCTGGGTAAAAAAATGAACTAAATGCTAAGGAAAGCCCTGGCCCACACTACTCCTTATTACAAGGCCTCACTGTATGTAGAACTGACCCTGAGCACTCCAAGGCTGTGCTGGGTAAATACAAGTTCTGACAGGTCCTATTGAGCTGAAGAGTTTGCATGTACAGGCCAACCCCGGGACTATTTGTCTATTGTCTGAGGACCAGTTCAACTGAGTTTAAAGAGGTTCACACCTGAAGGTAATGAATTTCTTTTATACACAATTCGTGAAAATCATTTTAAACAATAAATGTCTGTTTTTCATAAATGGATCTCCCACCATATTGAAATAAACGGAACAGGAAAAACATCATTATTTAGGTAAAAGGACAAAAAGTAGTCTGGAAAAAGGAAAGCAAGCTTTTCACCATCTTCCTCTCCTCTAAGTATGCTACTGAAAAGAAATTACCAACCCTATAAAGCTAAGCAGGGTGGTTGGTATCCCATACAATTAACTAATATGCTCCAGGCAGAATGAAATTGGATGTAAGAAGACAACATGCTCTAGTGTCTTTTGGACATTGATAGTGTACCTGGACTGTGCAAAATGGCAGGGAAACAATTCAAATTCCCTCAGCTGCCCATTCAAACTAAACCATCAAATTCAGATCTAAGTTACATTAAAAGAGGAATCATGGAAATCTCTAAAAATTTGAGATTTCAGAAAGCATTGACAAATGGAGAATGTGTTTAGAGTCAGGAAAGACAGCAATAGAAATAAATACACACACATACACATACATACACACATATGTTCAACTTTCACCATGGGCAACAGAAAATAATGGTCACTATAAAACAGAAATTAACTAAAGGGAATAGTCAGGGACTAAAAATGTAGGCTGAATGAATGAATGAGAAAGAAAGAAAGCAGGGAGAAAGGGAGAAGAGGGAAAGAAGGAAGGAAGGAAGGAAGGAAGGAAGGAAGGAAGGAAGGAAGGAAGGAAGGAAGGAAGGAAGGAAGGAAGGAAAGAAGGAAGGAAGGAAGGAATGAAGCATCAAGCCTCTACTATTAGGAACTATGGATACAAACACAAAAGTGAGACATCTCTGCCCTCCAGGAGCTTGTATTCTATTAGGAATAGAATAGAATAGAACAGCACATATAGGAAAATAGTGGTCAAGGAAGGGAGTTTTAGTCTGAGGAATCTTAACAAGGAAAGTAAGTAGAGTCATGGAGCAGCCAACTTCTCAGTCCCTTTCTAGTATCAATGGCAACCCCAATTTGATTATTGTCAGCAGAGCAAGGAAGTGTTAAAAGAGCAACAGAGGCATAGTACACACATGGGACAGGAAGGAAGACAAAATTGTCATGCTTGGTATGCCCTGGTTTCCTGATGGATTGCGGAATGGAATATGCAACATGATCTGGACCCAGCTAAATAGAGTCATATAGATAAGTTCTCCCTCACCAAAAAGAACTGTTTATTCCTAGGATATAAACTAAATTATGGGAACTGAAAGGATAGGGAAAAGATGGTAACTGGTGTGAAGAAATTGCTTGCCTAAATATAATGAGAAATTAATGCAAACAAGGAAGTCTCCTAGTTTTAAAGGAATCAGCTTCTTTAAATAACATAGGACATAGTAGTCCACTTGACTAAATGACTAAAATCTAGGGTTAAAAAAGGAGGGTATTTGAAAGAAGACTGATTATAGAGGAAATAGAGAAAATTAACTTAATGATTTGCTTTAAAAACAACAATAACAACCATCTCAAAATGAGTTTGCCTTGTGGAAAAGTAGACCTAAAAAATAAAGCCACTATTGTATCACCAACTTAAACCAAGTGAAGTTTGCCTTGCACTGAAGGCTGTCCTGTCCTGGCCACTTTTCAACATATTTGCTACTTGAAAACAAGTGACATCCTCTATCAAATGTAGGAAATGTGATCTTACTTGAAGGGTGGAGGTAGATAATGTCTTTCACCGTAAAGTCTCTGGACTGGGCAGCTTTCAGACAGTCGGCCAGAAGGCTGAGGAGGAGTGCCCAGGCCAGTGCAGGCCAAGGTTCCATTGCAGACTGGGGTCTCATGCAGAGATCCTGGGATCAGGCGCTCCTTATTACTGGAGAGAAATTGCAACTGAAATACAAAGAAAGACATCCCATGAGCACACAGCCGCCAACACATCTCAATATCCAGTATGAAAAAACCACCAGAGACTTGGCTAAGTTCCTGGCATTGGGTACAGCAAAAGAGGTTAGGAAGAGAAAAGGGACAGAGGGCACATGGGGGTGGGACAGAGAGAGGGAGAGGCCTTATAAGATGTAATTGTAGAGCACTTATAAAATTCCAACCCAAAATGTCTACCTAATCAGGACTACTAAAGTTCCCTTGGTAGCTGTTACCTCTAAAATCCCATTGAGATTGTATCAGGAGAGATTGAATTTTCATGAAACCCAGATATTTCTACCACGTAGGCCAGAAAACAGTTGCCAGAGTGAGACAACAATTAAGCAGGTAACTAAAGTTCAGAACAGTTTCCTGGCTAATGGCGTGGCCCTAGCACCGCCACTGGACTTTCGCTGAGTAATCTTAGCAGTGGAAACTTAGATATGGGAGGCTTTTAGACTAGGGAGAAAAGGAGCATAGTGCACATTGGTCCTCAAACCATGAATGTGCCATTAATCACAAGATTATCCCATTTTTAGGACCCATTTTCATTTTTAGAAAGTGGATCTAATAAAATTAGATCAAAGTAGAGTGGAAAATTTAGACAATTATCCATATGACAGTCTACGAACATTTTCATATAAAAGGAGGACTTGAAGCAAGACTATCTTTTCATGGCTTGACTTCACTTAGAGTTTAGTTATGTCACAGTCCTATCATCCCTTGATCCCTTTCTGTTCCAGGAAGACCCATTCTATTGGTTTGCAAATTGTCTAACCCATTAGACTGGGAGCTACTAGAAGACAGGCCGTGTCTTTGGCCTTTTTTTTTGTTTGTTTTTTTTCCATCTCTACACTTAGCATAGTTCCTGCATACAATAGGTGTTTACTAAATGTTTATTGATTTACTGAGTGACTTTCTAACAGTTCCTTTTACCTTTAATTTTCTCAGAGTCATTTTTGCTACCTAACCATAGCTTTGCCTCAAAAATGATTCTACTTCTATCTTACTGAAATGGTCTCCTAACCATCAGTCCTACTGAACGTCACTTACCAACATGACATTCTTTGTTCAAAAAACCTTCCATTTCTCCCCAGTGCTCATGTCCAAACTCCTAGCATTTGTCAACAACATCTATGACCCTCTGTTCAAGCCAAGCTAGCATCCTTATTGTCCTACAAATAAGTCAATAGATAATTACTTTTCTAAATTAAATTTTATGTTTATTTTTGTTGACAACATTCATTTCCACAAGATTTTGAGTTACAAATTTTCTCCCCAACTTTCCCCTACCCACCATCCCAAAACAGCGATCCCACTGTATACCCCTCTCCCATTGCCCCTCTGACTTTTCAGTAGGGCAAGATGGATCTCCCTATCCCAGTGCCTGTATATCTTATTTCCCAGTTGCGTGTAAAATAATAATATATTTTTAAAAAACATTTTATTTTAAAACTTTGAATTCCAGATTCTTTCCCTTCTTCCCTCATCACCCGCCCTTACTGGGAAGATAAGCAATTCAATATGTGTTGTACATTTGTAGTTACGCAAAACATTTCCATAGTGAATATACTGTGAAAAACTGACTGTATTTCCCTCCATCCTATCCTGCCCCCCACTTGTTCTATTTTCTACTTTGACCCTGTCCTTTTTAAAAAATATGTGCTTCTAACTACCCTCCCCCCCAATCTGTCCTCCCTTCTGTCATCCTCCCTCTTATCCCCTTCCCCCCTACTTTCCTGTAGGGTAAGATACCTAGTTTAGTGTGTATGTTATTCCCTCCTTAAGCCAAATTCAATGAGAGTAAGGTTGACCCATTCCCTTTTGCCTTCCTATTCTTCCCTCCATTGTATCAGTTTTCCCTTGAGTCTTTTATATGAGATAATTTACCCTATTCTGTCTCTCCCTTTTTCCTTTCATTATATTCCTCTCACCTCTTAATTTTGTTTTTTAAATATCATCTCTTCCTATTCAGTTGATCCTGTGCCCTCTATGTATACCTGTACCTGTACATATACATATACACACTCACATGTGTATTCATACACACGTATACCCTCTTATATAGACATACAAATGTATGTATGCATATATACTTATATTCCCTTCAAATATACTCATACTGAGAAAAGTTTCATAAGTTACAATTATTGTTTTTCCATGTAGGCATGTAAATAATTCAACTATTCATAAATAAATCATAAATCATAAGTTCCTTATGATTTCTTTTCCCAGTTTACCTTCTCATTCTTCTCTTACTTCTTGTATTTGAATGTCAAATTTTCTTTTCAGTTCTGTTTTTTTCCTCAAGAATGCTTGCAAGTCCCCTATTTCATTGATTGACCATGTTTTCCCTGAAACATTATATTCAATTTTGCTGGGTAGGTGATTCTTGGTTTTAATCCTAGCTCCTTTGACTTCTGGATCATATTTTAAGCCCTTCGATCCCTTAATGTAGAAGCTGCTAGATCTTATATTATCCTGATTGTGTTTCCACAATACTCAAATTGTATGATTGCTGTTCTTGCCTTGCTTCCTTTGCTTGCTCATGTTGCCACTCAATTACTTGACTTTTGAGCTCTTTGCCACAGTAGAACTCTGCTTCCAGAGAGGAGAGTTTTGTCCCAAATCACTGGGGCTTTTGCAGATGCGGGAGGTATTAGTTGGGTGCCCCCTCTGCAGCCCCCACAAACTCTGGTGCACTTGTCACATACCTCAGGACTACCACCCAAGACCGTGATTCAGATACAGGCAGATTAAAGCAACAGTGGTTAACCTCTGAATGGTCATTTAGGCCCCCTATGATCTGCAGGCCAAGAGCACTGAAGCAGCTACCTGGTGGCAGCTGCACAGCTGTGGGCCATGGTGTCTCCACTGTTTCTCACTCCAGGGGCAGCACTCCTAGCCCCCTCAGTTCCAACAGAGTTCCATTGACCTTTTACTTTGTCTTTGGTATTTATGGGTTGATATTTCTGGAAACCGCCACTGCTGCTGGTGATCCACTCTCCCAAAGTCTGCTTCAGCCACTGCTGTTCAGGGCCCCTGGGGCTAAAACTTCTGGTTCATGGGGGCCAGGTTCAACTCCCAGCACACTGCAATAGACCCTTCCTTATGACATGCCAGGCTGCCTTCAGTGGGAGATGTGTTTCACTCTGTCACTTTGTGGGTTCTATAGCTCTAAAATTTGTTTAGAGTTATATTTTATAGGTATGTGAGGTGGTTATGGGGGGAGCTCACAGTGTTTTTCTGTTTCTACTCCACTATTTTGGCTCCTCAAACATTTCCTCTAGATAACTAATTTTGAAGATAAAAAAATAAAATAACCCAAAATATTGTTGATCAGAAACATCCCTTAGGAATGACCAATCAGGGCAGACTCCTAGAGTCCCAGGTGTTGAGGATCCCCCAGGTTAGGAACTGAATTGAAATTCAGAAAAATAACCAATTAAGTGGGAAAGAATCAGTCAACTGATGGCTAAAAAAGTCACTTGAGGCTTATATGCAGGCAAAAAGCCAACACACAAACTCCCAACCATCATGAAGGCAAAGAAGAAGGGATGGCCCTACTCTACTTCTATATCTTCTTCTTAGGTGTTCTTTGAATGATTTGTTTTCCTCTTCAAGCCAATCCTGGCTATTCATTTTAATCAAATATGTCACAGATGTAAAAATTTAGGTGGAAGAGTCTGCAATATGATTTACCCTGGGGTCTTGCACCTTCAAACAGAAAGCCCCACACTTCTAGGGCTGTATCCCAAAGAGATCATAGAAGTGGGAAAAGGACCTGTATGTATAAAATATTTATAGTGGCTCTTTTTGTGGTGGCAAGGAACTGGAAATCAAGGGGATGCCCATCAATTGAGGAATGGCTGAACAAGTTGTGTTATATGAATGTAATGGAATGCTATTGTGCTATAAGAAATGAGGATTAGATGGACTTCATAATAACTTGAAGAGACTTATATAAACTGATAGTAAGGAGAGTAGCACCAGGAGAACTCTGTACACAATTACAGACACATTGTATCTGTGACAACTAACTTTGACAGACTTGGCTCTTTTCAGCAACGCAACACTGTATGACATCTCCAAAAGACTCATGTTTGAAAGGAATATCCACATCCAGAGAAAGAACTACAGAGTCCAAATGCAGATTGAAGCAAACTGCTTGCTCTTTCCCTTTTGTGTTTTGTTTTATTTTGTCTCTTCTTTCTCACTGTTTACTTCATTGGTTATAATCCTTCTTTACAACCTGACTAACGTTTAATGTGAAGGTATTTGATTTGCCTATATTTGATTGCATGCCACCATAACGGGGGTGTGGGTGAGGGTGAAGAGAGAGGAGGAAAAAATTGGGAGCTCAAGGGGTTGTGGAACTGAATGTTGTAAACTAAAAGTAAATAAATAAATTTTTAGAAAGAGAAAGATATGTCCTGCCCATATCTCCTTTTCCTCCAACAACAAAAAAAAGGCTGCCACTAATGCATTTGCAAGCGCAGACCTTAAGTGCTATTTAATCTCAGAGGCAAAGTACAGAGCCAGTTTTCCTTGGATGACATTTTTCTGATATGAATTTTTCAAACACCTTAGGTTCAACAAGAATTCTATTTTTTAATTTTAAATATATATGATTTGTTGAAAGAAATTGAATCTCTAGGATCCAAACTCATTTTACTCATAAAGTTATTGCTTTTAAAAGAAAGATTTTTGTGCCAGAGTTCTTTCGCACCTTTTTTCTGGGCAAATAGGGAGTCACATTTTCCCCCTATGAAATGGTGAAATAAACTTCCCCAAACATCAAGAGTTCTTTGAAACTGAACAGATTCAGTGCTTAGCAAAGGTGTATTTTCCTGCTCTTTTAAATGTTTTCTTCTCACCTACTTCTCATCATCTACTTGACAAATGTTAGTTTGGGTAGATCTTACGTGGCAAACCCCTGTCACAAAATTGTTCTAGAGAGAATGAATAGATAAGAGATCTCTTCTACATTATTAGCTGGACAGAATTTTCTATCTCCCTTTGCCATGAAGAAAACAGGATGGGTGAGGCACTTTATTCATTTGATCCAAATAGGATCCTATACACTTTATTATAAAACGCCACGTAGGTATGCACAACACAATCTATCAAGATATTGCTAGTAAAGGCAAGAGAAATGATGAGCAGCAATGAAAGGATTTGGAATTAGTCTAAATATAGTCATTAAAATGTGGTCTGCAAAGAAGTATATTGTCTATGGATTTTTAGTGTCACCTGAAAAACTATGCTAGATGAAGTTCTAACTCCCAAATCTCACAACTGGGATTCTAGGGAAACTCAAATTACATAAAGGATTTTCTAAAGGGTGCTTTGATATTTTCCCTCGAGGGACACTATATCTTTTGGGTATTCTAGACATTTTGAAACTTCTATTCAACTTCTGCTCTTGACTGCATACATTATTTGAGCTTATGCCACAAATCTTTTGTACTTCCTCACAAGCAAAACTGCAGACGCGGACTCTGGTTTCCACAGTTCTCTGACTTTTCATTTGTTATTTATGAGCTTTTGCAAATTGAATGCTGCTCTGATAGATTTAATTTGTGCTCCAAATTACCTTTGCATGACTTACCCAGCTGCTGATTTCATTCCTATTGTGACTTGCTACATTCCTTTTCCACCCCATTCCTACCCCCTACCAAAAAAAAAGTTCAAGGTCTATTTGGACTTAATTTTCATAGATAACTCCAAAACTAGAACAGAGAATGTATTTATTCCAGATGTTATTTCACTTAATAGATGGTAAGAACAAATCTCTTATGATTTCTGATTTTTTTTGGAGGGGGGAAGGTAGGGCAGTTGGGGTTAAGTGACTTGACCAAGGTCACATGGCTAATTTTTGTGTTGTATCTGAGGTTGGATTAGAACTCAGGTCTTCCTGAGTCCAGGACCAATGCTCTATTCACTGCACCACCTAGCTGCCCAGATTTCTGATTTTTCTTATCTAGCTTCTAAAGGGAGCTAGGTGCTACAGTAGATAGAGCACTGGACTTGAAATCAGAAGGCCTAGAGTTCAAATCTATCCTCAGACATTTATTAGCTATGTAAACCTGGGCACATCACATAAGCACTGCATGCCCCAGTTTTCTCATGTGTAAAAAATCAAAATAATATCTTTGCCAAGAAAACCTCAAATGATCACAAAGAGTCACACATGACTAAACAAAAAAAACTAAACAACAGAAAAATTTACCAGGCACTGTACTAAGCAATGGAGATGCAAAGAAAGGTCATTGAACTCAAGGAGCTCATATTCTAAAGGGTGGGATGACATGCGAGTAAGTAACTGGGCTTAGCAAGAAATATTCAGAACTGACTCAAGATAATATGAGAGGGAAAGACACCAGTTATTGGGGAGAGGAGGAAATGCTTTCCATAGAATGTAGCTCAGGAGCTGAGTTGAAGGAAGCCTAAGAATCTAAAAGGTGAAGAGTGGGAGTGTTCCAGGCATGGAGGACAGCCTAAGCAACGGGATAGAGAATGGAAGTAGGGTATCCAGTGCAAGGAACAGTATGTTCCATCCCTGTTGGTGGATTGCAGAGAGTGGTGAAGGTGGGAGGGAGGGGATGGGGAGAAAACTATAAACTGTGATGGAATATTGTTGTACTATAAGAAGTGACAAGCAGGATCATTTAAAAATAACCTAGAAAAACTTGCATGAAATGATGCAAAGTGAAGTGAGTAGAACCAGGAGAGCAACGTACTCAATAACAACAATATTGTTTGATGAAGAACTAATGACTTAGCTATTCTCAGCAATACAATGTTCTAAAACGATCCGAAAGGACTAATTATGAAGTGTACTATCCACTTCCAGAGAAAGAAATGATATTGACTGAATACAGACTGAAGCATGCTTTTTTCACTTTTTTCTTTCATTCATTTTCTTTTAAATCTTCTTGTACAAAATGACTAACATGCAAATGTTTTACATGATTGTACATGTATGACCTATATCTAATTGCTTACTCTGGGGAGGGAGGGAAGAATGACAGAATTTGGAACTCAAAACTTTTTTTTAATGTGAAAAAATTGTTTTAACAAATGTTAAAAATTGTTTTAAAATGTAATTGGGGAAATATACACCTATGTGTGTTTACACACACACACACACACACACACATATCCTTCTCTCTCTTGTATATATATGTAAATATATAAAATATAAATATATATATGGAAAAGTAGTAAGGGTCTATGCGTTAAAGAGTTTTAAATGCCAAAGAGAGGATACTATATTTGATCCTGGAGGTCACTGGAAGTCACTCAAGTTTATTCAGTGGAGTATTATACTATCAGACCAATGTTTTCACAAAAACTATTTTAATGTGAGGATGTATTGTTGTGAGGAAAGAATGAAGGCAAGGAAACCAATTAGGATTGGTATATCTGCAATAATACAGACAAGTAATGAGAGTGAAAGCCTGACTCAAGGTGGGAGCTGTTTGAGTAAAGAAAAGGGGATGGATAGAAGAGATATTGAAAAGATAGAAACAAGATTTGACAATGGAATGGATATATGAAGTGAATGAGAGTGAAGAGTCAAGGATTATGATAAGGTTGTGAATCTGGGAGACTGTGTGGATAGCGTGCCCTCCAGGGAAGCTGAAAAGAGGGATGGGGGTGAGTGGAAAGTGGGATATTGTGAGTTCTGCCTTGGATATGTTAAATTTGAGATACCCATGGGACATCTAGACAGAGATATTTTGCAGACCACTGGCAATGCAGGATTAAAGTTCAGGAGGGGTATTAGAGATGAATAGATCAAATTTTTAACTCATATTCCTAAAAATGATCACTAAACCCATGAGATTATCAAAGAAGGGAAGACAGAAATGGAAAAGGCTCTAGCTCAGCAGTGGGGAGCCTGCAACCTCAAGGTCACTTATGATCCTCTGGGTTCTTGGGTGCAGCCTTTCGACTTAGTCCAAGTTTTACAGAACAAATCCTTTTAAGGGGATTTGTTTTGTGAAGTTTGCATTTAGTCAAAGGGGAGCACTTGAGGACCTAGAGGGTCACAGTTTCCCTGTTCCTAGACTAGCTAAAGGGCCCTTGTTGGGCACATGTATCCCCTAAGAGAAAGCACAAGGGCCAGGCATCTTTTTCCATCTTCCCCAAAGCAACAACTTCTATCTGTGCCACCAGAAGGTATCTTTACCTTTTGCTGCCTGCTTGATCTCTCAACCAGGACTGGTGAACCTTCAGATCAAAGAGAATCAACTTTCTCTTTGACCTTAGGCCTTTAATCTCCTTTAGGGAGAAGGAAGTTGGGTGGGTGGGGAGAGGATGACTCTGACAATCTCATTCTTTCACTCAACCTCTTCCTGTCTCTGGCTCAGGCCCTGCTGCCTATAAACACGTCCGTGTCTCTTCCATCCTAACAAAACAAAAAAATCCTCACTTCACCCTTCTATCCCCACTAACTATTGTTCGGTATCTCTTACTTTTTGTGGCCAAACTCCTCAAAGAGGTCATCTATAATAGGAACCTCCACTTTTTCTTCTCTCATTCTCTTCATAACCCCATTACAATCTGGCTTCTGACCTCATTCTTCTACCAAAACTAGTCTCTCCAAAGATACCAATAATCCCTTAGTTGCCAAATCCAAAGGCCTTTTCTCAATCCTCTTTCTCACCAAGCTCTCCCCAGCCTCCAGACCCTGTTTACAATCCCCTTCTCCTTGCTGCTCTTTTCTCTCTAGGATCTCAAGACACCGCTCTTACTTGGTTCTCCTCTTACCTACCTGCCTACTCCTTCTCATGGTTTTGTTTTCTGGATCCTCCTCCTGATCATGCCCTGTAACTGTAAGTGTCCCCAAAGGGCCATTCTGCACCTCTCTTCCCTCTATACTAGTCCACTTGGTTAGCTCACCAACCCCACTGGGTTTAATTACCATCCCTGTGCTGATGACTCTCAAATCTATCTTTCCTGTCCCAAACTTTCTGCTGACCTCCAACCTCACATCTCAAACTAGATGTCCAGTAGACATCTTAAACTCAAATGTCCAAAACAGAACTCATCATCTTTCCCTCTAAACCTGTGGTTCTCAACCTTCCTAATGCCGCCACCCTTTAATACTCGTATGTGGGCGTATCTGCATGTGGGCGGACTCACCTGGAGACAGATAGAGGAGCAGTGTCTCAGGTCTTAAGACCATCAGAAATATGTGTTTTCCAATGGTCTTAGGCAACCCCTGTGAGCCCTGTGAAAAGGTCGTTCCACCCCCAAAAGGGCCGTGACCCACAGGTTGATAATAGCTGCTCTAAACCCTCTCTTTGTTCCCTCTTCCCTATTACTGTGGAAGGTAACATCATCCTCCTAACCCCTCATTATCACAACCTAGGAATTATCCTCAACTCCTCATTATCTCTCAGCCACCACATCCAATCTGTTGCCAAGGCCACTTGATTTCACCTTTACAAAATATCTTAAGTATGCCCCCTTTTCTCCTCTAACTCGGCCACAACTCTAATATAGGCCTTTATTACCTCATGCCTGGACTATTGCAATAGCCTGTTGGTGGGTCCACTCCCTCCCCACTTCAATCCATCTTCCATTCAGCCACTAAAGTAGAAGTCCAATCATGTCTCACACACACACACACACACACACACACACACACACACACACACTACTCAATAAACTCCAGTGGCTCCCTATCACTTCCTAGATCAAATATAAAATGTTCTGTTAACATTCGAAGCCCTTTATCACATAGCCCCCTCCTACCTTTCCAGTCCTTACTCCCTGACATGTAGTCTTCAATCCAGTAATACAAGCTTTCTTGCTGTACCATGAACAAGACACTCCATCTCTTGAGTCTAGTATACTTACTCCTCCTCATTTCTACCTACTAATTTCCTGGGCCTCCTTTAAATCCCATCCTTTAGAGGAAATCTCTTCCAACCTTTCCCCTCTTAATTTGATTCCCGTCCCACTGTTAATTATATCCTATTTATCCTATGTATAGCTTGTTCTGGTTTGTTATCTCCCCCATTACAATATAAACTCAAAGACTTCAGAACCCCACATATTTTAGGACAAAATACCCAGATAACTAAAACAAACAAGATTTTGAGACCTAAAGAATCTGGAGCATTGTCTCAGATCTTCATTTTTCTCTGTCTAGGAAGCCTAAGTAGACTGAAAAATTAATGTTAATTATAAAAGTATCAATTAATGTGTTGTCAAAAAGCAAACCTCCCAAATACAATATTTGGCCCCAGACTCATTTTTATTTCCTTTGTTGACATTGTGCATAATGAATTGGCATTAAAGAGAGAGATTCCTTGGGAATGGTGAGGTCCCCTAGATGCTTCTGATTTCAGATGACATACTGATTATTACATCAAGCCCTATAAGATTACAGAGTCTCCTGGGAAAGATCTTCAATCCCTCAAGACCCTGGCATGTCCATCCACACAGGGATGACCAAAGGGATGAAGAATTTACATCGCTCAGATTTCAACAACAATTTGAAGGAGACGGCACAGAGCTTGCCTCACAATAAATTTGTCTGGGACACACGTACAGATTGACGGTTGGGTCCAGTGTTTTACAAGAAAAGGAGAACCAACTGGATTACTTTTCTGAAATTGCAAAATTCAATCATTCCCCCCTACAATTTTTTTCTAAGTAAAGTCTCATCTTTTCTATACTAACATTTTTACTAAAGTTACTATGCAGCAGAAAATGTGGAACACAATTGAAAAGAGTGTCATACAGAAGGCAATGGAGAGAGAGGCACATGATGGGTGTGAGAAGGCTCAAACATATGATCAATGAGGAATTCCAAAGAGCAGGAATAAAAGACAGCATTAAGAAAACTGATTGATCATAAGAGAACATGAGCTAGTCAAGTGGCAAGAATGAGGGATATGAGGTATCCAGGAAAAGATGAAGACTTCTGGCACATTGAGTCAATGCTCTCTGGTGAAGTTTTTGGAGAACATAAGCAAAAAATCACAAAAGATAGGCAGGCATGGATGGTTTTGAACTGTATTTTTAGATAGAATACTCGATGCGATCACAGATCTATTTCAACATTTGAGTGCATAATGAAATAGAGCAAAAAGAATTAATTAAAAATTAAATTAACCAGGAGTTGAGTGAAAACACAAATGTTTTCAGTGCCTGAGTGCTCTGTGTTAACCATAACTATTAGTACCAAAAAACAATGTAGCCAAGCTTAAGATGAAGAGGCAATTTCTACAAATGTCTTAAGATGGAAATGGTGATACAGAAATGATAGTTTTTCTTGCTAAAAAAGTAATATGACCTTTCCGGATTACTGAAGCTGGAAATTAGGGGTCTACAGGTAGAAAATTCTAAATGAAGATGTTTTCAAAACAGTCCTGTGCTTCACAATTTGTCCAGGCCCGCAGCAAAACCTATCCTGCTGATTGAAGAGGGGTGTATCCAGCACGTCATTGCCAAAAAGGATACCATTTCCAGCATAAATGCTGCTAGAGACAAGTTGTCATTTAACTAATGCCTGATGTTGCTCACTTCAGAGATGTGAGTTTTTCTCCCCTCATTTATTATCTAGTCAACCTTCCTCAAACATTTAAGCCTCTATCAAAAAAGCTCTTCATGAGAATGTGACCTTCTTGAAGGTGAGGGCTGTCTTTATCTATCTTCATATCCCTAATATTTAGCACAGTGCTTGACACATAGTAAACATTTAATAAATGGGTGTTAACTGACTGACCTCTAGCATATCTTCCTTGAGTTTGGGGGGGAGGGGTTGTACCTCTATGGACTTCAGATTGACTGTGAATGTTCTGTTTACCCTCATGACCCAAGAGGGGATTTCTCTTTAGTTCCTGTTAATCACCTCTAATCTGGTGATTTTATTCTTATGATCGATTCCCCCCCAAAGGGGTCGGGGGCTCGTTCTATATGTTTCCTTGTCCCATGGTGCAAAATGAAACAAATACACACATAAACACACACATACACATTCCTTATGTGACATGGGTTCTTAACCTGAAATCTGTGAACTTGTTTAAAAAAATAAATTTGATAACTCTATTTCGATAAAATTGTTTGCCTTAGTAATCCTATGTATTCCTTTGATTTTACTCAATTTGGGAAGGGGCTCATAGGCTTCACCAGAAGACCAAAGGGGTTCATGACTCAATAAAAGGCTGAGAATCCCAGCATCAGGTGATTGCATAATGCTCAGCCATTTATCTGAAAATCTAGAAGGAATGCCTGCGATAAGATTCCCCAGTAAGGATGCTCCAGGAGTGAAACTAAGACTTCACAGAACTGGCAATTCTCCAGGGATTTGGGGGGAGCCTTGATGGAAGCATATGTATTCCTGACATATATGTAAGGAGATGTTTTATAAGTACAGGTAGAACTAGCTGTCCCATCTCCTAACTTCATAGTCAGTCTGTGAAATTCTTTCACTGGGTGTAGTGAAAATGTTTCTTTGTATGATCCTTTGATGTTTCTTAAACTGGATGGTTTTCTCATATTTTCCAAACCTTATCTCATTATGTGGGGCCTAACCTGTATCTTTAGCTGGTGATGCACTTTTAATTTTCTATTGAAATTTACTGTTCTGCTAAAAACTGACCAAACAAAAATAAAAACAAAACCCCATACCTTGACCTCCCCTAAAAGTATACCCTTAGTGGCTCCCATCCTGGGCATAGGCCAGCATGGCCAAGGTGACCACAAAGCTGAGGCCCTTTAGGAACTGTCTGGAGGTAAGGCCTAGGGTGACCATGATGTTCAGCAGTAAACACCCCATCTTCACCTCAAGATCAAAGAGAAATGCTCCCCTCCTTGCTTTGAGACAAGGAAGAATGCCCCACTCCCAAAGCGGGGAATACCCTAGACAAAGCCTATGAAAACATACACTGAAACCCCCAGCTAGCAAGACAGTCCCTATATTGCTTGATTGTCTCCCACTGTCAGCTGATGCCCAGAGATCTCCTTCTCCATCCTTCAAGGATGACTTAAAATTCTGTATGGAACTCCTCTTGGCTGTCTTCTTCCTCTTCTTTATTCCCAATTAGGTTTTGCTGTTACTGTGCTAATGCCTTTAAAAAAAAATGTTCCTTACCCATCAAGGGCTGCTAGTGCTTTAAGTGTAAATGTGCCACTAATAACGATTCCTGCAGTCACTCTTGGGGTTGTCCCTTCTCGTCAGACTCCAGATGAACCAGGTGAATAGGCAGAAGGTCAAGCTGGGGCCACAGGTATCTTCTTTTACTCCATTAGCCACTGACTGGAGCTGTGACTGAGCACCTGACCACTGCACCTCTATAGATGGAGACAGACAGCTTCGATGCTCCCTCTCATTCATCCTGGACTGGATAAGAGTTAGGCCTCTGAACCATGTGTTCCACTGGAAGGAACTCCATCATCTCTTCCCCTTATTTCATGAATAGGGATCACTCAAAGAAGTAACAACACCTATATCTTGATGACTGTGACACTGTGATTCAGGACTTGAAATGGCTCTGGTTCAATGGGAGGGCTTCCTCCACCCCACTATGTCCATAAATTGCTGACCAAAGGTGGAACTAGTCCCTCAGCAGCCAAACTGATACTATGATGAGCATAGCACTATGATTCAAGACTCAAAAGTAAGGGCCTGGGGTCTCAGCTTCCTACATCAACAATAGGGCATTTCTTTTCCCCTTAGATCTGTGGGAGCTGACCAAGGCTGTAACCAGGGCCTCCAAATGCTGTCATCAGGGCCAGAGTCTGAACCATGTGCCATAGCAACAGAGAATCCCTCCTATGATCAAGGGAAGGCCAACGCCTTCCAGGCAATGTAAGCGGCTACATCAGTAGCACTGCCACTACGAAACACTGGGTAGACAGAGGATATCCCAGAGTTTAATGACAACTTTTTAAAGACTTCTATCTCCACTGGATCCCCACAGCCTGGGTCAATGTCACCACCACCACCACCACCCCCTGGTCCCCTCCCCATTCCTTTACCTTTCAATGGAATTCCCAAACAAGTTCCTCTCCTTATCTCAACTCTGTCCTGGGTATGAGCCTTGTCTTTACAAGCTGATTTACTCTGCTGACTCCAGAGTAAATGTAGATATAAATATAAATATAAATATAAATATAAATATGTGTATGTGTGTGTGTGTATGCCCTGATTCTTCATTTCTATCTTTCCCTCTTTTAAAATGATTTTGAGAGGGGCAGTTAGGTGGTGCAGGGAATAGAGCAGTGGCCCTGGAGTCAGGATTACATGAGTTCAAATCTGGCCTCAGACACTTAAAACTAGCTGTGTGACCTTGGGGAAGTCACTTAAACTCAATTGCCCTGCCCTCCCCCTTCAAAAAGCAAAAAAAAAAGAAAAAAGAAATGATTTTGAGGATTCTCTAGCTCTAAATCTGATTCAATGAGTCCCAGAAGCTGTCTTTCACCCTCTAAGCTGGCCTTTCTGTGCTGATGGGTGTGAAAACAATCATTCTTTCAGCTGCTAGGATAGCTATCCCTAACACTGCCTTTGTTTGTGGGGTCGGCTTCTTGACACCTCTCTGGGCACCTGGGCGTCCTCATTTCTGGAGGCTATGTGCCCCTCTTCATAGCATGGGGGTTAAAGGCTCTGAAAACCAAGACTTAGGGCTCATTAGAATAGAGAGACCCTTTGGTCCAATCACGGACCTATTGAGCAACTGACACCCTACTTCTCCCAATCAAATGGGGTTCTTTTTTATCTTCCAGTTTGGCCCAATTACACTAAAACTCGATAGTCCCATAAAAAGTATTCAAGAACTTTGGGCATAAATGAATCAATTGAACAAGTATGGATTCATGCTCAAAATTACACATGGAGGATACTGAGCACAGATTTTCCTCCTCTGGGTTGAAGAAGATTAATTTTGAACCCATGCAAGGGCTACCCACTCTGGTTTACTGATAATTCATCCTTTTTTTTTTCTTTGCCTCATCTGCTTTTAAAATGATTACAAGATGCTTTTCACAGTATGTCTAAAATTTGGAAGATATGTTAGAAATCAGCTGATTTACAAATAAGATATTTCTTGTCATGTATCTATAAAGCTATTTTACAAGAAATTGTTTGTACCAGGAACTGGGAGCTAAGGAAAGGGAAGAGAATAAGCATTGAAGTTGTATTTACTGTGTGAGACATTATATTAAGCACGTTGGCAAATTTATCTCATCTGATTCTTACCACAAATCTGCAAGGTAAGGTCTGTTATTACCCCCTTTTACAGTTGGGGAAACTGAGTCAAGCAGAGGTGAAGTGACATAAGTACTAAGTGTCTAAGGCCAGATTTGAATTCAGGTGTTCCTGACTTTAGGCTCAGTGTTCTACCCACTGAGGTAAAGGGAGATACCTACCTACCGGAGCAGCTTAGGGGATAGGAATTAAGTCATCAAACATTCATCAGAAGAACACAAGTACTGAACATCAAAGGAACACTGTGGCGAAAGTATGAAAAAAACAGTAAGGAACTAGAAAATAAATGGAAATTGATGGGTAAGACAAAATGGAGTTGAGGATGGAGTCTAGGCAGCAAAAGTAATTGTCAGCATCAAGGAAACAGTAGTAAGTGGCTGACAAATGACCCAGTCAGAAAGCTTCCTGAATGTTTCCTGCTAAGGTAGGAAGCCATGTTAGCTTATGGGATGCCTAGAACCCACAAATCAGAGCCTGTAAGTAGTTGCCTCTGGATGAAATAGGGATTGAGAGGGATTCTGAGATAGTAACAGGATGAGAACCTCACACAACTAAGAGAACCACATCAAAAATCCCATTGCCTGTTCTTTGTATAAACATAGTGTGGTGGAATGAGCAAGACGGAAATGATGAATACATTTTTTCAGAGGTGGACCCTTACTAGCTTGATGACTGTCTGGATCTTTTTTCTCCTGACTCCTATACACTAACCCAGAAGAAATAAGTCACTGGATGAATGGCATGGGTTCTAGACTGTGAACCTAAATAACCTTTTTAAAAGGACTGAACAAGAGGACACGGGTTCCACGTAAAGCACAAGGGACTTAGGTCAGAGAACCATTGCTTGCTGCGGACAACTATAAAATACTAGTGATATTCTCAGGAGACTCTGTAATCTCCTTATCCAGAGGCATTTCACAGCAGAACATTTTCTTATCTGATTAGGTCAGTGTGGTGGTTATCATCACTTGGATTTGCAAGGCTTAATTCCCCAGAACTCTTATTTCTTCCTAGATACTATGCCTATAATTCAGGTAAGTTGCCACCAGTACAAGGTGGCACCTGAACTGATAAAGAGGTAAAAGTGATTCCATACACCTGCTTCATTGGGACAAAAATAATAGAGCATGTTTTTCTGATCAATTATGGTCAATTAAATAGAAAACCAAACTTTATGTTAAATCAGAAGACAACAAATAATAAAACTTCTTTTTGGAGGGGGGAAGGCAAGGCACTTGGGGTTAAGTGACCTGCCCAAGGTCACACAGCTACTTTAACGTCAAGTGTCTGAAGCTGGATTTGAACTCAAGTCCTCTTGACTCCAGGGCCAATGCTCTTTTCCCTGTACCACCTAGGTGCCCCAGTAATAAGTATTTTTTAAAGATATACCTAATCTAGAATAGGAGTTCTTAAATTTTTATTTATCATGTATCCTTCCCCCTTTGGTAGTCTATTGACTTCTCAGAATGTTTTTAAATAATAAAATACATAGGATTACAAGAGAAACCCATTACACCAAAATACAGTTATTAATTTTTTTTTTAACTCAGAGACCTCAGGTTAAGAACCTCTGATTTAAGATTAAAGAAATATAAACACTCAAGTCCAGTTAGATGCCTCTCTTACTAATCTTCAGTTGTTGTTTTTTTCCTTTTTGGAGGGGAGAAGGCAGGACAATTGGGGTTAAGTGACTTGCCCAAGGTCACACAGCTAGTAAGTGTTAAGTGTCTGAGGCTGGATTTGAATTCAGGTCCTCCTGACTCCAGGGCCAGTGCTCTACTCACTCATTAGCTGCCCCTAATCTCTAGTTTTTATCAATAAGTTAGAGAAATGGTCCCGTTCTTCTTGGCTGCCACCCAGCTCAACAGTAGTTTGATCTACTTATGTCAGGTTCCGTTAGTAACAGCTGCAAATACATGGCAATTTTCACAATCTGGTCTCTGACATAAGCTGCTATTTGTGAAAAGGGATTGAAGTTATTGAAAGCCCAGCCTTTGCTAGAATGTACCTCTTAAAATACAGCTAAACAGAACATTACTGGATTTTAAAACAGAAATATAAAGTTATTTCACCACAAATGCTTGGTCCTTCTAGTAGTAGGAGAAGGCCCAGTATAGCAAAAAGAATACTGTGTTTGGAGCAAGAGGTTCTGAGTTCAAATCACAGCTTGTACCTTGTGTGACCTTGGACAAGTCAATTCACATGCTTGGGGTTTCCTTTCCTCACCAGGAAAATGTTGGGGCTGGATAAATGTCCCTTTTAGCTCTCCATCTATGATCCTTTGCCCTCTTAAGATCCTATCCAACCCTAAGCATCTAAATTCTTGAGCTATTTATACAATAGGTCTGATGCAGCTTGTATCCCTGGAACAAAAACTCTAAAGATTTGTCCAATTTATTTATAATCATCTATAAATAACAGTTATTAAAGAGAGAAATTATTATCCTATAACATTATTCAAACAAAAACAGCTACAGTATCTAAGAGGGATGTCCTTGATAATAAAGTGAATCTTTTTTTCATATATGTTAACTCCCTCCCTAGAAAAATATTCTACTAGCTGTTTGAGGGTAATGAAATGCAGGCTTTGAAACGGGCTTTTTTGGCTAACTACTGATAGTGGAGATGGTCATCTGATAGTTCATTCCCTTCCTTCTTCTAATTCTCTATTTTGTAGTTATTCCCGTTCCTTGTTTTTCCAACCCTACACCCTCTGTTCTAAACTTTATAATACCAATGTAATGGATTGATGGTTCCATATACAGCTTTTTAAATGAAGGAAAGGCACCATGTGGATGTATCAAATATACAAGGTTCATTTACAGAGGCCCTGGCATAGTGTCCAGGATGATGCCTTGAGCATCCACATTAGCAAATGCTGAGTAAATGAATGGATGGTCTGAGACGATCTGGTCATTGATATAAAGGGGAAGCTTATTAATGACATTGAGTATGGCATTACATTAAGCTATTCTTTCAAGAATGCTAACCCACTCACCTTTGGATCATATTTACCAGATGGCTGGCTGAGAATGGCCTTAGAACTAAGCAAGACTGTCTAAAGTGGTTCACGTGGGAAACTAATTCATGGGCATTGCCTGCTTATTATGGTGCCACATTGACCAATCAGCAAGAATCTTAATAGGTAGCCAGTATAGGATAGTATCATTAAAATCTGAAGGACCCCGCATTTCTTCCCGGCAAGATTAAGATTAAGATCCATAAGGGCACTTAAGTCCCCCTTGGCTTGACCTCCTATTTTACAGATGAAGAGACTTTGGCCAAAGAAGTTATGGACTTTCTCCAATGTAGTAAGTGACAGAGGCAGGATTTGAACCCAACCCAGGTCATCTGGTTTATAATCTGGTGCTTTTTCCACTGTACTATTCATGACAGCATGTTGATAGCAAAAAGCAAAAAACAACCAAACCAAAACCAAACAAACAAAAGAGAGAGAGAGAGAGAGAGAGAGAGAGAGAGGAAAGAGAGAGAGAGAGGAAAGAGAGAGAGGAAAGAGAGAGAGAGAGACTGCAAGGGAGAGAGAGTCCTTTATTTACTTCTTTGATTTTCTCCCTCACTCGACAGAACTGGTGGGCATGTCAGCTGCTAGATGTCCATGACTCACAATACCAAGTACTAGACAGAATCCCCTAGACCAGTGGTCTTCAAAGTGGAGGTTAGGGCTTCCTGGGAGTATGACTCCAAATGGATGGACCCAAAGGAAATGCAACCAATCCATAAAATGGTGGAAAGATGAATCACATGTGATATATGAATCACATATCACCCTGACCTCAAACCCTTTAGCCAAATGTGGGCTCTCTTCAATAGCTACATCACTTCCAACACTTGCTCTTTCCTTTACTACTTCTGCCTATTAGTGTCACTGTGGGGCTCTCAAGGAGGTAATGAACTGATCCAACCATAACTACAGCCGCTACCAGGCAGAATTCCCAATACAATCCATTCTCTACATCACCGCTAAAGTGATTTCCCCAAAGTACAGGTCTGACCATGTCATTCTCCTGAACCTCAGTATACTCCAATGGCTTTCTAATGAGTAGGACCAATTATAATTTCATCTTTACCTTGACCTTGTCAATTTCTATTTTTGTAAAATTATAACATAGATAATTACTTGTAGATATTACATGTTTATAATTTATAAATAAGTAGATATATAGGAGTGCACACCCCAAATGTTTGGAAACCACTACAGATTCCACGTATTCTTAGAAAGATGAGTTATTCTGGGGACAGTGATCCAAAGGGACAAGTACTTAGATTAAACCAGGACCCATCTTGGATTTACCCTTACTAGAGTAGGTCCTTTGTGACAAACCTAAAGTCATAGCTATCCTTGGCTCTCCAGTAGCTACTGGTTTCCAAAATCACTCTCAAGATATGAACCTAGTGATGCTGAATTCTCTCCACACATACAATATTTTAACTGGGGTTGGTGCCAGGTAAAATAGGGTATCCAGTGGCCTGACTTATTTTCATTATGGCAAACCCTGCAATAAATAGTGTTATTTATCTCTTCTGTCTATAGGAATCTTGACCCCTTGAGGAAGAAGAAAAGAGCAGGGCTAGTTGCCCCAAAGGACTATATAGTCTTAGAACACAGGAAGAGACTAGCAAAAAGCAAGAGGGGTAATCAGACTTTTGTTCCATTCAAACTCAGAATCTTTTTACTATTGGGCTCAAGTCATTCTTATGTTCTTACACAACTTGGGACTAAATTAGATTCTTATGGCCTGAAGAAGCATCAGTTCTAACCTTGTTTGAATAAAAATCTCCTGTGTACCACAACCAGCAAGTAATTCAGTCTTTACTTGAAAACCTCAGGTCAGAGGGAATCTATCACCTCTGTTCTTCCTAAAATGTGGCCCCTAGAGCTGAACACCATATTCTAGATGGGACTTGACAAGGGCAGAGTAAAACAGTTGGGCCACTTTCTTATTTTACCAGAGAGGAAACAGCCTCAGAGTGGTCAGTTGGCCCACTTCAAGTTATATAGATAGAAAGCAGAAGAGCCAGAATTCAAACCCAAGTCCTTTGACTCCAAATCCAGTATTCTCTCTCCTATATCATGCTCTCCTTGTATGAGGGTACAATATCATACTCAACGGGTCTTGAATAGAGCACACAGTTTCTTACTGCCATGTCCTAAGATGCTAGGGTTTTAAGTAGGTGTATATAATATGGTTAAATGGAATTTGAACTCAAATGCTTCCTTCCTATCTCAACTCATTCCACATATAGCACTTACCAATAGCTCAAAACATTCGGTATCTATAATGGGTTACAGGATATTCTGATGAGATGAGGACAGAATGCACCTTTACTGATCAAACATTATTTGAGTGAGTGAGTAGTCTGGCAATGATAAATAGATATGGTGCCTTCCTCATGGAGCTGACAGCCCAGAAGGGGAAATAAAACAAGTATATGATAATTGCTTGAAAATATATACGAATTTATCTCTTTTTCTTACATAATAGTCTCAGTAAGGATATTAGGAATCACAAGAAAGGAATAATAGATTGCTTTCTTCCTAATAACCAGTTGAGCTTAGCTTCCCTAAGATAATGTTTTTATGAAAAATCATAATTTTAAAACACTAGGGAAATGGGCTTGGATGAGGCTTCATGGGGTGGGGGATGCAGCAGGGGAGCAGACATTTGAGTAGCATGAAGATATTGAATCCCTGGGATACAGGAAAGAGGATGCTTAGAAAGGGATGAAGGGTGGGAGCCCAAGGAAAACTTTACTTGCTAAAAAAATTTGCCTAGGTCCAGGAAATGACCTCTAAGACCTTTCTAATTCTGGAATTCTATGAAATTTTGCCTAGGGCTATCCCTCTTCAGAGGAGAATAATAAAGATGATCACACTTTGGCCTTTGCAGCACCCATTTTTGAGACATTCTCAGGAAAGTGAAATAATTTATTAGACCTGAGCCTTCTCCCTACCGTGAGAAACTACTTTATATATATTTTGCATTTAATTTTCTGTGTCCATATAGTACTTCCTCCCTCCCTTCCACCTACAGTAGTAATCTTCTTGAGGGCAGAAATGATTTTATTTTGCTTTTTCTTATATACTCTGTCCTTAGTATAATGATTGGTACATAGTGAGTGCTTTTAAAAATGTTGAATGAATGTCATTGAATACAGCTTACACTTATTTTATTGCTTTACAGTTATAAAACACTTTAAATAAATTATCTCATTTCAGCTCGACCCAACAAAAATTTAATAAGTCCCTCTTATGCTCCATAAGATAGCATGCAAGCATTATTATTTCTACTTTCCAGATGAAGAAATTGAGTTTGAGTGAGGAAAAAAATGATTTGTCCAAAGTAAGTGGTAAAGACGTAAATTTAGGTCTTTGTGACTCTCAAACTCAGATCTCTTTTTACTGTTTTACTACTGTGTTTCCTTGAAAGGCACAGTATTACTGACTTTGTTGTTTATTTGTTCAGTCATGTTCTACTCTTTGTGACTCAATGGACCATAGCGCATCAGACCCTTCTGTCTTCCACTATCTCCTGAAGCCTGTCCAAGTTTATGTGCATCGCTTCCCTGACACTATCTACGCATCTCATCCTCTGCCGTTCTCTTCTCCTTTTGCCTTAAATCTTTCCCAATAGGTTTGCGTGTACAGTCAAATCCTGCCTCTGCTGCTTATTACCTGAGCTTTTCACAAAACACTTTGCTTTCTGGGTCAATTTTCTCATCTGTAAAAGGAGGGGGTTTGACTAGATAATGTTTAAGGTAACTTCCAACCATAAATTATGTGATCCTATCAACCTAATTATGAAGCAATTGAAATTCCTGGCCTCTGAGAAAAGGATTAGTAATAAAAACAGAATCATGGCTCTCAGCCAAACCTAGCCCTCCAACTCTAGCTGCCAGGCAGACTGAGGCTATAAACTAGCAATCTGGGAGAATTTTGGAATTCAGCTGAGTCTCTGGAAGATCTGATTATCTGCAGAAACTTTATTATGTTGCTTCTTGGGGCTACTACTATGTGTACATTCTTCTGACATATAGGAAAAATGTCTGAAACAACAATGGGAAAATAGCTAAAGTTAATTTGCCTAGAATCAGTGAGGCATATTCTAGTAAGCAAGTCAGTATAACTTCCACCAAGAAATCCACAGGGCAGCTAGATGGTGGGATAAAGAGACCACTAGGCTTAGAATCAAGAAGATTAATCTTCATCAGTTCAAATCTGACCTCAGACACTTATTAGCTCTGTGACCCTGGGCAGGTCACTTTAACTCTGTTTGCCTCAGTTTTGTATCTATAAAACAAGCTGAAGGAGGAAATGGCAAACTGCTCTAGTATCTGTGCCAAGAAATTCCCAAACAGGATCATGAAGAGTTGGACACAACTTAAATGACCCAACAAGAAGAAATCCACAGACAATGCCAGATATCTCCAAACTAAAATCTACATTTCATTTTGAAACAAGAAAATTTCATTAGTCAAGAAGAAAAAATATACTGGAAATTACGGAGGATTTCTTCGAAATAATGCACCATCAATCCCTGTCAATTCATCTGGAGATCATGTCAATGTGACAGTCATTTTCCTGGCTACCGTCTGCCCTGGGCCAGCCTAAGTTGTATGCCATCTTTCCCCATTATGACGCGAATATTGGCGTTCCCAGTGATTCTAAGACTCTCCCCTAAGAGGATAAGGGGATCAACAGCAAATATTATAATAATTGCCTTTTATCTGGAACTTTAAGATTGTAAAGCCCTTCGCATCACTTAATTTGATGCTCATAACAACCCTGGGAGCTAAGGAGTAGGATTATTCTCCTCACAAATAAACTGAGATTCCAAAATGCTGAATGGCACCTCATAGTCACAGAGCTAGCGCTGGAGTTCTGGGAGATCCGTATTCAAATCTCACCTTCAAGTCTAGCACTTTCATCACTAAACCATACTGACTCACAAGATGGGTGTCATTTGAGCTGGATGGAGCAAGACTTTCTCTGGCCAAATGATGCCCTTTGAGATAATTTCAAGTTGATTTTGTGTCCTGTGGGCCTCAAGGAGATAACCTTCCAATTCGTCATAAAAGGGTTTTCTGGATCATAGCCCCTAATACCTCAATCAAATAGGCATTTACTAAGCATCCACCAGGGGTCGGGCACTGTTCTCTAAGTACTTTGACTTAACAAATTGTGACAAGAGGTACAATCTCCACCTAATTGGCAGAGAGTTGGCCTTGAAGCTAACAGTCCTGCCCCTGACACGTAGTGGCTTTGTGACCCTGGACAAATCTGAGTCCTCTAGGCTTCAAGTTGGTGAAGTCTCTGGACCCTTCCCAGAACAATGGTTCTAAATGCATAAGAGAAAATAAATAGGATTACAAAAGAAAACAATGATAGTGAAAATAAAGGGATATTTTTTTCCCATTCAAGTTCATATACCCCCTCAGGAAGTCTCTGTTTCTGTGAGTTCCCTATACCAATGCAACCCCCTTTGGGCCAGGAATTGTCCTAAGTGAAGGGGCCACAAAAGACAAAAGGAGATTATTCTGGCCTTCAAACTGACCTTGTATCAAGTGACAAAGAGATCACTGATGTAAAAGTACTTTGAAAGCTGTATGGTTGCAGGAAAATCATTTCTCTTGAGAAGCTTTAGGGCATAAGAACAGCAAATGAAAATATGTGTAATCATCACACTCTTAGAAAAACAGGAAAAAGAAGCAATATACTAAAGCAGTCAAGAAGGCTAGAAGATCCAGCGATAAATTACTTCTCCTCTGACTCCTTGAAGATGAAGAGGGAACTATAATCAGGAGCCATCTAATTAATGTCCATCAAAAAAAAAACCATGCAAAGTGCCTTGGAATGTGTGTGGAAAGCATGCTAAATTCTTTCAGTTATCCATGTCTGTAGGAATCCTTTCTGTTCCTACCACGAGCCCACCACCCAGGTACCACCATCCACCTGGAATTGCTTACTTAAATTACAGGAATTGAGAGGAAATAAATCACCTTACATGAGCTCAACTTAAGTTCAATTGGGTTCAACATTTATTAAACCCTTACTAGATGGCTCAGTGAGTAGAACTCTGGGCCATGGAGTCAGGAAGTTGAAACCTGGTCTTGTGACCCTAGGCAAGTCAATTAACCTTTGTTTGCCTTAATCTACTGAAGAAGGAAATAGCAAAACACACCAGTATCTTTGTCAAGAAAATCCCACAGACAGTATGGTTCATGGGAGTCATGAAAAAATCAGACATGACTGAGCAACAACAAAACACATAGAGCATGTTACTCAATAAACAGCTGAGTATAGTCAATGTTTAAATAACACAAAGAGCTAGGAAAAATAGTAACAAAAGTCATCTGGAAGAACAAAAGGTCCAGAATACCAAGGGAATTAATGAAAAGAAATGCCAGGAAAGGTGGCTTAGCCATACCATACTTTAAACTGTATTATAAAGCAGTAGTCATCAAAACTACTTGGTACTGACTGAGGAATAGAGTAGTGGATCAATGGAATAGATTAGGTACATGAGACACAGCAGTCAATCACTATAGTAATGTACTGTTTGATAAACCCAAAGACTCCAGTTTCTGGGACAAGAACTCACTATTTGACAAAAACTTCTGGAAAACCTGGAAAATAGTGTGGTAGAAACTGGGGAGAGACCAATATCTTATACCATACACCAAAATAAAGTCTAAATGTGTTCACAATCTAGATATAAAGGCTGATACTGTAAGTAATCTGGGAGAGCAAGGAATAGTTTACCTGTCAGATTTATGGAGAAGGAAAGAATTCATGACCAAACAAGAGACAGAGAGCATTGAGAAATTCAAAATGGACCATTTTTATTACATTAAGTTGAAAAGTTATTGTACGAACAAAGCCAATGTAACCAAGATTAGGAGGGAAGCAGAAAATTGGGAAAGAAATTTTACAAGTGTCTCTGATAAAGACCTCATTTCTAAACTGTATAGAGAATTGAGTCAAATATATAAGAATACTAGTCATTGCCCAATTGATAAATGGTCAAAGAATATGAACAAGCAGTTTTCAGAGGAAGAAATTAAAGATATCTATAATTATATGAAAAAATCTATAATCACATGAAAAAATGGTCTAAATCACTATTGATTAGAGAAATACAAATCAAAAGAACTCTGAGGTACCACATCTCATTGGCCAGATTGGCTAACATGACAAGACAGGAAAATGACAAATACTGGAGAAGATGTGGGAAAACTGGAACACTAATGCATTATTGGCAGAGTTGTGAACTGATCCAACCATTCTGGAGAGCCCAAAGGGCTATAAAAATGTGCATACCCTTTGACCCAGCAATACTATTTCTAGGACTGTATCCCAAAGAGATGACACAAGAGGGAAAAGGATCTGTATGTACAAAAATATTTATAGCAACTCTTTTTGTGATGGCAAAGAATTGGAAATCAAGGGAATACCTCCCAACTGAGAAATGGCTAAATGTAAAGCCAATCAACAGTAGATTCCTGAGAGAATGCTACTGTGAACAGCTTTTAAGATTCGGATTACACAGTATTAGTGAACACTCTGTTTATTCCATTACAAATCAAGATTCAGTACAATATTTAGAATATCAACAATTCACAATA
>CM053596.1:202242537-202271685 GCA_028646575.1 Pseudocheirus occidentalis
TGTATTGAATTGCTGCTCCTCCCAGAGGGAGTGTGTGACAGGGGAGGAATTGCAAGAATCTAGTATTTAAAGCTATACAATCAAATGCAACTGGGAAATAATACATACAGGGACGGGGGCAGGGAGCTCCTCCCTGCCCTGCTAGAAAGCTAGAGGGTTGTTGGAGGATGGCATAAAAGGGAACAGATTGTGGGAGGGATGTTACAGTGGGATCAAGGTTCTGGGCTGGGGGGTAGGGGCAAAAAGGGGAGAAAATTTGTAACTCAAAACCTTGTGGAAATGAATAATGTAACCAAGAAGATAAATTAAAATTTAAAAAAAAAAGAATCAAGAAGAGAATCTGAAACTTGGTGGGACTTCAGAAGCCCTCCATTTCATCCTAAACTGGAATAAGAACCCCCTGTTAGCTCTTCAAAAAGAGTTCACCTAGTTCTTGCTTGAGGAAGAACCCACCACCTCCCAAGACAGCCCAATTACTGACTTGGAATAGTTACAATAATTAGGACGTTTCCTCCTACATGGAGCCTGACTCTGGACCTCCCTGCAACTGCCTTCCTTTGAATCTAGTTCTAGTCTCTGAAGCCAAGTAGAACAGGGCTAATCCATCTTCCACACAATAACATTTTGCCTACTTGAAGACAGGCATCCCTAACTCTTTTCTCAATGATCAAATGACACCATATTTGTAAAGTCCTTAGCATGATACCTGGCATATAGTAGGTGCATGTTTCCTTCCCACTTTTCCAAACCATATATTTCTAGATATTTCAATTTATATCCACATGGTATGATTTCAATACCTTGCCTATGCTATCTTACCAGGTTCTGGCTTATCAATGCCCTCCGTAAAATATGGTGCTCAGAACTAAACATAATACTCCATATATTATCCAAGTGTGGTAGAGCCCAGTGGAGACACCCATCCCAATCCTGGACACCTTACTGGCCTCTCTTACTGTAGCCTAAGAAGGCATACTTTTTTAGTCTCTCATATCATGCTGATGATTTGAGTTGAGCCTGGAGTACATTAAAATCCTCAGATCTTTTTCACACATTCTTTTTATCTCAAGCAGACACACTTACATTAATCCCTATTAAATTTAATGCTATTAGAAATGGTCTAATGTTCAAGAATTTGAAGAGCTTTTTTTGTATCCTGTCATACTATGTGCTTGCCATCCCTCCCAGCTTTGCAGTATTGATAAATTTGATAAGCATATAATCTATAGATTCCAAGTCACTGATAAAAAATGGTACATAGCATTGGGCCAAGGACAGATCTCTGAGTGTCTCCACCAGAGACCTTCAAAGCTTTTATTGAATCATTAATAAGCATTTGGGGGTCAATTCATTATTAAAGTAAATTTCATCTGCTGCATTCCTCTGATTTTCTAAACTAGTAACTGTCTAAAAAAGATATCAGGTTAATTCGGCATAGCTTTTTCTAGATGAATTGCTGCTGCTTCTCTTTGTTCACTGCTTCCTTTTCTAGATGTCTCCTGACCATCACTCTAAGGATATAGTCCAGAATTTGGGTAGGGTTTGAATTTGAACTCACCAGCCTACACTTTACAGACTCCACTCATTCCCCTCTTTGAAAACCAGGGCAAAATTTCCTCTTCTCCATCCTTGTGGCCCTTTCTCCACAAAATTTCAAAGGTAACTGACAACTGGCAGTTTTTTGTTTTTTGTTTTTTCAGTTCTGGGGGATATAATTTGTCTGGACCTAATGCCTTGAGTTGATCAAGGACATTAAGGTATTCTCACATTATCACCTTATCTTATGTTTCAGTTCCTTACTAACTTTTAGGTCCTGTCTCTTCCAGCACAAAAACAATTTCCCTAAGCAGAAAATGAGGAACAATAGATGAGCAACCCTCTTTTCTCTGTTGTTGTCATAGTCCCATGTCTCTTAAGCACCACTCTTATCCTTTCTTTCATCTTCTTTTCCACAATAGAGATTTTTAAATATATGTATTTCTGTTGGCCTTAGTTTTCCTCACTTGTTTAAAATAAACTCAAGTTTATTTTGAGTTTTAGTGCTTTGGGCATTATTATTAAAGGAACACAGCAAACTTCTACCTACTTTTGCTCCCATTTTCTTTGCATTTTGTTTAAATTAATTAATCAGTGAGTTCTCTGTACACCCACAAAGGTGTCTAGTCAATTCACCTTTTACCATGTTATTGGAATTACTTCTCTTTGTGTCCTCAGAATTAGATTTTTAAGATCCTTCCATCTAGTCTAACTTCCTTGATAGAACATACTTATCCTTTCCCTAAACTCTTTGAAATCCATTCTTCCAAAATCTAAGGTGCATGTCAAAACTGTGATTAGATTTTTCTTTATTATCTGATTCGAAGGAAAAAAAGTCACTTCCTCCCAAGATCCCTATTTTATCTACTAGTTCCTCCTTAACATAATTAGGTCCAGAATAACACATTCTCTCATCATTGCCTCCACTTTTTGAAGGATAAAGCATTAAGGCAAGCCTAGAGCTTAATATGTGGTCTTCTTTTGATAGGGAGAGTACTCCAGTAAATGTCAGGATAATTTAATTCTTTCATCACTACTACATTATGTCCAAGTCAGGCTCCAAACTTGACAACATTTTCTTCTTTGGGTTTAGGTAGCCTAAAGTATATTACAATAATACTGCTTCTGTTCCTGCTACCATTGATTTGCACTCAAATATGTTCTCCCCAATGATTCCTCCCATCTCCAGTTGCTAGTTTTCCTCACTTATCTTCCTAATATACAATACTATTCTTCTTCTTCTTCCTCTTTTACCAATTTTTTTCTTTTCTGTATGGTACCTTGCCAGAGTCATATTTTAGTCATGGGTCTCATCCCAATAAGTCTCAGTAAGGTCAGATTTGCCTCTTTTCTTCTATATTGATATCCATGTTTTGTGCATTTGTGCATAGACATTTGGGGCCCTAGGTATTATTCCTGGCTCCTTTCTAGTTTTAATATCATCTATTAAGAACTACTGTCTTCTTTCTTGCTGTTTTTCCTGTCTTGTAACTACCTCCTGTGATATATGTCGGTGGTTATATACTTAAAGTTTTCTCCCTCCCTTCTTTAGGTTAAATCCCTTTTGATTAGACTTGCAAGAATTGGCAAAGAACAATCAGTACAATTTTAAAACTGTTTTAGAAATCCAAATCCACTTCTTAAGACCTATTCTCATTCTTGCTTAGCAAATCTAATAAATGACCACCGAAGTGTAGGAGAACAAGGTAGGCCAGTGAGACAGAATATGCATTGGGGTTATAAACCGTGATTCCACAGGGGCTCTCCCCATCAAGGACGGACTAGAGAGGAAGGTAATGAAGACAACAAAGGGAACCGAGGAGAAAAGACCCAGAGTCAGCAGCCACCTCAACGTCCATACTGCCATAACTTCAGTTGCTGATACAGACACCCAAAGAATTCTAAACCACAAGATGGCAAAGAAACAAAAGCAACTAAATAGCCGTCTGAGAATATGCCTGCTCCCCAGGCTGAGAAGGGTGGGGCCAAGTAAATGCTGGCTTACCTTCTCTACCATCATCCGATTTAGTCATCCTACAAGAAGAAAGAATATTAAATTCCAGCAATAATAAGAAATGAACAAAAGAGTTGGAATGGAAGGTCTAAGATCTTGCTTTTTCTTGTTAAGTGGATAGTAAGAATTCTGCATTATCTGTGCAACATGGAGTTTTTTTTTTAATTATTTTTAACCTGAAGAAGTCTTTTAAGGAAGGAAAAATGTGTTGTTGTTGTTTTTAAAGCCTGGTTTTCTCAATATACCTTTAAAGATTTTTTAATTGTTTCATATCTGGTCATATTGATACCTTTAAGAACCTCATTTTAAATTTGCATAAAAGTACACCTGATTTTACAAAAGAAATACATAAACTTTAAGCATCTGTTAGTAAACTTTTAGATAAATAAGTAAAAACCACGTCTATTGTTGGATCAACTGCCTTAGGAGATACATATCCCAGGAAGATAGAACCTCTTTCTGTTGTTAATGTCAGTTGACAGTCATCCCACTACCCCATCATTATGGAGTTGCCAACCACCTACTAATTGTATCTTTGACCTCCAGCCCTTACTGGTGGATCTCTTTCCTGAGAGCACCTGAGAGCTGTGCAAACTACAGCTTCCTCCTCAAAGTATCAACCTAGGCTCTTCATGGTCAACTCTCTTATCTATTGCTTAGGTTCAACTAATCTTTCACTTTTTTCTCCTTTTTCTCCTTTTTTTCTGCAAATACAGGCAACATTCCCTTTCATTTACTTAGATCATTTTTCATTATTTTTAGTTTGAAGTCCATTTTTAATAAGAAAAATTGCACATGGCCTGAGATTTTACTGTTATGAGAAAATACTTTCTACTAACACAGATCAGCAACAGTTCGGTGACTTCTGGTTTTAGAGAAGATGGGATACTGAGAGGTTAAGTGACTTGCCCAGGGTCACACAGTCAGTTTGTGTCAGTGGTAGACTTAAACCCAGGGCTTGTTGATTCTAAGACATGTTCTCTTTCCATATCACTGTTCCCTTTCATGTTCTTCCAGTTTAAAACATAATAAAACACTTTATTCTTCCTGTTAATCTGAAAGTATATTTATTAATCGCCTTTACGTTCTCTTCTCAGATGAAAACCAGTCTCCTTTTTGCCTATAGATAGCTATTCCTTAGCTGTAGTGAAAAGGCAAGCATCATTCGCTCTAAAAATGTCACTGCAGATTCTTCTTGTCCTACATTTCTCCTGGGAGCATGATCCTCGGACCTTAGGCATTACTTTTGGTAGATCTTGTGACCAACTTCCATAACTAGCTGATATGGTCAATAGGGACTCATTCACTGGTGCTCCTTAATGAGACTTTATTTATTCTACCTTTTCTGGGGAGATGAAGCTCTATTGCTCAACCGCCTTTCTTTGGCAATTAATTAGCAGCTTCCTGAAAAAGGCCAAACTGTTTTCTCACACTTAGGATAATGTATTATCTAATCAAATTGCTGGTCTGAGAACTAATCTAGGACATATTACTGGATATCTTGGTATCATGTCCAGTATGAAGGGTTCTGTGTGTGGCCTACAGACTGAAAATAATGAAAACTGAGTACATCTATAATAGCTGCATTTACAATCAAAATCTTGCCTCCTGTTGATCAACTCAAGAGCACAAAGTAATAAGGATTCAATTATATGTGTATAACTTTCCCCAGAATATTTTTTATGTTGAAATTGCATTTATCACATTTTATAGCATTCTCACTAAAAAGGAACATGAATTATAAACCAATATGGAATTTCTTTGTTTTTCCTTTTATGATTTCAAAATATTTTCATTAAAATAGATTTTTTTTATCTCTCATTTCTTCTTGTTTTGTCTTCAGAATTGACTGACAATGTGTCTTATTGGCAATGAGTTAAAGTGCCAGATTCTACTGTGTGAAAGTTATTTTCTTAGGGATTTCATAAACAAATCAGAGGTAGAAAGGACCTGAGATCATATGTTGACAGGAACATTGATCTAGAACCAGAAGAAACCTCAGGAACCTAGTCCAATCTCTCCATTCTACAGTTTTGGAAACCAAGGACCAGAGTCCCCAGCAAAATTTTTAAACTCAATTTGTCTTCTTTCTGCCAGTGAGTATAGTGTTAGACTATACCAGTGGTTCTCAACCTTCCTAATGCTGTGACCCTTCAATATGGTTCCTCATGTTGTGGTGACCCCCAACTATAAAATTATTTTTGTTGCTACTTCATAACTGTAATTTTGCTTCTGTTATGAATCTATCTGATACGCAGGATGTATTTTCATTGTTGCAAACTGAACATAACCCATAAGTTGGGAACTGTATCTGACTTAATTGATGTGTTAAAAGAATGTTAACTTTCCTGTTGTGAACTATAGCAAAGCAACATTAAGGTGAATTTCCTGACAATATGTCAGTATCAAATTTCAATGTGGATTATCTCAGTTGTTGATCCTCTTTGGGGGAGGGGGGTTAGCAATGGATAATTGAGAGTTAAATGCATCTTCAATCCAAATCAATTCAATTTGAATCGATGAACATATGTCAAATGTACCTTGTGTTAGGCACTGAGAATGTAAAGACAAAACAAGAAACAGTCCCTTTCCTCTAGAAGCTTACATTCTCCTGGGACATATGTAGTGCCTTTCTTCATAAGAGTTCAGAGGGATTTCATATGTACTCTCTCATTTATCTTTTACCATGCTATGAGGTAGGTTGGATCAGTATATCAGTCAGATATTTCTCAATTAGTCTAGTTCCTAGAAGTTTCCCTGACTGTATTAACTCTTTCACCTTTTTTCTTAAGTCATAAGCTTTATTACATCTCTTTGGTCATCAACCCACTATACAAACAGTTGGCCACCAATGACCAATTACATTCAGGTTAAGCAACAAAACTTTAAATTAGAAAAAAAAACACTAATGAATCTTCAAGAACCTTCTGTGAGTGTGTTCCATCTCTGCCTTTAGTATCAGCTCATAAACTCTTTCACTTTCAATAATGCATGTTGATTTTTACTTCCATCTTCACTAGGCTAGCCCAAGGAAAAATAAACTGAGACAGATAGACGTTTGCTGCATTTTTAAGATGCTCCCATCTATCTGAATTTCAGTTAATTAATATTTTTAACTAGTCCTCAAGTGAAGTCCTATTCTGATTCATCATCATGGCCAGGAAATGACCCTCTTTTGAAAGAGCACAGGCTTTGACAAGTGCGACCAAATGAGAAAAGGCTTCACCTGGCAAAATATCGTGTGTGTGTGTGTGTGTGTGTGTGTGTGTGTGTGTGTGTGTGTGAGAGAGAGACAGAGACAGAGAGAGAGACAGAGAGAGAGATTGGGGGGGGGGGGAGAGATCCAAAGACTAGGTTAGCTCAGTTCAAAGAATTACATCACTAGAAAGCTGTCTGCAACAAGCCACACAGAGCTTCTATGTAGACACAGATTAGGTTGTGCTCCACACTGGGTATAAGATAGGCACCACTCTGGCTAAGTTTGAGATCAATTGTCAACAGTCCCGAGGCAATATCTGATCTCCTTCATGTTCATACATAATAGGAAAAAGAATAAATCCTTTCCCACCAGAAAGTATTATTGTACTGATGACTAACTTTGATGCACTGGGCTCCTCTCAACAATACAAGGTTAGAAGACAAGTACAAAAGATGCATGATGGAAAGGGGTGTCCACATCCAGAGAAAGAATCTACAGAGTCTGCCGAATGAAGCAAACTAGTTGCTCTCTCTCTCTCTTTTGTGGTTTGTTTTGTTTTGTCGCTTTTTTTTTCATTGTTCACCCCATTGGTTAGAATCCTTCTTTACAACATGACTAATGTTCAATGTGAAGGTATTTGTAGAACCTAGATTTGATTACATGCCACCATGGGGGGAGGGGATAAAATTTGAAACTGCATGGGATTGTGGAACTGAATGTTGTAAACTAAAAGTAAATAAATAAATTTAGACTTAAAAAAAGAAGGTATTATTGTAGATTATTATATTAATATCCACAGCATTACATGTTACCAGTGAAGACCCAGGTATTTTCTTTGCCTCAGGAAGATTTAATGTGGCATACACAGGATCTATTCCTATGACTTCTACTGCATACCAATCAGAATGGTCAGTGGCATTGGTTGTTACTTCAAAGTCCACTTGAATAAGTTATCAGAGGGATTTTAGTTGCCAGGATTTGGCACAGATCCATAACTTAGCCTTCAGAAGGAGAAATGTGAAATAAAACATATCACTGATTTCATTGCTTTTTCTCTCTCTCTTTCTTTTGCATTATACACAATCAAAAGTCCAAGGCTACACTCTTGGCTTGACATAATCAGCCATGTGAGACCTATCAATCAATAGGAAATATCTTGAGCATCTTCTTAAGATCATTTTTACTTATCCCTAATGAAAACTCTAAGAGTTAAAAAAAAAACAACCCTCTAAATCATGCAACACTCAAGAACAGCATAAGCTGAGAGAGAAATGCAGTGACCAGAGAGCGCAGCTGCTACTGTATTTACATAAATCTATATTCCAACTTTTGAAATGCTTGAAAGAGTTTGAGGCAAATGTCCAGAGAGAGTAGGACAACAGAATCTTAGAACCAGAAGGGACCTTTGATGTCACTTAATACAGCCCTTTTCCCAAAGCATGAATTATTTCTATGACATCCTTGACAAGTAGTCATCCAACATCTGTCTGAAGACCTCCAATGGGCATAGAGCTCACCCCTCACCAAAGGATCCCATTCAGTGTTCTGACAGTTCCAATAGGAAGTTTTTCATTACATTAAGACAAAAATCTGTTTTCTGGCAAGTTCCATCCACTGGGCTTAGTTTATTCTCCCTGGCAACTAGAAGAAAAAAGCTAAATTCTACTAATAGAATTCCTCTTCTGTATGAAAATCCTTCAGATATTTAAAGATGGTGATCATATTCCTTATTCCATATTCCTATCCTCTTCTACAAGGAAAACATGACCATTTCCTTCAATCAGTTCTTAAACAACACGGTACTAGTTTCCTGGCTCCATCATCTTTCCTTGGGAGCTCCGCAGACTAATTAAGCATTTTGCAGATTATCTGAATAGTCTTCTCTTCAATGCTGCTTTGCCTTTTAAACAAATTAGGTCCTTCATGCAGCCTACAATAGGGTCAATTGTTGATATCCAATCTCCCATAATAACATTTAAATGACTATGTATAGTATTTGTGCAGAGGATTGTAATGAAATTGGTCCACATGAACAGAAGGTCATTTATACTCCAAATACTTCAAAACCTCTGTGACTACATTAGAGTAGGGATTCTCTTAACGAATAGAGATTGCAACCTATCTGCACTTTAATCAATATTTCCACAAGCTCTTGTGGCCTAAAAAATTCTCCATCTGATAACCAACATTTTGATGATGAACGTCTGAAAAAATAGCTCATCTGTTCCTCAGATGATATATCCATTACAGGGCTGGTAATCTAAAGAAGTCATTTTAATCTGGTAAAATCTGCCAGCATCTGTGATACTCTGGCATAGCAAAAGACCATCAGAACTAGAGTTATCATCACCTTCAAATTCTCCACATCAGCAGTACTAAAACTAGTTTTAAAAGAATAGAGGAAGGGTTAGAGTAATGAGAAAGCACTAGATGGGAGTCAGGAGATTTGGATTCTAATTGCAGCTCTGCTACTAATTAATTACGTGATCATGGCAATTCATATTGTCTTTCTAGACCTCCATTTCATTATCTGTAAAATGAAGGGGTTGAATCAAACTATTTGAAAGGTCATTTCTAGATTTTCCAAAAAATTAAATCTAGAATAAAAGGAAATTATGTAGCATTCTAGTTATATAAAGGTGGCTGCAGAATGAGTAGTTGTTTTCAAATATATTACACATGCTATGACCATAGTACAGATAAAAAGTCCTTAGGATATCATTTCCCATAATACTTGGGGCCCAGAAAACATCAATATTTTGGAGGAATTCCCTGGACCTTATTTTCAGGAGATGGTGTATCTGAGTGGTGCCATTACCAGGTAAAGATTCTGATTGGTGGGGAGTGTCCTTGGTGGTAGGAGCTTTCAAAAAGTACATAGGAATTGTTGATGGTAGGGAGAGAGAGAGATGGAGCCAGGGTGGGGGTGGAGGCTGCATTCAGCAGAAAAGAAGGAAAAAGACTGTGGAACTAACTCTGCAATCACATCCATGAAACACAGAAATAATAATAGGAATAATAATGACAATAATAATGCATTGTGATGATGATAGCATTTACACAATGCTTTAAGTTTACAAAGTGATTTATAAATATAACCAGAAAAAAAAGCAGAAGTGCAAACAAAAGCCTGAGAGATCTGAAGCAATTGCAGGGGTGGGGAGCCTGTGGCCTCAAGGCTACATGTAGCCTTCTAGATCCTTGGGTGTGACCTTTTGACTGATTCCAAATTTTAAAGAACAAATCTTTTGATTGGATTTGGTCTGTGAAATTTGGATTCAGTCAAAGGGCTGCATTTGAGGGCCTCGAGGGCCACATGTGGCCGTGAGGCCACAGGTTCCCCAGCCCATATCTATTAGGTGAATGCACTCAGTAGGGTACAGTAGCTCTCCATTATCCAGACAAAGCTGACCAGAATTGGAAAACCTGACTCCTTCACTCATTTCTGCACATAAGATCATTTCCTCACCACTATGTATTTTCTGAGGGAAAAAGTGCTCATTTCTGTATGAGGGCCGAGAATGATTCTACTGCTTGATTTCTTGTTATTTACCTTGCTATTTTCTCCATTACATACTTTCGCTCTTTGATTTGAGTCTTGACTGGTCTGTAACAGAATGTGCAATGGAATGCGGGCTTGGGTCATATCTGCTTAATTAGAATGACCCTAAAACACTCCACACTAAACCTGAAGGTAGCAAGAGATTCAAGAGGTAAGGAGGACCCAAGTGCCATTTGGGATATTCAAATGACTTCCAAGTGTTCGATTGCAAACTTTTGTCAGGTCCCACTAAACTTGGAGGGCTTGTTTTCATTATAGACCCAATAATGGACTATTATCTGGAGAATAGACTAATCAAATTTTGAAAGGCTCATCATCAAAAAGTTATTCTTCAGGTGGTAAATTCTGGGAGACATATGAATTCATGAAACCATCTATTAAGGTCTAGATGGGCTCCAAGCTTTGTGAGTAGAGTTCCTCACATTCCTGAAATCCCAGGTCTTTTGAAGCATTTGGAGCAAAAGTGATTGGATATCTACATCATCACAATCCTCCCCAACATATTACAAAGGGTCATTTCAAATGCTAATATGAGAGTCCCAGGGACTCAAATGGAAAAAGGTTCATTTTTTAAAATAAGGAATGGCTTTCTATAAATCTTCTCAATCTAGAGAAATTAGAGTATCTGTCAGTTTCCTGGATACAGCCTCACTGAGGAATGAAATGACATCATAGAAAATTAGGGTTGAAGGAAAAAAATATCTATTTCTGACTTTTCAAACAGAAAGTCTTAAGTACCCTTGTTATTCTATTCAGAAAACATGGCAGTATACAGTAGCTACAGCAATTGGGGGGGGGGGGAATGCCAAGCAGACAACTTTTCAAAGATAGGCTTTTTTGTAATACCCCCTCCTCCATTGCCAGGTCTGAAGTAAGCATTTTGAGTTCCCTTTGGCACCACATTAACATTAATAATCAAATAGCCCCACAGAAGAAAGCTAATATTCCCCACACACATACTTTTGCCATACCTTTAAACTATCTTCACTTCAAAGCCCTGTAAGCTAATAGGTGGTAATAGATTCCATGGTACTTAGAAAGACTGCTGGTTAGAAAACTTGCACAATTTCATCCAGTGTCTAGCAGTGGGAACTAATCTCATCTTCTCTCACAGAGGAGATCAACCAGAGGTAGGCTCAACAACAAGATAGGTTTCTAGATCCCTTAATCTCCATCAGACTTGTGCCTAATCCCTCTGACATTCAATTCAAGTAAAGCTGTATCAAAGAAGGCAGCTACTTAAAGCGTTCTCCTATCTGAAGTCAGCCAGCTGTCCAGATAATGGAACAGGGAACTTCACTTTGCTTTTAACAACTTTGCTGGAAAGCTCCACCCTCCTCACCTTCAATTTTCTACTTCTACTAAACTCACCACTCTAATGATTTAGTAGTTCTTGTGTCCAAAAAAATAAAGTAACTATGGGCCATTTATTTTCAATATTATGGTCCTGCAGCTGTGTGGGGAAAAATAATAGAAAGCTAACTTCACTATCATGGGAAGCTTGGAATTAAAATCCTCCCATGCTGTCCATAGCAAGACTAAACTATTTTTCCTGTCAAATGTTCCAGAAAAACAAACAAACAGGAAAATAGTTTTCAAATGAAACTTCTTCAAACTAAGTACTTCTTTGATGTATTTTACTGATCAATCATTCTCTCTGAAGTGTCAGAGGCAAAAAGGTAGAGTAGATGGTGGTCTCAGTCAGGAAGAGCTAGCGTAAGATCCTACCTCTGACACAACCGACATTTATGTGAGTCAGGACAATTAATTGAAACCTTTAGGTAACTAAGTAACTCTGAAAAAAAGATGAGTTTCCAAAAAAGCTACCTGCATTGGAAGAGAATGTTTTCTTACTTGGGAGTTCCCTATATCAATGAAATTACAGTTATACCTCCCACATCACAGGAATTAGCGGCGCGGCACCCCATTATCTAGAAAATCTGTATAAAATGTTTTGGCCCTTGCTTTGTACCAGAGAAAAAGTCCATTTTTTTTCTTTTATGGGGTGTTCTTTATTTTTAAATTTACATTAAGTATTTGGTTATAGGCCCCATGTCATCTGCTGACTTTTGTGTATCGTCTGTTCCCAAAAATTCCCTTTTAATTTCTTATGCTGACCCTTAACATATCAAAACCATGATGAGAAAAGTCACAATGTTGAAAGGATAACTACAGGTTCAATCCCTATCTGTATTTGAAAATGTTTTAGGGAAATCATATTTATACATGGATTCAAAACATATACTTTTAAATTATTGTTCTCAGAGCCAGAATGGACTTCAGAGAACAACTAGTTCAGCCTCCTAATTTTATTCTTGAATTTAGTCATTTTAGATTTCATTGATGCTTTTTTTTTACATCATAATCATTTTCAGATTACCTCCAAACTCAAATAAACAGAGAACTAGATCTTCCTTATAACAAAGAAAACTAGTTAAACAAAACCAACCAACAAAAGGACTGTCTGAAAATGTCTCTACTCCACTCTGCATCTGTAGTCTACCATATCTTTCTGGTAAAAAGAGAAAAGTATATTTTATCACCTGTTCCAGTGTAATCATGTAATTCTCCTATTAATTAACCTCTGGTGGTTTCCTATTACCTCCAGAATCAAATATAAAATCTTTTGTTCGACTTTTAAAATTTGCATAATCTGTAGTCCAACTTTTACAATATTCTCATACCTTATGCTCCTCTAGGCACCATGCAATCTATTGGCTTCCTTGCTATTACTCACATTAGATCCTATGCTCTCAAAGTGGGCCATATTGCCCCCTGGGGAATGCTGGAATGATAGGGGGAGGGAAGCATTAGTAGCCTCAGGTGCAATTGGGGAAGCACTGAATAAAAATAAGGGGGCAGTGGAAGCATAAAGAAAGAAGAGAATAAAATTTTGAAAATCTTTCAAATGTTTGAAAATGTTTCATCTGTTGTTTAACAAAGTTAAAGTTGTAGTAATTACATAATTTTCAAAATAATCACACAAAATGCAAGTTATAACAGATCAGTGGTCAAGTCCACCAACAGGTCTTAACAAGCAAGTGTTGGCAGGTGAGTGTCTAGAAAAGTGGTTCTCAACCTGTGTGTCGCTGAACAACCCTTTCACAGGGGTTACAGGGGTCACATAAGACCATTGGAAAACACATATTTCTGATGATCTTAGGAACCAAGACATCGCTCCTCTATCTGTCTTCAGGCAGGTCCATCCACATGCAGATATACCCACATACAAGTATTAAAGGTTTGTGGCATTAGAAAGGTTGAGAACCACTGGTCTAGAACATCCTTGGGAAGTTCAGCATGCATGGGCAGGAATATGTGCATGTAATGACTTGTTTTACAATACAATACTATATGGTTACATAACTCAGTAGTGCATCATCAAAATTTCAATGCAGGAAGAAAACCACATAATTATTAAATTTAAGATGCATCATTTAAAAAAATTTCCATATATATTTTAATGATGTGAATTTAAAAAATATATATTAAAGCGTTAAACAAAGTAAATTTCCAGGGGGTAATTTCCCCTTTGTAATTTTTTAAAGGGAGTAATAGAACAAATAGGTTTGGGAACTTCTGCCCCAGATATTCCATCTATGAATTCTGCGCACTTTCAGGAGTTGTCCCCTATGTCTGGAATTCTCTCCATCTCTCGGTTTCCCTGTCTTCTTTAGGTCTCAGCTAAAATCCCACCTTCCTTAAGAAACCTGGTCCTCTTTAACAACAGTACTCTCCTTCTGAGATTATCTCCAATTTATCCTTTATTGATCTTGCTTGTTCATGGTTCCTGGTAAGTTATATCTGCCCTTAGACTATAAGATTCCTGAGGACCAGGGATTGTTTTTGCTTTTCTTTTGTATTCCAGCACTTTCTACCATGCTTGGTATGCTTCATTAAGTAGGTATATAATAAATGCTTATTGACTTACTCTCTATATGCAAGATTATGTATTATAATTCTTTAAATTCTGCCTGACTCTTAAGATTCCTTTCATTCACATTATTACAGTCATTTGATACATTGCTCTCCTAGTTCCCAAATCACAAGATCACAGATTTAGAAATAGAATGAACTTAAAGGTCACATCATACAAATCTTCTCATGTTTCTCTGGATTCTTCATATTGTTACTTTGTATAAAGCAACATTCCATTAGATTCGTGCACTACACATTTTTAGCCATTTCCCAGTTGATTTCCACTCATTTTGTCTCTAGCTTTTTGCTATGATTTTTTTTTCTAATTTTTAAGACCTTCCTTCAAGTTATTGCCCTTATATGGGCAAGAAAACAAACTTTTAGCTAGAACACTTTAATATTATATATGTAAATGTTATGTTTTTAACAACACATATTTTATTAAAACTATATATAAGTTATCAAGACTATGCACTTTTAGCTGCATACTTATGCCAATATTTATATATATATATATATGATTTTTTTTCAACAATGCCAATGTTAAGTAACTATTGACTCAAAAAAAGGAGAAAATTGACAGTAGAACAAATGTGGGTGCTCCAAAAGCAAAAGGGCAGGCGTCCAAATCCATTTTTGTAACTTTTCAAAGTCATCTTAATAACTTTTGATCAGCTAGTAATTATCGACTGCCTACTATGTTCCAGGCTCTATGCTAGGGCTGGTAATGCAAAAATAAAAGAAAAAGGATTTGCCTTCCAAGAGCTTACATTCTACCAGTGGAAACAACATGTACATGCATAAGTAAGTACAAACTACATTCATAGACACACAAGGTAATTCTTTGTGAAGGGAAAGGGAGATGGAAGGACTGACATCTTGGGAATCTGGAAAGGCCTCAGTTAGGAGGTGGCTCTGGAGCTACAAAGGAAGCTATGTATTCCAAGACTCAGAGGGGAAGGAAAAAGGAATACAGCAAACATTGATTAAGAACCTACTAAGTGACAGGCACTGTGTTAAATGCCTTATGAACATTATCTCATTTGAACTTCCTAACAACTCCAGGAGACAGGCAATATTATCATCCCCATTTTTGTAATAAAGAAAGTTGGGGCACAGGTTAAGTGACTTGTCTAGGGTTACACAGCCGGTAAGTTTCTGAGGCTGAATTTAAACTCAGATCATCCTAACTCCAAACCCTCAGAGGTGACAACAAAGTATATGTGGGTATCTGGAATAGCCTGTGCAAAGGCATGGAGACAAAGGTTTGAATGCCCAGACAAAGAATCATAAGCAGAATAGTTTGACTAGATGTAATGTGCAATAAGCCTGAAAAGTAGGGTGAAGGGATTTAAGTGCCAAATAGTATCTCAGTTTCCTCATCCCTAAAAATGGGAATAATAATTATTCAGCATCTTTCTTCCTCAGTAAGACCAATCACTTTAGCCACACAGAGATGGTTATTACTTTGACCTTGTCATGACCCATAAGTTTGTTTTTTTACCTCCAGAATCCATAATTGAATCTGACCCTGACAGTCTTCTGTCCCTCCCTGTACCTCATTCTTCCTAAATGTATTTTCTGTCCTTATCACAACCTCTAGTTACTCCACCCCTGTCTGATTTTGCAAGTCATTACCCTTTCTCTGGCTTCTAATCATTCCTCCATCCACAGAGCAGCAAAACTAATATGCCTGAAGCACCACTAACCATGCCTATGCCTTGCTTGAGAAACTGTGGCTCTCCATTGCCTCTAGTCTTATTAACTCCTGTTAGGCTGAAACTCCAAGATCAGTGAGTGGTATTGATTAAGAGCAGATCTTGTGTTAAGGAGCAGTGCTTAGTAAATGACACTCTGGTGTTCTCTATTCCTATAGAATGAAAATAATTAAGAAAGTTGAATAATTGGAAACATGAAACGGGCCAATTCTAGCCTTTTGATGAGAAGCCAATCAACTCTATATTCAATGAAAAGTAAGAGAAAGAGGAAGAGACAGAGGGAAAGTAAGGAGGAAAGGGAGGGAGGGGAAGGAGAGAGGGTAAGAGAGACAGAGGAGAGAGAGGGAGGGAGGGAGAGGAAGGGAGAGAGAAAGAGAGAGAGAGAGAGAGAGAGAGAGAGAGAGAGAGAGAGAGAGGAGAGAGAGGAAAAGGAAAGGAGAGAGAGGAGAGAGGAGAGAGAAAGGACAGAGAGAGGAGAAAGGACAGAGAGGAGAGAGAGAGAGAAAAGGTAGGAGAGAGAGAGGAGAAAGGAGAGAGAGGAGAGAGAGAGGGAGAAAAGGTAGGAGAGAGAGAGGAGAGAGAAAGGAGAGAGAGGAGAAAGGGGGGGGAGAGAGAGAGAGAGAGAGAGACAAAGAGACAGAGAGACAGAGAGAGAGAAAGGAGAAAGAAGGAGATCAAAACCCTCAATCCCAATGACCTTCACTGATCTTCAGGCTCTTGGATTATGATGAAAAATACTCTTGAGTTGAGTTTTTTAGCCAAGACTCAGACAATACACAGATGTTCCCTCAGGCAGTTCATTAACATTTGGGACAATTCTGGCCTTTCTGTTTCTAATTTTGTAAAATTTTAAACCTAGTTCTTATCCTGTAAACTTTATACTCTCAGTAGGTCTCCCCTAAAGCCAATCACATGTCTAGCAGTGACTAGGGAATTATAATATCTTGCATTTTTAACCCCTTTTTCTCAGGAATCCTTCCTCCCAACAAAGCTAGAAAAAGCAGTGCATCCCACAGGCACCATGGCCTGTTCTGTAAGATATACAATGCATTGTTCTTGACATAACTACTGCCCTATTCCCTGTTCTCTCAACCCCCAATATACACACTCCACAGAAAGGTTAGGGAGATTATTATCAAGACAGAGTAAGGGAAGTGCTTGATCAAATGTCTGAAGCCTGATAAAATTTCTTATGTTTTTAAAAGTCAGTACTTAGATACAGTCTTATTTCCCTTCTTTCCCACCAGAGAGACAAAGACAGAAAGAAAATAAATGGGTATAACTGACCTTTAAAGCCTCTGTTATATAACTCCATGTGATTGCAAGTCCACTGTAAATCCAAAAAAAGCTTAAGGAACTAATATATTTTGGAGGATGTGAAATTCTTCCCAAACATAGGAAGGAAAGAGAAGGTTAATTTAGGTATTCTCAGTCAAGTTAGAGGAAGAGTTAAAGATGTAACTATTTGTCAAGTTATTGAAATTTTTTACTTTTTATCTACCTATTAATTCAGGTCATGAATTTCTATAATCTCAATGTTACAGAAAATAGGTTTAGTCTCCTGGCTTATAGAAACATCACCTTCTGTATGGGAAGTGAGGGGGAGAGGAGAATTGCCTTAATTTCAGTGAAACTAAAAATATGAAGAACAGGTTTTTCACTTTACCTAAACATCTTATAAAAAGAAGCCATGCCCTTGGGGTAGAATTATGATATTTTTTTTTCTCCCTATCTGGTTAATTTTAAAAGTTAAAGCATTAGCTCAAAAGAGATTTCTTTAAGATGTTTTCCCAATACATCAGCATTAATGTCATTTTCTCATGCTGACCATGCAATGAATCCCACAGAAGCCTTTTGCGTTGTTTTGTAGATTTGCTTGAACTATCCAAATTAATCAGCTACATACACAGCACCCAGATTCATTGGAAATAATATAGACCAACCCTTGGAGTAATAAAGTAAAAGAAAACACTTTTGATCAGATTCTAATAGTAATTTAAATCATTTTCAGGAATATTTGGGGGGAAGGGAAGAAGAGAAAGAATCAATTAAACTTCGATCTAAATTGAATGCCTTTACCTTGTCCATTAGACTGTGAGTTCCTTGAAGTCAGGAATTGTCTTTAACATGTCTTTGTATCCCTAGCACATGGTGCTGACACATCAGCGGGTGCTTAAAAAATGTTGACTTGACTTCCCCCTGAAAAGTAGCCAAGTGGTAGCTGATAATACTACTGATAATCATGTATTTCTTGAGGTGGATATATTATAGAGAAAAGAAAATTGCACCAGTTGGTAAGAACTGGAATATGAAACATTCTCTTGTCACTCACTGTCTCACTAGACTATTTGTGAAGCTAACAACCTACAGTATCATAAAACCATTCATTGTTGGAGCTCCAAAGGACTTCGGTTCATCTACTCTAATTCTTTCAATTTATAAAGGGAATTAAGGCCCTGGGATTTTAAATAGTTTTTCTAAAGCCATAGACAATTAGTAGTAGGGCAGGGACCACAGCCCAGGTTTTCAGACAACCAGTTGAGGGAATTTATCACTATCCTTCAATGCCCTGGTTCTACCCCTAGACTCTGTTCACTTCATGGAATTTTTTTAAAATGGTACTGCTCTCTAACACTGCCTAGAAGAATGCAGGAAATACAACCAAGAATGAGGGAACTCATTTCCTAATCAATCTTGAAGAATATTTCTTCTCAAGGAAGAAATAATTATTTTTTTCCCCCCAGAAGCTCACATGAGAACTTAAGAGGTTAAAACAGAAATACAGCAGAGGGTTGGAAGCTAATGGAAGAACTGCCTTTCTGGAAGAACACACCTTAATGTTGCTGGAGGGAGCTCTGTCATGCTGTGATGTGTGGAGATTTTTCCATTTGGCTTAGTCAATTACCACTGCAAACTGACTAAAAACACTCTCTATCCTCCGGGAAAAGGAAAAAAAAAACACACACACACAGAAAATACTACAGTTATGACCGAGTGAGTGGTGTTAGCTGGTGAAAGTTAAGAATTTTTTTGGGGGGGGTGACCCTATAGGAGGTAGGCAGTGATGCTAATTTTACAACTTGAAAGCAGATTGAACAATTAACCAGAATTTAGCACAAAATATTGAATAGAGACAGGGGAGATATTTCAGGGCTTGACAAAATATCTCTTCCAAGTCTTTTCAATTTCTCTAGCATTTACGCCCATCAGGTAAATGCTGTCAAGGATTACAGGCAGCCCATCTCATGTTGGCTGTTACCCTACAGAAAGAGGACATTTATTTTGGTCCACCATGATTTTCAATTCAGCTTTGACTACATTATACCTTACATCTGTTCTCTTCCTTTGCAGAGATCCCATTAACCTTCAGATTCACTCTAAAATGCCCATTTTCTGAGTCACCGCTTTCTGCTAAATGAAAAGGCATGGTTATAGGTTACCAATATCACCCTAAGCCATTTGCCTCTGTTTTGCAATTGAAGAGAAGTCTGCTAAAGTAGGCTGACATAGCTTCCACCTGTACAAAAATAGTATTCAAGAATCCACTTGGGGAGGATAGGTAGTGCAGTGAATACAGCACCAGCCCTGGAGTCAGGAAGACCTGAGTTCAAATCCGACCTTAGATGCTTAACACTTACTAGCCATGTGACCTTGGGCAAGTCACAATCCCAATAGCCTTGCCTTCCCCCCTCCAAAAAAGCAAAAAAAAAATTAACTCTGATTCTTTTTTTTTTTAATGACCAATTTCTTGCCTCCTCTACCTTAGTAAAAAAAAAAAAATGACAGATATTTCTGATCAGAATCCTTTCAGGAAAGGTTTTTTCAGTATCCATGTGGGCCAAGTTACAGGACCAAGTCAAGGACTTTGAGAATTAATAAGAATTGATGGGATCAGAGATTTGTACCGTATTAGAACTCTAACAGTCTTATAAGAGGTACAAAATACACAAGCAGTACTTATGAAAGCAAATGGGAGTTGAAATCCAAGGGTAATGGTAGATAACATATGAAACCTATCCATTAACTGTCGAACTTTTCCTTTTGTACCCAATTGGGATTTTTATTTTCCAAAGCCAGAGCAGAGGATCAAGCCAGTCTTCTTTCTTCAAAATGATGTACTAAATACTTTATTTTTATAGACAGTTAATCAAACTAACACAAATGGCTTTATAAGGAGACCCTAATTTTGGAAAAGATTGACTAGGATAATGGTTCATTTTCAATTCTGGGGAATTTCCTGACCCACTGCCAAAATGAGCTTATTTATTTTTGGTCCCATACTTTTGCCTTGGCCTTTGGAGCTAGTAACACTGTGTTATACCACAAGAGTACTGTTTTTATTGTGAAAATGCTAGAAAGGGAAATTCCTACTCAGTTTCTCTACATCAGCTCTTTTTAAAGATAAATGTGTACTGTTTCAATAAGGAGAAAAGGCAAATATTTTACCCTTCTGTCATCTTATTTTTGCTCCACAAGGAATATGAAAACAAGGTTCAATTATATTGTTAGCTAGTTATGGAGAAGGGAGTTTTCAGTACTCTATTTCTCGAGCTACAGTTTTAGCTCTAATTGTTTTCATTCTTTTTGCTGAATTATCTAGTTCATTCAATCTAAAAAAAAAGTCAATCACCCTAACTACCTGACTGAAGTGATTGATTCCTCAAGGGAATGGATATGAAAAATTGTTCCAGGAGCCCCATAGAGATACAACTCTAATTAGGACGTGACTTTTGGTTTCCATGATGCCAGCTTTAATTGTGACATCATCACTCCTGTCAGGCTAAGCCCCCTCCATGTCCTTGTTAGGTTGCTGGTTGAGTAAAAGGTGTCTGCCTTGGTTGTTCTGTACTAGCATCTGCTAAACACAAACCCCTGGGAGGAAAAGATACTGAAAAATCAGGTAATCCTTCAAGCCCATATTTCAAGATCATACAACTGGTGTAGAATGATGGCAAACCTGTTTATGTGTGTTTACCAGGTTGAGAGAAGAAAAAGAAAAAAGAAAACCCACAAAGTTAGCATGGTGACTGGCACAAATAAGTGTTTAATAAATACTTGTTGACTTGAGGAGTGATATATGTATATGAATGAGTGTATTTATACCCACACACCTATATGTGATACATATGTATGTGAATATGCATATATATGTATACACACATGCATTTATACACATGAACATAGCCATCTTTGACAGTTTCTCCATTGTGCAAAATGAACCATCTTAGAGCTAGAAAAATAACCATTGACACGCTGCCCTGGAACTTCCACCATCATGGTGACCTTTTGCTCCTTTTTTTTCCCTCATGGTAAATGTTAGGTTCGTATGCTGTTCTTCTAACAGCAAGGCTGCATTGTGCTAAGTCCAATCACGTGGAATGGATTTTGCACCAGGGCTGGGGTGAAGGTTAGAACCTTGTCCAAAGAATTTGAAGAGAAGAAAAGAGACTTCATTTTCTATGAATGGAGACCCTGAAGGATGCGTGGTCCTTTATACTGCCTCCTTCAGTGTATTTGACCTATGACAGAAGGCAAGCCAAGGAGATTCCTAAAACGGAAGCCATTTGGGGTTTCCTGGAGAAGTATCATACCCCTTGGCTTGAGGGATCTTGCCTGGGAAAAAATTTCCCAATATTCTGCCTTCAGCTTATTCAACAAATAGAAATATTTGGATAAGGCATACTTTGAATCCCTCCCACTGACTTTATGCCTATAGGGAATAGTTGTCTATATAGAGGGTATCAAACTCAAAGGCCTTTGTGGATCCTTCCATATCCAGACAGATGATTCTATGAGCTTATAACACAAAAGTAAGTACTAGTATCCAACAAATACTTTTTAAATTAATTGATTATTTAATAGGCAGTTATTGATAACTTTCATAGTGAAGATGTCAAAATACTAACGGTATCAAATGGAATTTTTTAAAGCAGCACCAAATAGCATTAAACATAAAAACCATGATACTATGCTAGATGGTATGAGGTATGTTTCCAGTCCTTTACTAACCTATGATCTAAAATAGACATAATCAATGAAAATAACTGTTAAAAGGAAATAAGAGTACATTTCTCCCTGTATCATACATGATATATTTCTATCTTATATCACACAGGATCTCAGAAGTGTAAGAGCAGTTTTAAGCTCTCAAAGCTTAAATGACTTCATTGATTACTAACAGCTATTTTTTTTTTTTTGGCCTGGAATGGTGATTTTATCCATGTAAGGGCTCTTATTATAGAAACTCCCTCTACCTAAGCTAACAAACTGACAACTTCCTATGTAATCTTGGCCAAGCTGTTTAACCATCTTGGGCCCCAGTTTCCTCAACTATAAAATGAAGGGTTAGGGCGGCTAGGTGGCGCAGTGAATAGAGCACCGGCCCTGGAGTCAGGAGTACCTGAGTTCAAATCCGGCCTCAGACACTTAACACAAAAAACTAGCCGTGTGACCTTGGGCAAGTCACTTAACCCCAACTGCCCTCCAAAAAAAAAAGCAAAAAAAAAATAAAAAAATAAATAAAATGAAGGGTTAGACCAGTGGTTCTCAACCTGTGGGTTGTGACCCCTTTGGTGTCAAACGACACTTTCACAGGGATTACAGGGGTCACCTAAGACCATTGGAAAACATATTTCCAATATATGTTTTGGAATATCTGTCTCCAAGTGGGTCCACCCACATGCAAACATGCCCACATATGACTATCAAAGAGTTGCAGCATCAGGAAGGTTGAGAACCACTGGGTTAGACTAAATGACCCCTGGAATACCTTTCAGCTATAACTCTATGATTCTATAAACTGTTCCCTCACTTAGAGTTGTCTGGGACCAGCCAGAGGTTAATGATTCCAAACAGCTTTAGAATACTTTATGGTTTACCAAAGCGGTTTTTTTCACAATGCTCCGGCAAAATAAGCTGGTGCAAGTGATATCTACACTTGAGAAATGAGGAACCTGAGTCATGAAGAGGACGCTGGTCAGTGTTAGCACTGGGATTCAAACCCAGATCTCTCCTAATTCCAAGGATAGGATTTTATACCATTTCCTAACATCAGTTCAGAGCAAAAGATAGAAGTATAGCTTTTTCTCATTGGAAAAGATAAGTTTTGCTACCTTATGTCAAGAAATTAAGTGACATTTTTTCTTAGCATACTTCTAATTACCAGAATAGTATCTTATTTATCACCCAAGAAACAAACTAGAGAATAAACAACTTCTTCAATTGCTCAGTCTTAAACATGATGACAGTATTCTTAGTCAATTTTAATCTTCTAAACTGACTTTTCTTAATGACATTTATATAGCTCATGCCATATATTTGAGATGCTTTGCTCATGGAACAGTTCGATCCCTTGTCTAAGTAAGATAAATGTCCTTCTTCTAGTTTCTGTGCAATGCTTCCTTTATTAATCTATCATCTGGGGTCTCCTTAAATTGAACTGGCTTTAATCTTTGGACTATACCTAAGGCAGTACACATGACCCCACAATTCCTTTGATGTTTCTAAGCTGAATAATGTCAAGTAATTGGCATTGTGCTTGGATAAAAGGATTTTAAAATGGCCAATGGAACAATCACACTAAGGACCAATTATTTCCCCAAGTTTAAACTAGTCAAGAAGAACAGAAATATAGTAGAGACCCAATAATAAAAAAAAAATCATCATTATTGGAAAATGAATTCTCATATTACTTTATGACAAAGCTGCTGCCACAAAATAAATTTCTGAACCCACATTAACTCATGATCTTGTTTAAGAGTGTCAAACCAAACAATTTATCTCTGCTCTTCATTCAGGGAAACTCAGAAAGCAATAGCTAGTAGGCTCTCTTTATTTTCCTTCAGAAACCAGACCCACAGTTCTAAAGTGTTCTTTTCTTCTTAATTTTTCTCATTTTCTTCAGAGAACATATTAGAAGTTAATCACAAAATCATAGATGGTCCTCCATAGTCAATAACTATCACCTTGTTTCTGGGTTGTACTACAGCTAATCCATCAAAGAGAAAGGGCATCTAACTTAAAGTACCCTCTGTTGACTTCTGAATGAAACAGGCTAGTAACAAACTTTATCCCAATCATTCAACCTTACTCTGAGAGAATTCAAATATTTCCAAAGAGAAATATTATTGGATCTCTAATATTCAGACTTAAATTTGATTCTAGTGCTATTCATAAATAGATATACCAAAAAAAAAAAAATCAAAAGATCTAAGAGCGCTGGGATGGGGAACCAGCAGACTTGGTTTATAGGTCTGCCTCCATACTTAATAGTTGTATGCCTCTGAAAGGGTCACAGTCCCCCTCAGCCTCAAATTCCTCATCTGTAAAATGGGGGAAGGAATATTTTTACAATCTACAAAACAGAGGTGTTCATAAGAAAAGCATTACACAAACATGTAAAAATGTGAGCTATTCATAGAATAATTGGTTTTACCGTTGACTTCCTTGCTACTTCAAGTCCTAGCTAAAATCTTTCCTTGTCCTTCCTGAATCCCCTTAATGCTGTTGCTTGCCTTTGGCTGATTATCCCCAATTTCTCCTGTGTATATCTTGATTTTAAATAGTTGTTTGCATGTTGTCTCCACCCTTTGGACACTGAACTCCTGGAGAACAGAGACTTGTCTTTTTGCATTTTTGGTCCTCCCCCCCCACCCCACAAAACCCTGACTTGGCACAGAATCTCACGTATAGTTGGTGCTTAGTCTGCTTGTTGACTTGACATGATTTGACTCTTCTACTCCCAGAGAAACTTTTATTGTCCTAAAGACAATCTAGGGAAATATGCTTAACCAGTAAAGTAATCTCTACAAGTATTATTTGTTTTATGTGCTCAATGGCAGCATACAGTGAAGGGCCAAAGGTTCTGCTGACATTAATTGAATAAATCTCATAGAACACTTTTAATCAGGATGTTGAAAGATTTAGAAATGCCAACGATTTATTATGAAGTCAGCATTAACAGATTCTGATTGATGCCAATGGTTGCTTCATAAATACAACAGGGGCTGTAGGATCATGTCTAAAATAAAATGAGAAGTATTGAGAAAGTATTCCATTTCCAAGTGTTTACTCGAACACGGGCATTCTTAGTGGGCAACAGGATGAAATATTTTTTGCTATTTCTAATACAATAGAGCAGTTGTTTCTCAAACTTTTTCATCTTGGGACCCCTTTACACTCTTAAAAATTATTGAGGACACCAAAGAGCTTTAGTTTATGTCAATTATATTCATCAATATTTGCTGTATGAGAAACTAAAACCGATCAATTTTTAAAATATTTATTTACCAGTTCTTTTAAGATAGCAATAATAAAACCATTGCATGTGAACATAAATAACACATTTTTTCTGAAAAATCAATATATTTTCCCAAATTAAAAAAATAGTAAGAAGAGTGGCCCTGTTTTACATATTTTTTGCAAACATTTTTAATGCCTAGCTTAATAGAAGACAACTCATAGAGACATATAAGAACATAGCTCATAATAAGATTCACATATTTATTTCTGCATTCAATCTATTATGATATGTTGATTTAGATGTAGTATATGAAGAAAATCAGGCCTCATAAAGCTATGTAGTTGGGAAAAGGAGGGGTATTTTAGTAAGCAAATAATGTCTTAGTATTATTATAAAAACAGCTTTGACCTCAAAGATGCCCTTGAGAGGGTCTCAGGGACCCCCAGAGACCCACAGACTCCCCATTCAGAACTGTTGTAATAAAGAGTAAAATTGATTTAGAAATATTCATCAATTGGGGCAGCTAGCTGGCACAGTGACACCAGCACTGGAGTCAGGAAGATCTCAGTCATTTGACACTTACTAGGTGTGGGACCCTGGGCAAGTCACTTAACCCCAATTGCCTCATACACACACATACAGAGAAAAAGAACTACTAATGAATTCCAAGGGAAGAAGAGTTTAGAAACTTGGTCTATATTAGGTCATACATACATACACACCTACATGCACTGTTCAATAGTTTGTCATTTTATATTTGTAAGGTAGGAAGACCAATCCCATCTCTCTCTCTCTCTCTCTCTCTCTCTCTCTCTCACACACACACACACACACACACACACACTCACCTAAGTTTCCTTAATTTAGCATCACACATTACACTTAACTAAAATTATACCTTCCTGTGTTGATGAGAGTGTTTCTAAAAATGCATTTGGGATCTGGAAAGCAACCAAAACCTCCATTAAGAAGTCTACATTCTCCCAGTAAAGAGGGGGATTTAGTTTTTCATCTTTGTGAAGATTCTCTCACAATTTGCAACCTACTCGATTATGACTGATGAGCAGAGGGCTCTTTGTTTAATGCTAATGGGAAAATAACACTTAATCTGACCCTTTTCTCTCACACTGTCCCACAAAAAGACAAAACATAGAAGGAAAACAGGGACGTTTTCTTGACTAGAGTTCATCACAAAATAGCAGCTTTACTTAAAAAAAAACATTCAAATGCAAACTCATTCTACCACATTTATCTCAAGCTAATTCAATTCAGAGAACATACATTAATAAGTGTTTACTGTGTCTATAGCGCTGAGACAGGCACTGGGGAAGACACAACACTGAAGACAAGGTGAGGTTGTCACCTACCCGCCTACACCACAATTCATCGCGGCTCTTAGAGATGATTGTGCGGTCCAGCCTCCAGCCCTGAGGCAGGTAAGAGACTATTATCCCCCTTTTATAGATGAAGCAACTGAGGTCCAACAGGTTAAACGACCCGCTAATTAGTGACTGAAAGTGTTCTTGAAACCTTGAGCTTTCTTTGCGACTCTTCTCAGGTACTATTATTATATCCTCAGATTCTTTTTCTCCTGATTTCTCCAGCCCTGTCCTAATAGTTAGCCTTCACCTCTTTCTCCAACCGCCTTGTATTTACTTCTCCAGAGGGGCATGTGGGCGGTGCAGCGGATAGAGTGCCAAGTCTAGAGTCAGGAAGACTCAGCTACCTGAGTTCAAATCTGACCTCAGGCACTTCCTAGCTAAGTGACCCTGGGCAAGTCACTTAACCCTGTTTGCCTCAGTGTTCTCATCTATAAAAACAGGCTGGAGAAGGAAATGGCAATGCCCTCCAGTATCTCTTCCAAGAAAACCCCAAATGGGGTCAGGAAAAGTTGGACAGGACTTAACTTACTGAACAACAAGAAGAAATAATGGAACTTCCTGAAGTACAGGGATTGACTCATTTGCATCTAGCATAGCTCCTTGCATTCAGTCTAAGCTTAATTAAATTTTGTTGAACAGGGAAGCAAGGAGCAATTGCTGCCAACTCTAGTAGTGGCTCTGACTCTCCCACTGCCAATTTATACTGATTATTTTTAAGCATAGCCAACATAGAAGTAACATGGATTTTGAACTTGCTGTTCTGCCTACTTCACGGATGTTCAATGTCCTTGGATAGACAGAGGTCAATAAAAAATTATTTTCACCTAATCTGGGGCAGATGGTATAATGTTAACAGACTTTAGAAGGAAAGCAAGCTTACTCAATTCATATTTTCATTAGAGTAGATAAAGTTAGTAGATAAAGTGCTCAACCTGGAGTAAGGAAGGCATGAATTTGAATCCCCCTTGGATCCCAAAGAGCTCTGTGATGCTGGACAAGACATTTCATCTTAGTTTCAGTTTCTTTATATGAAAAAATGGAGATAATGATAACACCTTCCTCTCATGGGGTTATTATGGGGACCAAATGTGTGTGTATATGTATGTGTGTGTGTATATATGTATGTATGTGTATATATATGTATCCGTCTATCTATATTTCTATCGATCAATCTATCTATCTATCTATGGAGTTCTATAAACCATAAAGTGCCATATAAATGTTAGTTATTGCTGTCACCATCACCATCCCCACCACCAACATCATCCTCATCCTCATCATCATCATCATCACCACCACCACCACCATCACCTATAAAGAGAATTCAGTCTCACTCACTACTGTGGCCAACTTTGGCAAGCCATTTAATCCCCAGGGTCTTAGTTGGGTGAGTAGAAATCTACGATCCTTAAGATCCCTTCTTGCTCCAAGTCCATGATCTTATAGTCTCTTGCTTCCTAGTATAGTGTTCTGGTAATACTCTGTTGTTCACTGCCTTATGGATAATCAAAAGGCTAACATACCTAAATTAGACCACAACTGAGAGTAATAACAATAAACTATATGGTTGTCTTAGACATAAGCTGATCCTAATAACAAGTAGAGCCAAAAATCTCAGAACAGGAAAAAAAAGAGAGAGAACTGACATTTATCACTAAACTGACAGAAACAAAATTACTTCACAGGGTGTTCTGGGAAAGGAATTTCACAAAATTGTAAAAATGTGACCTACCATTAGAATGATGTATTAGATATAGTGCCAGATAATTTTTTTTTTCAAAAATTATCATACATTTTGGGGGAGATTCATTTTTTCATCCTAGTAAGTTTTCTTTTTTTGGTCCACACTTCTGATTTTATCAATGTAGGGAATTTATAGGAGTGAAGCTCTACCTACTGGTGGAGATGGGCAGCTTCTAGTCTGAGAGAGCTACCTAGAGAGCAGAGAGGTGAAATCACATGCCCAGGATCACACAGCCAGTAAATATGTATTGGAGGTAGAATTTGAACAGAGTTCTTCCAGGTTTCATGGCTAGTTATTTACTATGAACTGCCTCCAAAATTTTTAAATAATCTTTTTTTAAAAAATAATTTATTTATTTTCTTGTTTACATCACTCGTTTCCATGAGATTTTGAGTTACAAATTTTCTCCCCATCTTTCCTCTACCCAGCACCCCAAAACAGCGATCCCACTGTATAGTCCCTCCCCCAATCTGTTCTCTCCTATGTCTTCCCCCATCACCCTTCTGACTTTCTGGTAGGGCAGAATGGGTCTCCCTACCCCAGTGCCTGTATATCTTAATTCCCAGTTGCATATAGTTAATAATAATAATAATAATATGATATATATATTTTTAACATTTGATTATTGAACTTTAAATTCTAGACTCTTTCCCTTCCTCTCTTGTCACCCACCCCCACTGGAAGGACAAGCAATTCAATACAGGCTGTACATGTGTAATTATGCAGAACATCACCAAAGTGGACTTATTGTGAGAGACTGGTATGTCCCTCCTTTCCATCCTGCCCCTGCCTTGTTCTATTCTCTACCCTGTCCCTGTCCCTTTACAGAAGTGT
>CM053596.1:202272185-202296060 GCA_028646575.1 Pseudocheirus occidentalis
GAAGGAATTATTCTCTTCAGAATGCTTTTGAGATTCTTTTTCCATCTGGGAAATTCGACTTTTTAAGGCATTCTTCTCCTCATTGGCTTTCTGGGCCTCTTTTGCCATTTGAGTTAATCTATTCTTTAAAGTGTTGTTTTCTTCAGTCAGGTTGTTGACTCTCTTTTCATGATTTTCTCGCATCATTCTCATTTCTCTTTCCAATTTTTCGTCCACTTCTCTTATTTGGTTTTCAAAGTCCTTTTTCAGTTGATGTATAGCTTCTAGGCATTCTTCAAGTGTCTTGGAAGCATTTGGTGCGGGAGTTCTGACTGGGTTGTCTTTCTCCCATTCCATGCTTTGATCCTTTTTGTCCCCAAAAAAGGATTCTAGAGTTAGATTGCTGTTCTTACTTTGTTTCCTTTGCCTTCTCATGTTGCAAGTGAATTATTTGACTTTTTAGCTCTGTGGAACTCTGCTTTCAGAGAGGAAAGCTCTGTCCCAAATCATTGGGGTTTTCACAGCTACTGGAGCTATTAGGAGGCTGCTACAGCCCCCACCAGATTTGGCTCACTGCAAATGCACCCCAGGACCACCACCCAAGACCACAATCTGGATCCAGGCTGCTCAATGCAAGAGCACTTAGCCTCCGAACAATTACTTGGCCCCCTTGCAGTCTGCAGGCTGGGAGCTCTGAAGCAGCCACATGGAGGTGGATGCAGGGCCACTGCTTCTGCTGCTTCCTTGCCCTGGAGGCAGTTCAGCCAGACTGCTTTTCTCCCCCGAATTTAGCTGAGTTCCACTGACCTTTCACTTTGTCTTTGTTTCTTATGGTTTGATAATTTTGGGAACTGCCACAGCTGCCAAACTGATCCACTCTCCTGAAGGCTCCAACCACAGCTCATCCTGGCCACCCCAGGGCCAAGCTGCGGTTTCAGGCTGGTCTGGTTTCAGCTCCCAGCGTGCTGGGATGAGCCCTTCCTGCCAAGCTGCCTTCAGCAGGAGATGTGTTTTTCTGTATTTTTGTGTGAGTTTTGGAGCCCTAAAATTTGTTTAGAGTCATATTTTATGGGTATTCCAGGTCGCTATGTGCGAGCTGCTGCGTTTTCCTGCTTCTACACTGCCATCTTGGCTCTGCCTCCTAAATAATCTTTACATTCAAGGATAAAAGCTTAGTCAACGTATTTCTTTTAAAAAAAAACACACCAAGAATTTAGGGAGAACTACATGGTGCTGTAGATAAAGCACTGGCCCTGGAGTCAGGCTTACTTGAGTTCAAATCAGCCTCAGATACTTACTAGTTGTGTGGCCACTTGACTCTAATTGCCTCCCAAAAGTAAATAAGTAAACAAATCCATGAATAAATAAATGAATAATGATTTAAACAATCTGAATAAATCAATACTTTACCAAGGAATAGAAAGAAATCAATTTAGATCATATCTTGAAAATTGTACAGTGCTGTCAATGATCCCAAACAATTCACTGCCACCAAAAAAAAAAAAACCCATCTCTTCAACATCGATATTTATTTGGTGCTGCTCTAAGACTGCAAATCATTGTAATGGTTATGAGATTTTAAGATCTTCCATGCCCCTTGAACTTGCTGACATAGCAGGAAGGGGTGAGGCAAGAGGAAGCCAGAGCCAAGCTGGAGTCAGTATAGTGACTGGAAGCAGTGTCTGAGGTGACAACAACTTTTTTTTGAGCCACCCAGAATTTCTGCTAAGGACTCATGCTGAGAACTGCTGGTAATGGGAACTGTGGGGGTCCGGAGCTGTTGGGAACAAGCTGTGTGGACACTGAGCAGTTTCCATGAGTGAGGAGAGGAGGATCTTTGCCTGAGGTAGCTTGCTCTGTTTTGAAGGCTTGATAATGTGGGTGTTTACTACATTAACTACATGTGTCAACTCCATAACTTTATGTTATGGCTTTGACTTTCTGGTTTGGGGACTCAGTTTTATGGTGTTTGAATAAATGTTCTAGCTATATCTCTCATGTAGAAAGCCTGTTATATTTTGTGATTAATAACCATATCAGCATATTTATAGTTACTGTAGGCATTGTGAATACTGCATTGTTGATACAATCATGGAGTAACATGATCTTGAAATTACATGTAACCCAATAAATTGAAATTATATGTAACACAAAGGACAATGCATCAGTGATGGATATTAAGTAGCCTGGAATATAATAATGGTAATTTGTCACATGATGGGACATAAAGACATTAAGCATGGATGTATTTGACTGAAAAAGGATGGGCCAGTTATGTGGAGAAAATAAGACACAGCAGGAGGACAGCCCACATACTATGCTGGTACTCCTGAAATATTAATGAACAAGAGGAAGACTTTAAGGTTATTGAAGAACTTATGGGAAGGCCTGAATGGGAATCACACAAGATAAGAAGGCATGATGGGACATTAATCTGCCACAGTGGAGGGAGTAGAAATACTGACAAAATTATGGACCCATCAAAATAGCATTAAAATGTGGCACACCCCTGTAAGCCCCGCTACCTGGGAGGTTGAAGCTGGAAGATTTCTTTAGCTTAGGGGTTTTGAGCTAAAATAAATTAAGCAGATCAGGCATCTGCACTAAGTTCAGCAGCAATATATTGGTGAGACCCTGTAAGCAAGGGGTCACAAGGCTGCCTAAGGAGAAGTAGATTGATCCATGTTGGAAATGGAGAAGAACAAAGCTCTCATAACAATCAGTGGTGGGACTGGGGCTGCAAGTGGTCACTGTATTTCTAGCCTGTGCAAGATAAAGAGGTGCAGTGAGAGAAAAGGAGAAGGAAAAAGGGAAAGGAAAAAAGAAAGGGAGAGTGAAAGGGAGGAGAGGAAGGAGAAGAAAAGAGAGGAGAACGGAGGAGAGAGAATGAAAGGGGAGAGGAGGGGAAAAAAGAAGAGGGGAGGAAAAAAACCAAAGGAAAAGAGAAGGAAGGGAAAGGAAAAGGAAAGGAAAGTGGAGTAAAGGAAAAGAAGGGGAGAAAAAGGGAAGGGAAGGGAAGAGGAAGGAAAAGATGCCCTTGTGTTTGGATATAGGACAACCATTTTGCCATTACAGAAATTACAGTTACCTAACATAAATTACTTTATTGAATATACTGGGCATTTAGGGGGAAAAAATGTGGCCAAGGAACTCAGTTCAATGAAAACAGCAGGATTCGAGGGAGTTATCAAATGAAATTGCCCATGTAATACTTAACTGTTTTAACTCCTTGTAGCTAGCTAGAATTCTAACTGTAAAGTGTAAGACAGGCAGTGCTGTCAGCAGAAGCTGATATCAGCTATCACCATCCTGGAATCACTTTTTCACATGTCTACATTAGGGATCATAGAAATCCCAAGAAAAAAGCAAAATTTATCTGAATCTGTGCAATAACTTATCTTATTGCATGGTTCTATTGGGCTATTTCTTTCAATGGTTGAAGCCCTTGGTTTTAGAATTGTATCTACTAAGATTATTTTTAAAATCTACAGCTTTGCAAGACAGATGAATAATTTCTCTGCAGCAGAATAAATGACCTTTTGTAAATGCCCTGAATAAGAGTATGCTCATTTAGCAGTGGTCATATAATGAGTTAAGCATAAGGATATGATGATATACTTCACTTGATGACTAAAGAAAGTATAATTGTTGAACAAGCCACCAGGCAAAATGAGCATTGCAGACAATCAATGCAGGTACTAAATTTTTAACGATTGGGTTTTCTTCTCAGAATTCAAGTATTCAAGTATTTGAAGGACACTTGAAGGTGGGGACTCCTCCACACTGGGAGGGAAAGGTTTTCATTTCCAGAACTCCATGTGTTCCACCATACTTTGACTTTAGTGAAAGGAAGGAGAAACCCTCACTCTTAAGATCCTTATCATTGGAATCATAGTATTTTAAATCTAGAACTGGAAGGGACCTCAGATAGTGTTTAGTCCAGGGTTGGGGAACCTGCAGCCTCAAGGCCACATGTTACCTTCTAGGTCCTTGGGTGCAACCTTTTGACCAGGTCCAAGTTTTACAGAACAAATCCTTTTACCAAGGGGGTTTGTTCTGTGAAGTTTGGATTCAGTGAAAGGGCTGCACTTGAGGACTTAGAGGGCCACATGTGACCTCAAGGCTACATGTTCTCCACCTCTGATTTAGAGCAAACTTCTCATTTTACAGAGAGGAATCTAAGGCCAAGGTAAGTTAAGAGTAAGAGTTAAGATTGCTGGAGACAGTATTAGAACTGAAGTCCTCTAACTCTGAATCTAGTATACAGTCATCCCTTACAATTGGCTCAGTTTGGTTATTTGCAGGTTGGCCATCAGTTATTAAGTAGGAATTTTTGGAGATTTGCAGCATACTCCAGAAAACTGTGGATAATAGATGTATGTAAAGGGAACAAAAGAATGACTAAATCATAAATGCATAAATACTATCTATTATTAATCAATTTTATAATTTACATAAATATAAATACATAAATTCATTAAAAACAGTTCGATTTTGTCAGAAGCTTCAGTATACTAAAGGACTACAGGCTACTCGCTCTTATTGGGAATGTCTCCTCTTTGTCATCCAGACACAGTCACAAGATTTTCTCCCAGTGTTCATTGTATTTTGTCCTTTTTATAGAAGAAAATCCACAGAGCAATTGCAGTAGCTAGACTGGAAGACTCTGCATAGTTTTCAAGACACTAATCTCTGTCATTTAAAACTGCAACATTTTCATAGGGGCTGTGTGCTCTTTTAGTTGTTTTGTGTGTTAAATATTATCAAAATTATTAAAAATAGAGGTTTGAAGTAGGGCTGAGAGTTATTCATGAAATTTTACATTCGTAGGAGTTCTGCACCCCTAACCTCCACAAATATTGAGGGACAACTCTATTTACTATCCTACCCTACTGCTTCAGAGTTTTTATTTTGCCATTCCCAGTTTCCTTTGCCCTACAGTCCTTGGCAACATATTGGATATGGGGGAATGAGAGAGAGTGAAGAGTAAAGAATTGTCACCCACGTTTCATGTGTGGTATGCTCAACAGTAACAGGGAAGTTCTGAAGAGGGGAGAGTTTGAGGGCAAAGTTAAGGAGTTCAGTTTTGGACATGCTGAGTTTAAGATGTCTATAAGGGACAGCTAATTCAAGTTGTCCCATAGGAAGCTGGTTATTTGAGATTTTCAGAAGAAAAGTTAGGGCTAGATAAGATTTGAGAATCAGCAGCACAGAGATGATAATTGAATGGCTTTGAGCTGATATTACCAAGCGAAAGAGTAAATAAATGGAGAAATAACAGAGCCTGGGGTGGGAGCACCCAAGTAAGTACCAAGCAGTACCAAGCAAGACTGGGAGGAGACGCCATCAAAAGAGACTGAGAAAGAGCAGTCACTCAGGTAGGAAAAGAGCCAGGAGAGAGGAGCATAATGAAAAGCTAGAGGGAAGAGAAAATCAATGTAAAGGGCACAATTAACAGCATCAAAGACTACAGAAAGGTCAAGAAGGATGAGGATGAGAAAAAGCGATTAAGAGATTGTTAGTAACTTTGGATTGAGCAGTTTCAGCTGAAATATGAAGTCAGAAGTCAGACTGTAGAAAGGTAAAGAGAAAGTGAGAAGGAAGGAAGCGGCGCCAAGAATTGTAGGTGACCTTCTCAAGGAGTGTAACCACAAAAGGGAAAGAAGAAATGGGACAAGAGTCAGTGGAGATGAATGGCTCAAGAGAGGGTTTTTCGGAGGGTAAAGGAGACATGACCATATTTGGAAGCTTTATGGAAAAAGTCAGAAGATAAGGGGAGATTGAAGATCATGAGAGAGAGGAAGACAATAGAGGGAGCAAACTTCTGGAGAAGACGGGATAGAACGGGATCACTTGTGCATGTGGAAAGGTTTGTCTACACAAGAAGAAGGGCCACCTCATCGTGTTAAATAGGGGTGAAGGTGAAGATAGCGACAGAAGGCGTGTGGGAGATGTGAGTTGAGGAAGAGAAGAAGACTCTCAGTTTTTTTTCAGTGAAATATGAGACAAGGTTCTCAGGTGAGTTCCATTATATTGAGGTAAAACAATATTTCATTTAAGGACTATATCTAGTATATTGTTGACACTCAGGTATGTATAAAATTATGAGCATTAATTAAGCTTTTTTTATTGTTTTTTGTTTTTGCCTCTATCAGTTTTTCTGAATTTAACTTTATTGTTGTAGTTTTGTCATTTCAATCCTATCTGACACTTCATGCCCCATTTGGAATTTTCTTGGCAAAGATGCTGAAGTGTTTTGTCAATTCCTTCTCTAGCTCATTCTATAGATGAGGAAACCAAGGTAAACAAAGTTAAGTGACTTGCCCAAGTCACACAGTAAGTGTCTAAAGGCAGATTTGAATTCAGGAAGATAAGTCTTCCTGACTCCAAGTTTGGCACTCTAACCACTGTGCCACCTAGATGCCCTTAAATTTGACTAGCCCTGCCTATCTGTTAACCCCTGAGTCTCAGTTTCCTCCACACTTAAATGATAGAATTATACTGAATAAGCTCTAATATAGTGTGGTACAATGAGAAGACACTCACTACATGTGTGATCTTAGCTAAGTCATTTAATATCTTTGAGCCTCAGTTTTCTAAATTGTAAAACAAAGTGTTGCCCTAGATTAGCGGTTCTCAACCTGTGGTTTATGTTCAATTTGTAACAATGAAAATACATCCTGCATATTGAATATTTACATTACAATTCATAACAGTAGCAAAATTAGACTTGCTAAGTAACAATGAAAATAATTTATGGTTGGTGGGTCACCACAACATGAGGAACTGTATTAAAGGGTCACGGCATTAGGAAGGTTGAGAACCGTTGCCCTAGATGAACTCTCTTAGGTCCCTTCTAACTCGTAATCTTTCCATTTCTAAAGTTATGTGACCCAACAAATCCCAGAAAGGAAAGGAATATAGGAAAATCCATAGCCTGGACATAGAAAATGAGCAACATAAACATGGGTAGCACTTCAAGTAAAGTAGGGCTTAGAAATCTACATCCCCTTTGATGGTTCTATTTCTCACACACAAGTTCTCTGTTGGGCTTCATGCTTCTCTGGGCTATACTGCTAGGTTCTCCACAGGACCTGTTCTACAATCCATTGAAACTTCTTTAGCCTGGAAGCTCACTTCACCCTTTGGATTACTTTTCCCCTAGGAAGTATTTTCTGTCCCCAAGGCCTCACCTTCTGATTGACCGGTTCCCCTTAGAACCTCCAATATGAGGAGGAAGCTCAGGCCAAAAATGTCTTCATCCCTCCTCCAGGCTACACCTGACTCATCTCCACAGGACTTTCTCCACCACATCTCACCCTGGTACCTTCTTCCGTCTCCTCCCCCCGCTCAACGACTCTCTTTTATGTATTTCCTTCCCCAATTAGGCTATAATCTTGAGAGTAAGGACTGCCTTTCTGCTTATATTTCTTTTCCCAGGCCTACTACAGTGCCTGGCAGAAAGTAAGGGTGTAATAAATAAATGTTTGTGGGCTATTATTCTGTTCTAATGTGACTACTTAGGAAAAATTTAGTGATGATCTTGTAGGGAAAAAAATTCTTTTGTGTATGGGTAAAGATTCTGACAACCTATTGAGAGGGTTATCTGAATTCTGCCTTTAAAATAGGCTTAATGAAAATTCCTTATTTCAGGTTTATTTCAGGTTGTGTTGTTTCAGTTCAAAAGCCATTTCCAGGGCCTTTGGTTCTAAAGTTGTTTCTAGAGACTATGTTTGTTCAGTTTGCTCCCAGGTCATGTCTGTTTAGAGATGTTGGGTTGCCTTTCCTCATACTAACACAACACTTGGCATTCATACAGTGAAAATCCTGTTATTACAGCTTCTGGGGTGGACAAGTTTTGTGGAACATGAAGTACAATACAGTATGTTTTTGGTATTCTTTTGGCTGAGAATTCCCTACATAAGCAACTCAGTTCTGGTGCTGCCATATAACCTAGGGCCATATTATTATTACAATTCTTCTCTCTCCCCTGTCCCCCATCAGTATGTCCTATTATATAACACGAGGGAGGGAGGGTACTCCTTCCTTTAAATAGGTGGTCACAAGAGAGGGAACAAATGGCTAGAGGCAGAGGGACCTACCCCAAACCTGGTCTGAAAGGCAGCTTAGAGAACAGTGATTCATTAAACACTGTTTCAGATCTCAAGAGCCCCTAGGAAAAATAACTACTTATCTTTAAACTACAAATTTCCATCATTCTGAGAATCATGCCACACATCCAGCAATCCAGCAAGCCCTCAATAAAAAGCAGGAATCATCATCATCATCATCATCATCATCATCATCATCATCATCACCACCATTGACTTAACATAGCCCCAGGAAGCACTTGTTCCTTAGAAGCATATTCCCCAACCATCTCATTCTTCTCAACTGCATCTTACTTGACATGACTTAGCCTACACCAAAGCCAAAATCAATGTGCTTTTATACAAGCTGGATTTCATAAATTGTGCCATACTCTTTGGGGCCCAATAAAAACTTTAACAGGGTGAAAAATTCTCAGAAATCAGGGCAAGAATTTGAAACTATGTCCAAAGGAATACCAAACTCTGCATATTCATTGCCACAGCAATACCATTACTAGGTCTACATTCCAAAGAAATCAAGAAAAGAGGGAAAGGACCTATTTGTACAAAGATATTTATAGTAGCTCTTTTTCTGTTGGCAAAGAATTGAAAACTGAGGGGATGACCATCAATTGGGGAATGACTGAGCAAGTTAAGGTATATGAATATAATCGAATACTATTGTGCTATAAGAAATAATGAACAGAAAGATTTCAGAAAAGCCTGGAATGATTTACATAAACTGATGCAAATGAAATGAGCAGAACCAGGAGAACAGTCTTACCGAGGTATGAAACATCTGGCCTTTTAGGTCCTTGGGTGCAACTTTTTGACTGAGTCCAAGTTTTACAGAACAAATCCTTTTATTAAGGGGATTTGTAAAGTTTGGATTCAGTCAAAGAATCATACTTGAGTACCTAGATGGCCACATGTGGCCTTGAGGCCTCAGGTTCCTCACCCTTGGACACAATAACAGCAGTACTTAATGATGATCAACTATGAATGGCTTAGCTATGTTTAGCAATACTATAACATAAGACATTTCCAAAAGACTCATGATGGAGAATGTTATCCACATCCTGAGAAAGAACTGATGGAGTCTGAATGCAGATTGAAGAATACAACTTTTCACTTTCTTCGTTGTTTTTGGGTTTTTTTTTTCTTTTGGTCTGTTTCTTCCTTCACAAGATGACTAATATGAAAATGGTTTACATGACTACACATATATAACCTTTATCAAATTGCTTACCATCATAAGGAGGGGGAAGCTTAAGGAGGGAGGGAGAAAATTTGGAACTCAAAATTTTTATTAAAAATGAACGTTAAAAATTGTCTTTATACGTAATTGGGGGAAAATACTACTAAAAAGAAAAGAAATCATGACAATTACTGGTTTTCTCACCCCTGAAACTAATTGATTCCATCTCTACATCTGCATGTAGTAAGCACTTAAGAAATGCTTTCTTTAAAAATTCACTCATCTCAAAATGAAATCCCCAAACGACTACTCCAATAGTCCCATGTGTTGTCATATAACATGTATTCATTTTCATAGCACATGGGTGCTAAGCTCATACCTCAAACACAAAAGATGTCATCAGTCCTCTTCAAGAAGGAAGAAAAACAAAAAGAACAACAAGGGTTCTGCATGAAGACCACACAGAGAGGACTTTCAGAGCACATGTAAACGTGAGTTAAACTTTGTCACATATTGTGCCTCCCTCCAATTATGGTAGTCTAAGTTTAAGCGTACGCCTCCTACGAAGACTGTATTTGTAGGAAGGAGTGAACTAGTTTTTTGGAGAACATTCCATATTAACTGTTTTTTACCATGTTATCTGAAAATAAGGCTGATACAGTATCAAACCAGATCTACCAACTCTGCTTAAATCTTTATGCCAAGTGAAAACCAAATCAGTCTCTGAAAACTGAAGAAAAAGGCAAATATAGACCACACTACATTCTCTGCTTATCCAGGGCACTTTTGACAACTTGAAAATTAGAAGAAAAAAAATTTTGATCTTCCTCTTCGATTGAACTCCAGGAAAGGATGGTACATTATGACATGAATCTGAATATAATTCAAGTTAAGTCATGTCCTACATATTCAAAAAGCCTGTTATAAAAGCTAATGAGGAAGATTTTAGACCTGTCCCAGACACCAGTGTTCTGAAGGACTGCCACTATGTTTTTGCCCTTCCAGTCCTTAGCTAGTCTAAGCTGAAGAAACAGAACGATGCAAACCATTCCCTTAAAAGTTAGAGAACCATTCCTCCCCCTTGATTATAATTTTTCTTTACAACATAAATAATGTGAAAATCTGTTTAATATGAACATATATGTAGAACCCATATTAGATTGCATGCCATCTTGGGGAAGCGGAGGTGAGGGAAGGGAAGAAATTTAAAACTCAAAATCTTACAGAAGTGAATGTTGAAAACTAAAAATAAATTAACTTTTTTTAAAGTTAGAGAGCCAGAGGGTGACAAAGAAATGCACTATCAGAGATAAATTTTCAGTATCCTGTATTATTTAACAACAATTGAGGATCTATCTACAACGTGCTAAACAATATACATATCAAAACTCAAATTCTTAGTATAAGAATTTACTTACATTGTCTACAGATAAGAAAAGACTAAAACTATAGTTGTATAAGCCTACAGATCTCCAGGATCTTTGTTGAATGTCTTAGAAGGCACAGCACCTAATCTTGGCAACTCATTTCTCTTTTTTAGTAGCACTAAATTTTACATTTTATTGTTAATTTTTACCAATCCAAGAAGTTGTGATCAGACTTCCTACAGTAAAGATTTGGTCATCATTTGGACATTATTCTTTTTTAAGTTAAATTTTGTGTATTTAAATAATCATACTTTATGTCTGGGTTCAGAAATTGTGATATATCTAATTCTAATTCCTAAAATAATATCATATTATATGTTATATATAAAAATGTACATTATGTGAGGATATAATTGTAATGGTAATGGGGATTTGAAGATCTTCCCTGCCTCTTGTAATGGCAAGCAAACAAGTACTTAGTGTCTTGTTTCTTTTCCTCTTGATTATATCAAGCCTTTGTTAAAAAACAGAACTTGTGAATCCCACAGTGGAAGGAACTTGATGATGCAACAGGAAGAGGTAGGGCAGGGAGGAGCTAATGACTAGGATAAAAAGCTGAGCACAAGCTGAGAGGGAACCAGAACTGCTGGAAGCAAGAAGCACGGAAGCTGAGGAGCTACTGTGAGTGAGATAGGAGCATTCTTGTTTGAGAGAGTCTGTTTAGCTTTGAAGGCTGATGGAGGGAAGGTTTGGGAAGGTTTGGGAATGTGGGTGTTCACTGCATTGGTTATGTATTCCAAATTCATGGTTACTAAAATGAATTTGGATTTCTGGTTTGGGGACTCAGTTTTCTGCTATTTGAATAAATGCTTTAGTTCTGTCCTCCATGTGGAGAGCCTATTACATTTTGTGATTCACTATACCAGAATATTCATAGCCATGGGAACTGTGAATATCACATTGGTGTTACATTAATATACATTTATGTATGTGTTTTTATTCAATATTCAACAATTTATATATAATATATAAACATATATATATATATAAAATATATACATATATGTGTAAGGATTTATGCATGTGTATGTATATAATTTATATATAATAGAATCTGTTATTTTGATGCTATCTCTCGACTATTTTAAATATGTAATATTGGTCATCTAGCCTAAAAGGGTAGTTTAATCTTAACATTAGACTGGGAAATCTTACAGTCCTTGGAATCATAAGCTCAATCTCCAGCCAAGCTAGTTAAATCCGTTGCTACACTAATCAAAGGTGCTGTAATCTATTACTACATGAGGTTAGGAGATCATCTCTACATCTTGCTATACCCTCTTTGGCATGAAAATAAAATCCTATAAAAAAAAATTTCACCTAGTTAAACTTGCCTTGACTAAAAAAGTTGGAAAATTGGAACTCTTTGGTTTCTTTTAAGTTGGTCAATAGAATTGAACTTCAGTTCAGGAAGGCTTATCTATTAAATTATTAATTGATCTGAGAACACACAGATAAAGTCACAAAATGCTTCAGAAGACTCATTAACCCCTACATGAACTGATGCAAAGTAAAATAAATAGAACCAGAAGAACATTGTACACAGTAATAGCAACATTGTATGATTATCAATTATGAATGACTTAGCTCTTCTCAGCAATACAATGATCCAAAACAATTGCAAATGACTCATCATGGAAAATGCCATTCGCATCCAAAGAAAGAACTGGTGGAATGTGAGTGCAGATTGAAACATACTATTTTCACTTTATTTGTGAGTGTGTGTGCGTGTGTGTGTTTCTTTCCTTTTTGGTCTGTTTTTCTTTCACAACATGACTAATACGAAGCTATGTTTTACATGATTGTACATATATAACCTATATCAAATTGCTTACTGTTTTGGGAAGAAGGGATGAGAAGAAGGGAGAAAAATTTGGAACTAAATTTTTTAAAAATGAATCTTAAAAATTGTCTTTATATGCAATTGGAAAAATAAAATACTATTTAAAAAAACTATCCTTGGTGTCTTAGCAAATTACATGATAAATTCCTAGGTGCTTAAATTGAATAAATCTTCTTAGAACTACACTAAGACAGTAACTCTTCTGGAGATACTTTCAAATCAGGCATTTATTTAGCTCTATTTCTATGATACCAAAGATAGTTTATTAACCAGTGTGAATGATATTCAAATACATACCCTGGATCAAGACTGCCTATAATACCCAAATGAATTATTCATTAGTATCAGGAAAACCATGGAGAATAACACTATCCACAGGTATCAGACCAAGACTGGTAATCTGAAGAGGGGAAAGAAAGGGACAGGGGCAGAAGAATGGTTAACTAGTTGGAAAGCAGCATGGTAGAATGCAGTGAGCAATGGACCGGGTGTTAAGACCTGGCCTTGAGACTCGGCTCTTCTTCTTAATAACTTAACACCTCAACTGGGTAATCCTGGACAAGTTACCTAACCACTCTCTGCCTCAGTTTCTTTATCTGTAAAATAAGGATAACAATAGTACTTAGCTCAGAGGGCTGTTGTATCAAATGAAATCATCTTTGTGAAACATTTCGTAAACTTTAAGATGAGTTACCATCATCATCATCATCATTATCTCTGCATTTTGACACTATTAACACTCTTCCCTTCTCCCTTGGCTCCGAAATCTATACCCTCCTAGTTTATCTTCCTCTTATCTAACCATCCCTTCTCCATTCCCCTTCCTGACCTTTTATTTCTGGTCTTGGCTTACTCTTACTATACTTTCCATTTCTAATTTCACAGCTTCTGTTATTGTCATCTACTCCCAAATCTTTCTCCAGCTCAGATAGTTCTTTTAAATTCCAGAAGAGCATTTCAAATTACTTAAGATTATCTCTGGGGGGAGGCTAGGTGGCGCAGTGAATAGAGCACCGGCCCTGAAGTCAGGAGTACCTGAGTTCAAATCCGGCCTCAGACACTTAACACAAAAACTAGCCGTGTGACCTTGGGCAAGTCACTTAACCCCAACTGCCCTCCAAAAAGCAAAACAAACAAACAAACAAACAAAAAACAAGATTATCTCTGGCAAGACAAGTGGTGTAGTGGATAGAATGCCAATCCTGAAGCCAGGAAGACTCATTTTCCTGAATTCAAATCTGGCCTCGCACACTTCCAAGTTGTTTGACCCTGGGCAAGTCATTTAACTCTGCTTCAGTTTCCTCATCTATGAAATAAGCTGGAGAAGGAAATGGCAAACCACTCCAGTATCTTTGCCAAGAAAATGCCAAATGGGGTCATGAAGAGTTGAACATGATTGAACAACAACAAGATAATGTCTACCTCTTACATCTCACTAGTGCCATGAATGCCATGAACATTTAGGAAATAAATTCAGATGTAAAACAATCATGTCCTGATGACTCAAGCATGAAAGTATTTAGAAAAAGTGAAAAGAGTAGAACTAATACCAGTAATGGAATTTGCCCATCCTCCTCCCTAATTTAATAAACACAGACATTAACATTTCCTCAAATCTGTCCTTTTTCTAATTTCCCTTTTTCTGTCAGTGGCACCATCATTCGACCAGCCAAGAATGTTTCAAATCTTGATTATTATTTTTCTCTTTTATCACCTCCCACAACCACTTAATTCCTAAAGTCTATCTATCAACTATGTCTCCACAGTATCTTTTTTCTCATTTATCACTTTTCTCTGTTTTCACTACCATGACCTATCACAAGGTCAAGCTGTTTTAAACACCTAGAGTCTCTCCCCATTCTAATCCAACCTTGATACAATGTAGTATAGTTTTTCTTAGGAACAGATGTGATCCCATCACTTCTCTGCAGAAATTCTTCAGTGGCTCCCTATTACCTTCTCGAAAGGTAATGCCTTAGCATGGCATTGAAGGTTCCCCACAATTTGAGAGAACTTTATCTTGCCAGCATTATCTCATGCTACTCCCCTCCTCCTAATCTTTGCTCTAATCATATCAATCTATTTCTATCCAATGTTTTCATGCTTCCATGGCTTTGTTCAATCTGTTCCAAATCCCTGGAAGACTTGCTCCTTCATTCTATCCATCAAGATCCAAAATATCCTTTAAGAACCCACTCAAATGCTACTTCTTTCCTGAATCTCTGTCTAAATAATGATCTCTAGTGCTCCTCCCTATCTTGGACCTTACATAGTGTTGGTTTGTACCTCTCTCATTCACTTACTATATACATGGAAAGAGAGATATCATTGTTTATTTCAGCTTATTTCTCCTGCAAAATAAAGTATACATTTTTATATGGTTGATGTATGACATCATTTTGCATATTGGGTCTCATATAATAGATTGACAGGAGAGGATTGTTTTTCTTTCAATTCAAGCAAGGATAGTTTGGGGTGGTGGGGAGGTTATACATGAAAATGAAAAATTTTCAACGCACAAAAGAGGAATGTTCTGAATTGGGACACAAATGACCAGGCCAGCTATGAAACCAACATGCTTAGTTTGTTATATAGTTTAAAAATGAGAGACAAGCTGTAGAAGAACAGAGATGGGTAGTGTTCTACATAATCCCCTTTCTTCTTTATATGCAGAAGTGCTTATTGGTGTCAGTAAACACAGAATTACAAAATTTGTTTTTAATTTATTTTTGAGTACTCTGTCCTAGTTGCTGAAATTGAATCAGGGTGTTTTCCTAATTAAATTAGGGAGAAGCATGGGCAAACTCTCCATCATCAGTGTTAATTCAACTCTTTCACCTTTTCTAAATATTTTCTTTGCTTGAGTCATCAGGACGTGATTATTTTACACCTGAATTTATTTACTAATGTTCATGGCATCCATTGCACTGAATATTTATAAGGATAGAAAAATATTCAGTTTGATTGAAGGAACTAGGAGTTATTTAACTTGGAGAAGAGAAGATATAGGGAGAACAAATATTTTGAAGGCTGTTATGTCAAAGAGGGATTGAATTTATTCTGATTGGACACAAAGGACAAAAGTAATAGCATTAGCTGGACATTAAATTTGGAAGAGCTTTTTAAATTAGAATTATCTGAAGTGGAATGGGTTACCTCAGAAGGTTTCCTTTTACAAGATGTCTCCAAGTGCAGGATAGAAGATCACCTATAAAGGATTTTAAGAGAAGATTCCCATCTGGACATAGGTTGAACTAAACTAAGGTCCCTTCCAAGTTTGGTATTATGTGATCCTGTGAAATAGTTTTGAAGTATGTAAAAAACAAAATCTCTATCTGCAAAGAAATAGAGCACAAGAGGAAATCAAATCACAGAATCTTAGGGTTGAAGGTAGCTAAAGTCACCCAGTCCATCCCTATACCAGAAGCCTGAGTGCCCTCAAACAGGCATTCTTAACTGATTTTGTGTCATGGACCCCTTAGGCAATTGAAGGAAGCCTTTAAATGCCTTCTCAGAATGTTTCTAAATATGCAAAGCGAAATGCATAAGGATACAAAGGAAACCAATGATATTAAAATAAATTTATGAAAAAAGATGAAATCAACTTCATGAACCTTAAATTAAGCACCCCTATTACAAAAACTCATGACAACTGGCAATTTATTTTCTGTTGGAATGCCTTCAGTTTGTGGACCTTACTAACCTACAAGATAGCTCAATTTATGTTAGACAACCTTTAATTTCTTCTTTTTGGCAACTAGAAATCTTTCTCCCCAAAACTTCCATCCACTAGCCCTAATAATGCTCTTGAGCCACCAAGAATAAGCTAACCTTCTTCTAAATACTAGTCCTTTAACTATCTGAAGATAGTTATATTGTCTTCACCAAAGTCTTCTTGTGTTGTTGTTCAGTCATTCAGTCATGTCCAACTCTTCATGACCATAGCACACCAGGACCTTCTACCCTGCACTAGCTTTCAAAGTCTGTGCAAGTTCACGTTCTTTGTTTCCATGATACTACTGATCCATTTCAGGCTCTGCCATGCATGCCCTTTTCCTTTTGCCTTCAATCTTTCCCAAAATCAATCTTTTCCTATGAGTCCCATCTTTTCATTAAGTGGCCAAAGTAGCTAAACTTCAGCTTCAGTAAAGTCTTTGTGCTTCCTGGACAAACACCCTCAGTGCTTTTAATCCTTTCATGTATCAATCGATCAATAAACACTTATTAAACATCTACTTTGTGCCAGGCATTGTGATAAGTAAGCACTGGAGGTTCAGAAAGAAACAAAAGTCTCTGCCCTCAAAGAATTTGCAGTCTAGTAGGGGTGACAACATGAAAACAAATATATACAAAGTATGCTATATACAGGATAAATAGAAAGAAATTAACAGAAAGAAGGCACTTAAATTAAGAGGGGTGGCAAAGGATTCTTGAAGAAAGTAAAGTTTTAGTTGGGACCTACAGAAGTTATAGACATACTACTACCACTCTGTTCATGTCTTCTAGAAGTACTTTAGTAATCAAGAAACCTTATGAAATATAGGATTGAGAAAGAGGGATGATGTGGTAAGACAGAATAGCACAGAGGGAGCCTCTCTTATATTAGATACTATACTGCTATTAATACAGCATATATATTAGCTATGTTTGCCAGTCACACATCACTATTGACTCATACTTTTAGTCAATCACTCCAATGCTTTTAACATCATTAAGTTCATGGATATTGGTGTTTCAATCATAGACTGCACATTCTCTGTGAGTGTTTGAGAGTTGCTATGGTAAAAAAAATCATAATAATAAAATTTAAATTAAAAAAACCATACATCATCACTCTGCAATCAGCCATGACGAGGAGTTCCTATAGACCGACCCTAGGATGAGACATATGGTCACTCACCAGGCTCATACCTGAAACCTTTCACAGCTGCTAGGACCTGCCACAGCTCGTACTCTGCCAGCATAGCCTTCAACAATCCAGGGTCAACAGCATATCACAATGAGGTATCAGAGTAAGACCTGAATGGAGGTTAAGTCAGTTAAAATCCTTTAACCTTTTCCATGTGAACAACATTAAACTATATTTCCCCAGTCCTATGCTGTTATAGCTAGTTGAGTTTTTTAGCCTAGATAAAGGACCCCCTCCCCTAATGTATTTTTTCCAATATCAGATAAAAATAATTTTGAACATTCAATTTTATAAGATTTTGACTTCCAAATTTTTTCTCCCTCCCTTCTCTCTCCCTTCCCTAAGATGGCATACAATCTGATATAGGCTATACATGTACAATTATATTAAACATATTTCCATATGTCATGTTGTAAAAAAAAATCAGAACAAAAGGGAAAAAAACATGAGAAAGAAAAAACAAAAAAACCTAAAATAGTATGCTTTGATCTTCATTCAGACTCTTATCAGTTCTTTTTCTGGATGTGGATAGCATTTTCCATCACAATTCTTTTGGAGCTGTCTTAGATCCTCGCATTGCTGAGAAGAGCTAAGTCTATCAAAGTTAATCATTATACAATGTGATTGTTACTGTGTATGTTCTGGTTCTGTTCATTTCACTCAGCATCAGTTCATCTAAGTCTTTCCAGGTTTTTCTGAAATCTGCCTGCTAATCATTCCTTACAGCACAATAGTGTTTTATTACATTCATATACCACAACTTGTTCAGTCATTCCCCAATTGATGGGCATCCCCTCAATTTCAAATTCTTTGCCACCAGAAAAAGAGCTGCTATAAACATTTTTGTATACATAGGTCATTTTCCCTTTAGCTAAAGGACTTTAATCTTATACAGATTACATTCCACTTTGTTAGATTGCTTCCATTCTGCTGAGACCTTTCTGAATTATAATTCTGTCATTCAGCACATTAACCATCACTTCTGGATTTGTGTCTTCTGCAAGTCTGATAAACATGCCAACTATGCCTTTATCTAAAATGTTAATTTTTTTTAAATGTTAGAGGACAGAACCATGTACTTGCCACTAGATACCCCCTCTGCCATGTTGAAATCTGTTCATCATTCAATGCTTTGGGGGTCTGGTTACTCAACTTTTTCTGAATCATTTTAACTACACTCTCATACAACACATACCTCTTGATCTCAAGGAGATCATGAAAGACTTTGCCAAATGCCCTCCTGAAATTCAGTCCTTGCTCTCATGAAACATAATCTAATAGGGACAAATGATAAATATGCAACAAAAATGCAAAATAAGTCATGATAAGCACATTAGAAAGCTACAAAAGAAAACTGAAAGTCCTGAAGTTTTGTTGGAATGGTAATATATGCCTCCTTTTTCCCTATGAAAATCTGATGATGCTAAAAATGAATCTATTCAGAATAAACTGAAGAAGCAAACTTTCCATAAAGAATGATACTGGTAAGATTCCACAATACATTGTGTTAACTAGGAAAAAAGAGAGTGAAATGATTGGAAGAGGAGAACAGGAGTAACCCTGATTGAAGCATTCTTACTAGAAACCACGTTGCTTTATATAACTTTTAAATCCAATTAAATTTTCTCAATGCATGTTATCTTTCTTGATTCATTTTGATGTCTATAAACAAGAACTTCAAGAATTCTGATAAGTGAATTAAAACGTTGAAAAATTCAATAAGGTGATTAATTAATATAACAATATAACAAACTCTTCTTTATATAGTACCAAAATGCAGAAAAGGTCAACCAATTGCAAATAACGGGCAACTTCTTTAAGGCAACTTAACCATCCCTAGTATATTTATTCCTCTCCACACTCCACCTCCATGCCCTTCCTAGCTAACCAACTATTTGCATTTATTTCTCTGTGAAAATGAACCAAAAGAAACTTGGCCCTGTCTCCAATCTCTTGGATCTGGTCCTATTCTAAAAAACAAATAGGAGTTACCTGGGATTTTTTCATCTTTATTATTATTATTGTTGTTGTTGTTGCTCATTTAAGCTCTTTCAATGCCAGGGGTCAGCGGGATGTCAAAGGCAGTGTCTGCAGCTCAAGTCAAGTCTGTGGCTGCTCTTATCTGCCAATGCAGTGTTTTCCTGCTGCTAGAGAAGCTTTGATTATTTTTAAAAATTCTAAATGGAAACACATGTGCTTGTGAAAAGCCTATAAAAGGGTGGGGGCAGGGAGAGGAAAAGAGACTATATATGATTCATAGAGAGTATAGCAAGCAAATAAAAAAATTGAAAATGCATGGGCTAAACCTTTTAAGATACACATTTAAATATTGAGATACTGAGGTATTGTTTCTTTGAAAGTAATTAGTTGGGTTTATAGATTTTTTAAAAGCCTTAAGGAAACTAGTTACACAAGATTGGTATGTGATGTATGTTCTAAACTACACCTTGCTTCCGGTTGGGTCTGTAAGTCACAGAGCCCAACACTTCTTCCTGCCAAATGGGGAGTGGGCTGTCATAAATTTTTTCTCTCATGTCAGTCATCAGCAGCTTTTGATCATTCATTGTATGCAGAGGATTATAGAGGAAATTGGAGATTTGGTTCCCAAACTCAAAGAGATTATAATCCAAGGTGTTTCTGTGGGGAGGGGAGAGAGAAGAGAGACACAGAGTAGGAAGGAAGAAGGTGGTAAGAAAAACTTAAACGAAAACACTAACTTATATTCATAAAGTACTTTGGGACTGCAGTATATTTTTTTAACATTTTTTTTGGTGCTCACAATAGCCCTGTGAAGTAGCTAGAGCAACTTCTAGTATTCCTATTTTAGTGATGCAGAAATTGATACTCAGGAAAGTTATAAAACCACCTTGTGCCCAAGATCATACACTGCCTGAGCTGGGCCTTGAAACCCAGATCTTTTTTACTGGAAAAGACAAATGTTCTTTCATGCTATTACCATGGTAACATAAAATATTTATCATGTAGAGATAGGGAGGGGACTTGTGATTTTGTTGAGAGGGGAAACAGGGAGGGAATAAACATTTATATAGACATATTATGTACCAGGCACTGTGCTTAAGTAATTTACAAATATTTTTATCATTTTACCCCATTTCATAATTGAGGAACCTGAGAGAGGTTAAGTGACTTACCCAAGGTCATACAACTAGTAACCGTCTAAGCCCAATTTGACCTCAGGTTTTCCTGACTCTAATCCCATCTCTCTATTCACTAAGCTGCCTAGCTGCCTTACTCCATTCCATCTATGAATGGAAGTCTTCATTTCTTTGAAATTTATGTCTTGAGATAGTTGCTTAGAGTAATAAGAGGTTAAATGACTCAACTAGGAACACATAATCCATGTTGTAGATGGAATTTGAACCCAGATTTTCCTGGCTTTCTTACTTCAAATTACCTTCAATCTCATATAACTAGACTGATTTGAACCCAGCCTAATATGCAGATGGGAAAATCTGAAATCCTATGTAGTTAAATATGGGAGAATGTTTTGAAGTATAGATTAAAAATGCATTGGAAACTAATCCTAAAGAATGAATGGATCAAAGAACAAATATAATCATCAATAATTCTATTAAATATAATGATAACAATGAGACAACATACCAAAATTTGTAGGATACAGCCAAAGAAGTACTTAGGGGAAAATTTATATCTCTAACTGCTTACACCAATAAAAAAAGTAGATCAATGAATTGGTCAGGCAGCAACAACAACAACAAAATTGTAGAAAAACAATAAATTAGAAGTTTCCAATTAAACACCAAATTAAAAATCCTAAAAAAAAAATCAGAGGTTGTTAAAATGGAAACTTTTAAAGAAATTGAACCAATAAATAAAACTAGAAACTGGTTTTATGAAAAAAAATAGACAAACAGTTGGTTAATTTGATTTTTTTAAAGAAAGAAGAAAACCAAATTACCAGTATCAAAAGTAAAAAGGGTGAATGAATAACCAATGAAGATGAAATTAAAGTCATTAATAAGAGCTAATTTGCCCAACTATATGCCAATAAAACTGTTAATCTTAATAAAATGGTTGAACAAGTTAGGTATATGGAATACTATTATTCAGTAAGAAATTGTGAAGGTCAGGTTTCAGAAAAAACCTGGAAAGATATATAACTTGATGAAAAGTGAAGTGAGCAGAACCAGAAAAACATTTTACACAATAAGAGCAATATTGCAATCAATAGTGACTTAGTAACTCTAATAAATACAATGATTCACTACAATTCACTATTATACAAATCCAAATGATTCATGATGAAAAAAATGTTGCCCACCACCAGATAAAGAACTAATGGACTCAGAATACAGATCGAAGCATTTTCCCCCATTTATTTTTTCTTTTTTTCCCCCTGGAACATGTCTAATGCAGAAATATGTTTTATATGACTTAGTATATAGAATGGGTATCATATTTTGTTGGCTTCTTAATGGGTAGGAGAGGGGCAGCTAGGTGGCACAATGAACACAGCAGTGGCCCTGGAGTCAGGAGAACCTGAGTTCAAATTTGACCTCAGACACTTAACAAAAAAACTAGCTGTATGACCTTGGGCAAATCAACCTCAATGGCCCTACCTTCCCCCTCCAAAAAGAAAAAAAAAAATCAATGGGCAGGAGAAAGGATTGTAGGAAGGAAAAAAAATTTAAACAAAAATATATATTTTTTAAAGTTTGCAAGAAATATACCTACTCCTCTTCCTATGTTTCAGTAACTGAAAGAAAAGTAATAACTATCCTCATAAGAATACCAAGAGATGAGTTATTTTCAGAAAGAAAAACTAGTGTCCAAGAAGCATCAGAAGATGGAAAGAATATGAAAGGAAAAGATCTAGAATCATGGGACCATTGACTTAGAACTGGAAGGGAACTCAAATTTTATTTAGAAATGAATGCCCTGATTTTACAGAATAGGATACTGAGGTCCAGAATAGTGAAAGTGACTTGCCGAAGGTCACACTGGTAACAAGCAATAAAGCAAGGATTCAAAGACAGATCTTATGATTCTATATTTATTGATATTTTCTCTCTACAACAGAGGAAAATTTTTAGAGGGTAGAATGCAAAGAAAAAGCAGAGGAGTACAGTTATTGGGAAAAGACTAGGGTTGATTTTCCTGGGGGCAGGGGATGGGGGCAAAGGATCAGCCAGTGTATCTTGTTACCAGTCACCAAGTTGCCTTCACCGTTGATTCCAGACCCTCCTTCAACCCCCATTCCAAACTGATTCTGAACACACCTGTGGTGTGGATCCCCAGAACAAGCAACTTACCCAAAAGCAGGAAGGGGAAGCACTGGCCACTGGGAAATGGAAGAAGAATAAGGAAGTCTGACTCTTCAAGGGGAGAAATCATTCTCCCTGGGTTATCTAGTCTCAACTCTGGCATAAGTCTTTCTTATACTGCCTATTCAAGAGAATAAAAATATCAGCTTTCTGATTCTATGATCTGTCTTCCCAAGAATGAGTTGATAATATCAGGGATGGTTCATGAGAACAAAAAAAGGTAATTTTTCATCTTTTTGTATCAGCCAAACATATGTAAGCATGAGCTCAAAAGCTGATTCAGCCCAATTGAGTTGAATCCAATCCTCTCTCTCACTGAAACATACGCATCCTTCCTGAAGCTTGAAATTCAATCAATAAAACAACCTTTCCCAACAGAATACTACCACTCTGGTCAAAAGTCTAGGCATGGATCTTCTTCTCCCATTTTCTAACCTAAATCCTGATGAAACAGAAACTTACTTTTGAGAATGGCTTTCAGAGTCACTTGCATTTTCATGAGTCAATGAGCAAACCATTATACCATAACCAGAGGCTCCCAATACAGACTGTTTGGATGATCACCATGTTATCTACCATCTTCCAGGAACCACTAAGTTTCAGGCCTTCTTTTCTCCAGACCTCTGTAAACCAGAGCATGTTGACTTTGAGTCTCTATACAGCTGTTCTCTAATTGCCTCATATCTTTCTACTTAGATCTCCCTAAGACTTAGATGCTGCATTTCCTAAGCCCGCACTAAGCCACATCACAAGTCCCATTCCTATTTCCTGTAACTCAACCACTAGCTACTATTGTATTGCAGAATTCTGAGATGAGTCACTTTTATTTTTGTCATTTTCATTGTTGTTGTTTAGTTTAGTTTAAATGAACAAAGACATTTCTCTATTTTTATCTGTCTCTGTCTCTCTCCTTTTCTCTCTCTTTCTTTCTCTTTCTCTCCTCTCTGTCTCTATCATTCTCTCTGTCTCTTTCTCTGTCTTTCCTCTCTCCACTCTGTCTGTCTCTCTCTTCTCCCCCCCTCTGTCTCTCCTCTCTCTCTCTCCTCTGTCTCTGTCTCTCTGTCTCTGTCTGTCTCTCTCCCTGTCTCTCTCTGTCTCTCTTCTCTCTCCCCCCCTCTCTCTC
>CM053596.1:202296160-202316722 GCA_028646575.1 Pseudocheirus occidentalis
AATGTAGATATAGTTTAACTCAATAGCTATTATAGCTATGGAGATTTAAAGATATTTTACACCAACTTAGTTTTGATAAATTCCAGTTTTAAAGATATATTTTTGCTTTAAGGTTAAATAAAAGAAAGATATCTGTTAATCTAGAGCAGCGGTTCTCAACCTGTGGGTTATATTCAATTTATAACAATGAAAATACATTCTGCATATCAGATATTTATATTTTGATTCATAACAGTAGAAAAATTACAGTTATGACGTAGCAATGAAAATAATTTTATGGTTTAAAGTCACCACAACATGAAGAACTGTATTAAAGGGTTGTGGCATTAAGAAGGTTGAGAATAACTGATTTAGAGGTTTCTATCCAACTTACTTCATGAAAGTTTAGTGATTATGTTTTTCACCTTAGGATAAACTTTAAACTGTTTTTAAGAAAGAGAAATATTTTTAGGAAGGAATGTTTAAGGAAAAAATTTTTGTGTGTACATGTTTAAGTAAATATTGTGATTTTTAGAAGGTTGATAAATTTTATTTGTAAGCCAATTTGTATATATGTGTACACATATATACAAATTGGCTTACAAATAAAATATATATACACACACACACACACACACACACATATATACATATACAAACACATCTCTTGATTTATACCCTGAGTCTCTCTGTCATCTCTCTGTCAGGAAATAGGCATGATAGTTCATCTTAGGTCCTCTAGAATTATTGTTGGATATGTTGTTGATCAGAGTTCTCAAGTCTTTCAAAGTTTCATTGTAAAAGTTTCAGCATTTACAGTACTGTTATATAAATTATTCTAGTTATGCTCATATGAGTCTTCATTTGTTCATACAAATGAGACTAGGTACTACGGGCAGGCAGGGGGCAAGGTGGAGAGGCATAGTTTTGTGGGAATGGTTCTACCATTCTACCCCACAGAGCTATTATGAGAGTGGGATAATGAGAAGAGTGTTATAAAGTTATGAGAGACAAATTCTAATTTTGTCTCTGACATTTACTAGTAATGTGACCACAGAGCCTCAGTTTCCTCATCCATAGAATTATCATTATTATTATTGCATAATAATATCACTACTTGGAAGACTTTTTCCAGGATGATAATGCCTCAAGTATTTCCCCCAAGATAATAATACCATAATAACTTCCCTCATAGAGCTGCTGTAAGAAGCAAATTAAAGTGCTGTATAAATATCAACAATTATTACTGGTTTGGGGATGGGATACAGACTACCTCTCAAGAGTTACAAGCCAACTGTTCCTTTTTCCCTACCTCTGGAATTGTTTTGCTGAAGTTTTATTCCAGATGTTAAAAAAAATTTTGGAGAGGGTGTCAGACCTCTTCTTTAGCACAGAACAGAGAAAACTATGCCTACATTTTGGAATTCTCTCCCAACTCACACCCCCATGAAAATGTATTTGGAGTGGGAATAAGTTGGCAGATGGGGTCCAGGAATGTAGTGGCACCACAGGCCAGCAGAGTTAGGGGGAGAGGAGGCTTCCTTCTCTCTCAGAACAAACTAACTCACTGAAGGAAAATCTCAGTACCACCTGCTACCATCCCTCCCGCTCAATTTAATTTGCTCCAGGTCCTGGAATACCTAGTTATACAGTTAGCCCTCAGGTAGGAAGCTTTAAGTTTTCACACAGGCTTCCATGCATGCAAAAGATCATTAGTTCTCTACTAGTCCTGAGACAGGGAAAAGGTAGGTGTGAAGGAGAGAGATTCCTAACTTAGTCTGTGTGCTACAGCTCTTTCAGGATCAATTTAACTCATTAACAACTTCATCATCACAATAACCAGAATCTTATGACAATAGAACTAAAATCACCTTAGTGGTTTATTTCGATCTAGTGTCTTCTAAAAATTAAGCTCTACACTGAGGTTTATTCAGCTACCATGCCAAAGGAAAAATGAGCCAGCACTGTTGAAAACTGTAAAAAAAACCTAACAAACAAAAAACCTTTCCAAATGCTTCTGAATTTGTGTGTTTCACTTGACTTTAAAGTCTTGGGTGATCAGCTGAGGATGTGTTAAGAGCATGAATGCCTGATAAGCAAACAGCAGAAGCAATAAATGAAAACAAGGTATGGCAAGAAGTCAGATGTCCTTTCAGCCAGAACTAGCCACCCTGAAGCTTATTAGTTATTCAGAAAGCTGAGAAATTGCCAATCAGAGCAGGTCTGATCAGGCCATGTTCGTCCACAGTCCAAGTGAGCTCAACTAATCTCAAAATCAAACTTCAGACAATTACCAATTAAAGCATTTTATGAAGAATCAGAAGAGTTCCAAGCAAACTAGAAAGGGAGGACAGGAATAGGATTTTTCTACACATATTTATCTTTTAAACTCCCTATCTTCTTAGGGTCAGAACTTCACACGATTTGCAAACTCACTGTTAGTCTTGGATTCTGCACCACAAACAACTACTCCTGCTGAGAAATTAATCCCTCTCTTATCACTCAAAGCTCTGCTGAAATTTATTTGAAATAGCTGTTAGTTGTCTCGGGGAATTCTGTCAGCCCTGTTTCCTACTGATGTACTACATATGTTGAAATAGTATTTCAGAAATGCACTCTGCAAAGCATACTTTAAAAACAACAACAACACTATTCTAGACTGGAAACTGTAGATCAAGAGCTCTCTGGGTTTCTCTACTGTAGTGTCTACATTATTAACAAGCAAGAGAGAAGGAAAAGGGCCATTTTCCCCCTACACTCATTACGCCCTGTCAGTAATCGACAAACAGGGAATGAAGGAAACTTGAGTCAACTTGTTAAAAGCTGTTCTGTAACTTTTTCTCTTTCAAACTATGTTCTCTCATTATCACCATCAAATGCCTGTGTACATGCAGTGCTATGCAGAACAAGTCAGACATATGTAACTTTGATTTAGGGTCTGATATAAGAATTTTGTTCTAATGTGCCCTTAGAAATAGTCAGTAGACCAATAAAATAATAAGCAACTAGCAGAGAATGGAGGTTATAGGGGGCAGAATGAAAATTTCCAATAGGTATCTAGATATACCCAAATATCATAATCCCCCTAAAAACCTTTACCCTGATATGTGGATATTAGGATACATTGAAGAGATAGGCAGAGAGACAACTGAAGAAAGACATACCTTCATAATTTACATTTTCCAAAGACTAAACACAACTTCTGGCTTGATTCTCTTAACAACGTGGTAAGTTCTATAAGGGAAGTATTATTATCCCTATTTAGTTCAATAAATATTTAATAAGTGTCTATGATGTACAAGGTACCAGTAATACCAAGATGAAAAACTACTTAGTCCCTGTCCCCAGGTAGTTTATCTTCTACTAGCCCATTAGATAGCTAAGAAAAAATCACAGAAGTGTGCTCCATTTCACTCAGCTAATTAATTTTTGACAGATCTCATAATTCCTATTTTACTTCTTTCAGTACTTTAATATGCTTCATAATTAAAGTTCAAATATTTGTGCTCTATCGGAGCCCAAACTACAATGGACAAATTTGGTTGGGCATGGGGGTGGCACAGTGGGGCCTTAAAAGTCCTAGTATAGTTCCATCTGTCGTTCTATCCTCCAGAGTCCTAGTCCCAGGTCCACCGGGGATTGAGGAGAAAGCTCAGCCTTGGGAAAGGAGTACTATGGGGATAGTAACTGTGGACAATTGTATCCAACACCTCTGGAAGGTCATAAGGCAGAGTTCAGTAATGGCAGTAACCAGAGGGAGGAATCCTATTTTCACAGGAAGGAATCCAGTCTACTTGGATATCAGCACCCCAAGGCAAAGTTCTATTTACCCCATGCTAGTTGCAGCTTTACTCTATATACAATCAAACTGTAACTGCATTCATAATGCAATGAAATACGGACAAGTTCAAGTTTAGACAAGGTGGGGAATTTTAATACAGCAGATTCTGAATGAGGAGGCAATGGTAAATGATAAACATATATTATATCTGAAATGTCTGTACAGCCATGGATTCCCACCTTTTTCCCCCTTGGCACTCTTTACATTAATTAGTATAAAGGAAAATCTAATGGATCAAAATTTCAACAATGGTTATTCAACTGTTCTTCCTTGAGCTTTCCTATTTCTTCTACCTGGAATTTAGAACCCACTTAGAAGTCTATCAGAGAACTCCTAAGGGGATCATGGAACCATTTATTCAACAAACTTATTAAGGATCTGCTATGTAAATACATATCTGCTAGATGCTTGGGAAGATTCAAAGAAAACAAAACAAAACAGAGTCCTTGACCTCAGGGACCTTACAACCTAGTTTAGCTGAAAAAAAGTGTAGAACAGCTTTTGGGGATATTAGTAACAAACTGGGGTCTATGTGAATGATATTAACACACTTTTTTTTCAAATTTCTTTTAGAGAGTTCCAAAGTACTACCTTCTTAAACATCCTTAAATTCCATTAGAATGCTGAAAGAGCAATAATTAGGATAAGTAAGGTATTTCCAAAGGAATGATTTAGGACACAAAGGACCATATAACCCTGGTAAGGGGAAAAATGGGGTAAAAGAAATTACTTTAGACATGTTTGAGAATCAATGTCATAAAATGAGTCCTAGTAATCACTAATATAGCCAACCAGAGGGCAAGAACAGTCAAAATGGTAGGGAAAAGGGAAGATGAAGATAAATACAAATGAGTTTAAGAATTAGTTTAATTGACTATCCCAACTTCTGAGAGAGGGAAAAAAAAACCCTCAAGGATAATCAGATACTCTGTCTTGAACATTTTGTTGTTATTCAGTCATGTCTAACTCTTCATGACACCACTTGGGGTTTTCTTGGCAAAGATACTGGAGTGATTTGCCATTTCCTTCTCCAGATCATTTTACAGATGAGGAAACTGAAGCAAACAGGGTTAAATGACTTGTCTAGGGTTGTATAGCTAAGTAAGTATCTGAGACCAGATTTCAACTTAAGATGACTTCCTGACTCCAGAGCAAGTACTCTGTCCACTGCCCCACCCAGCTGCCCCACCTTGTACATAGTAGGCACTAAGTTAATAGTGAATGAATGACACTACAAACGCTCACTTTCTCTTTCAAATACTCACATGAACCCCTGGACTCACTGATCTGTATGCAAGCTCTAGAGACGTAGATCATGACATAGCCACATCTGCTCATTCTTTCCTTCTCTTGTCCATGCCCTGCCATAATTTTCCCTTTCTCTTGACATCATGTGTGTACAGGGGAGCACTCTGGCTGCCTACCTCTCATCCTTCACCCTCACCAGGAGACCAGCCTATGTTCCATTTCTATCACCCATTTCCCTGATGACATCTTTTACTCCTACTTGGCTATGACTTTTCTCCTTTTAAGTTATATGTTGCCATTTACTTGTATTCATCATATGCATCTCTGCAACATATGAAACTCAAATGAGAATGGTTATTATCCTTCCCTACCTCTTAGAGTTCTGGCCATTTACTCCTTGACATAAGAACCACCAATACTAAATTACTGGCAGGCATACTGTATTTGGCATGAATTACAGTGTAATGAGAAAAAGTCAATGTATTATTTGTCCCCTCTAAGTCAAGGGTGTATAACTCTGTTTGAAACTAACTCATAGAATTTTTGACATCAAGTAAGAAGGGTAGTCAATTATTCCTGAAAAAGGTGGTGGCTCATTGCACAATAATGGGCTCTTTGATTCAAAAAGCAAGGAATTAACCAAGCAGCCAATAGCTAGTCACAGTTGTGTGATTAACCATCTGTTTTTTAAATCTTACTTCTTCCTTCATGGAAAAGAATGGAAGTTGAGTTACACCCTCCACCTCAAATTTCATCCTGCAGTGAATGGGGTTATAATTTGTAATACTAAAACAGTGGGACATTTATTTTTGTTCCAACTGTGCTGAAATAGCTACAGTTTTAGCCTTCAGGGATATATTTATGGCCATATCAGTCAACAAGCCCAGAAAAATAGCTCTTGGGGAATATGATCACTACAGATGGTAGAAATAAAATAAGCATGTTAACATGGACCAGGTGAGATTTTTATTGATGTGTTCATCTCTACAGCCACCCAGAAAGCACATTCCAAAAGGGACTTTGGAAAAAATGTCAGGTAACTTTATGTGCAAATCCTTCATCAATCCTCTTAAACAAATGCATTTTTTTTTCTGTGTAAAACGTTTGCACATTGTCAGTGATAATGTGTGAAACTCCAACTTTGATATAGGCACTTGAAGCATAAGCTCATAAGCCCTCTTTATTTAGGGAAAAATCTAGTTCAACATTTTCATTGACAGTCAGGGTCACATATTTAGGCAGCCGCTGAAAATACTGGATCAGGAAAACTATTGTAACACATTCTATTTATAACTCCATTTCAAGCTGCTTATTTTAATAAAGTAGAGTGAGCCAACAGAAACACTTTAGTATTCAAAGGACAGCACATTTTCAATGAGCACAGAACAAATTTCTAAAAGATTTTAAAGAGGTTTAAAGAAAGTGTTGGAAAAGTTTTAATTTCCCTAGTCTTTGATCAAGCATTTTAACTAGTCAGATGACCAAAACAAATAAATAAAATAAATATTTTATATTTCCATATACAAAATTATTCCAAATATATCATAAAAGCTTAGAAATCTGAGAGATCATCTATTCCAACCTCCTCTCCAATGTCAGAATTTCCTCTACCAGGCCCTGCCTAATGGCCACTTAGAGTTAGCTTGAAGGCTGATATAGTCCATTCTATTTGTGGGAGGGGAGACTTTAATTGTTAGAAAATTCTTCTGTATATTAAACAGAAATCTGTCTCCTTTGATGGAATTTCTTTCTATTACTCTCATTCTGCCACTGATCTAAATTTTCTTCTGTTTCCATTTCAGCAAGCTAGATGACATGGCAGATATAGCTCAGGCCCTGGAGGTCAGGAAGACCTGAGTTCAGATTTGACCTCAGATACTTCCTAGCTGTGTGACCTTGACCAAGTCACTTAACCCCTTTTACCTGTTTCCTCATCTGTAAAATGAGTAGGAGAAGGAAATGGCAAAACCACTTTGCCAAGAAAACCCCAAATGGAGTCATGACTGAAATGAATCAATCACAAAACAAGTTGTGCTATATGAATCCAATGTAATATTATTATTTTATAAGAAATGACACAGATAAGGGATTCAGAGAAGCATGGAAAGACTTTTGTGATCTGATGCATAGAGAAATAAGCAAAACCATTATACAAATATGTATAATAACTGCATTTAAAGAGTTTTTTTATGAGAAAAACAAAAAGAAATGCTGAATAATTTCAATGACCTAGCTTGACCCCACAGAAGAATTGAGAAAATGTACTACCCTCCTTTCATTGCAAAAGTGAAGAATGATGGATACAAAGTACAGCATGTACTGACAGACATGGTTGATGTGTTGGGTTAGTTTTCCTGGACTGCTTTTAAAATATTTGTAATAAGGAATGATGGCTCTGTGGATAGGGGAATGGAGACAGCTATATTTAGGAACTGGGATATACAAAGATAAAAGTTATCAATAAAAACAGGAAAAAAATTTTAAAAACAAATTTCTCAATTACAATATGTGGAAAAATGTATCTAGACAAGTTCTTATAAATAAAGTCTGAGGGTATTATTACACTTAAATTCAAGATGAGTCAACAGCATGATAATAGCAGCCATAAAGGTTGATTTGTTCCTAGTCTGTATGGCATCCTAAGAATAAGGAGAGTTAGTACAATTCACCATAGTCAACCTTTTGTACTCTTCCCTATATCCAACCACCTATGGAATATCTGGTTCAATTTATGGCACCAAATTTTAGATGAGATATTGACAAAATGAAAATTATCTAGAGGAGGGGTGACCAAGATGGCAAGGGGAAATAAAAGCGTCCCACATGGGGAGAAGTCAGAAGAACTGGGAATGTTTAGACTAGAAAAGAGAAGACTCGAGAAATATTTGATAGCTTTCTGCAAAGATCATAAGGTTTATTAAAAGAAAAAAGTGGATGCCAGTGTGAAGGAAATCACTTAGATTTGATCTGCTGGACCCCAGAATAGAAGCCACAGGAAGGCAAACTTGGGCCTCATACAAGGGGATGCTTCCTAACAATTACAAACAACTCTATATTAGGGAAGCTAGGTGGTGCAGAAGATTGTGCCAGGCCAGGAGTCAGGAAGACTCATCTTTATGACTTCAAATCTGATGCTTAGACACTTACTAGCTGTGTGACCCTGGGCAAGTCATTTAGCCCTGCTTGCCTCACTTTCCTCATTTGTAAAATGAACTGGAGAAGGAAATGGTAAAGCACTCCATTATCTTTGTCAAGAAAACCCCAAAAGTAGTCACAAAGATTTGGACATGACTGAAATGACTGAACAGCAACAAAATGACAATCTGCCTTGTAAGACAGTGATTTCCCCATTATCAGGGGTCTTTGGGCAGAAGCTAGATGACCCTATTTGGGGGATGCTCTTCTGTATTGGGGAGTTCTGTTTAGGTATAGGTTAGATTAAATGACTTCTGAGGTCTTTTCTAACTTTGAAATTCTAGAAGTCTATGAGATCCTGGGCAACATCAAGATACTCTTTTTAATTCTTTACAGGGGAAGAAGCTGATCCCACCCTGGTTTCTGTTTTGCAGTTTGAAGGTGTAGTTGATAGCATTTGGAATTTGCAGTCAGCAAGACCTGGCTTTCAATCTTACTTCAGAGACTTACTAACTGTGTGACTCTGAGAAAGTCACTGAACTGCTCCAAGTCTCAATTTCTTCATCTCATCTGTAAAATGTAGCATGTACCTCATAGGGTTGTTGTAAGAAATAAATAAGATGTATAATGTTTCACAAGCTGTAAAGTATTTTATACATCCTAGATACTATTGCTATTGAAATCCCAAAAGGAAGATAAAAATTCTTCAAGATTAAGGAAGGGAGAAGGTGGTAATTCTCCTGTCTTTCCTGAATTGTTGGTCTTGAGATTACTTCACTTTCGCTGCCTTCAACACTGCCTATCTGCCCTTTCTCTACCTGTTCATGAGCAGCATATGGATAGAGAAGAGACTGGAATTTATGAAGATTATGAAGAAAAAGCATTCCTTTCCAGGACAAAAATACATATACATGTATGTTATATGAGGAGGCTTGGAGGGAGGAGAAATATGCAGAGTAATTTTTTTAAGCAATAAAAATCACTTCTTTTGAAGATCTGATTATCCCTTGTGTGTTGACTGATTTGCCATAATCGTATGTGTGTAAAGTATCTAACTATCCAAATGGGCATGAGGAAATCCCACATGAAGCGTCTGCTCAACTGTAGTTGTGTTTAATAGGGCAGGAGAGAATTCCCTCGGAAGTGTACGTCTTTAAGTTTTTGTTCTTTGAGTTTATCTACTCCAAGGAAAGGGAAAGATGCCTGTTACAAAAGGTAGCTAGCTGTAGGGTATCAGTGTAAACTAGGATGGGTGTTAAAGCATGGAAACATGGGTAGGGTGATAAGGAATGTCCAAAAATTGAAAGGGCTCAAGTAGTGAGTGCTCTTCCTCCTCACTGCACCACCCACCACATCTTCCCCTAGCAGAGGTTGTTGCTGTTTGTCCTTCATTCTTGAAGAGGACCAGGACATCAGGGAGGTGATGCCATACCACACAAATGAATTGGATTTAAGTGAGGGAGGGCTGTGTAAAGCCACTGGTCTCATTTTCTCCTTGGGAGCCAGCTGACAATGGCAAAATATAGATCAGAATGACTGAAAATGGCCCTCCTCCATTAACACCACTGAAAGCATTCTAAGAGAGACTGAAAGACTTCTTAGATATTGTCTCGGGAATTCTGACAGCAGAGAGGAAACTGGATTAAGTCCCTTCCAAAACTAAGGGTCTGTCATTCAAAAATTCTATGATGGGGGAGGGGCAGTTCTACCCATTCGCTTTGGTGATGGTAGGATTGTTTTGGAGCTGATTATATATAAAGTACAGGAGCCTGAGGTCTTTATTTTTTTAAACCCTCATTAACATGTGAGTACAGGTGGAGCTTGTGATTTTTGGATGGTATCAAAGCCAAATTTTTAGTCCTTGGATAAATTTTGTAGCCCTAAAGCTTTTCTCAAACTCTTTGCAAGGCTTTGATAACTCCTATGCAATTGCTAGTGTTTGCATGCTCAGATTAGCAAGACTGTGGGCTCTCACCCAGACAAATAGGAGGGGTACTTGTGGTGAAACCACAATATTCTACTTCAACCGATATGGCACAAATGGAAGCTGTGTACTTAAAAAAAGAAAGAAAGAAAAAAGCATTATTCTCTCCCCCACTCTGCCAAAAAAAAAGTGTGAAGTCAATTAAAAACTTTGATAAATAGAATGGAAGCTGAGATCCACAGGTTTATTTTTTGATGTATTCGAATAAAACGTCTGCAACACAGAGAAGGAGCACCTAATATAACTTACGCAATACATGAAATTGGTTTGGGACCAATAAAGGGAGGACTAACTTGGTTTAAGAAACTTTTAATTACATTCTAATTCTCTTCATAATAATGCCATATTTCAGAATCTCTACTTTAAAGAGTTATCTGCCCTGAGCTCAAAATGATGGAACACCTTCGCTCTCCTATGTTTCAGAGATTAAGAGGTTTATGACTCAGACCAGTTCTGCAACAACTTGTTTTTCTGCCTTCATTGTGTGTGAGGAGTGAAGGACACAGAATTTCAGCTTGTCCCTATACCATTGAGATTGCACAGAGATGCCTGACTTCTTCTCTGGATTTCTTAGGAAACAACTACACTTTGGTTCCTATTCTGAGATACTAACCCTATGATAATCCTTTTTAGCATGAGAAATGCCCAGTCTAAAGTATTCATCCCAGTGCAGATAAAGGGCTGTTCAAAATCCAAAGGAGAAAAGTTTCTGTGGTTTACCTGCAGTCCCTGAGCAAACTTGGCAATGCAGGACCAAAAGGCCAGCAGGCACTCTCAGCGGCCAAATAGCTTTAATACTGCTGTAGTGTTGGCGAGCCCATTCTGGCAGTTATAATGATGATAACAATGATCTAATAACAATCAGCATCAACAACTAGTGGTTATACAATACTTTAAGGTTTGCGAGGCTCTTTACACGTGTCCTCTTACCTGTTCCTTACAATAACTCTGTGAGGAAGGTGCTATTATTATCCCCATTTTACAGAGAAAAAAACTAAGAAGAGAGAAGTTAAGTGACTTGACTAGCATCACACAGCTAGTAGGTGTCTAAGGGTGGATCTGAATTTATATCTTCCTGACGCCAGGTCCAAGACTCTATCACCTAATACCACCTATTTTCCTCTGGCAGTTACCAAGGAACCAAAATTTCATGATAACTAGGAATTAGGAATTTTTAGACTAGAGAAAGAACTGGGATTCGTGGATAGAAGTTAGAGTAAGACACAGGTTTTGGCTCCATATGCCCCAGCAACACTCTAATATTAACACCAATAAAGTAGTCATAAGGAAGCTATTTTTGCAAACATTCATAGAGGACACCTGGCTGCAGAAGAGCAGATCTTCCTCTTTTTTCTCCTTTCTCCACGATTACAACAATCTGGAGGGCATAACCTATCAGAAGACCCAAGAAAAAGGAGGCTTTTCCTCTTCCTGACCAGGAAATGGTTTGGTTCCCATCTTTCTGGGGAGTGATCAAGTTTCAGTTTTCACATACAGCCCTTGCAAGACGTCAAGCCACTAAAACAGAGTCTATCAGAACGATAGGCCAGTAGCAATACCTGCCATAGGCAATTATCTATAGATAGCAACTCTTAAGTTGCTTCACCTAATCAACACTTAATAGCAAACTGATCTTCCATCAAACAGAATGCCTTTCATCCAAAATCTTTCACCATCAGGGTCTCATGACAGAGATTTGAATGACATACTGACAAAACTGAGACAATTGCCTTGTTACGCAGAGTGTCTCATCCTGGGGTTCTGAACCTTTTTTGTGATGTGGACTCCTTTGGCAGTCTGGTGAAGCCTGGAAGGCCTGAGTGATTCTTTTAAATCATTGAAGGGAATGCTAAATTTTAGTCAGAGTTTAGTGCTAATAAAGATTATTTTTTTTTCCCCATCCAATTTCACAAACGTCCTGAAATGTAACCAAGGAGTACAAGTTAAAAATTCCTGACTTTGGTGGAAAAAAAATCTTTATGACAATAAAGGTATTTAGTTTATCATGGATCAAAGGTAAATCTCAAGCCTTTTTCAATCATTTTAGTACTGGAGGAGTGTCTTGATGTTAGAATTCATTTACATATGCCGTTTCAAATTAATTCAAATCTCTTTGAAATTGCTAAATATTTACTCTTTGAAATTTCTGTAAAAATTCTAGTACATAGTGGCCCAGAAATTCAGACCATCTGTAAGTAAACCAAAGGCTCTCTACGGTATATATCACAGGTTTAAAGCACTTTGGCACGGGCAGGTTGAACACATTATTAAAAGAATTTAACTGGGAGAAGAGCTACCATAATTACAAGGCAGCTGGTCTAATGTTGACAAAACAACTTTTAAAAGCTTTCAAAAGCCTTAAAGGCTCGTCAATTAAAAAGGCATGAATAGTAATGTGCATTTTGCCCTTAACAATATAAACTGTATCTCTTGTGAATACAGTGATCTTTTCATTTTGAAACCGTCATTAATCGCCTCCCACTGCTAAACTGAACACGGAAATAAAGTCTAAGTTATGACTAGGTGAGTCCATTATGCTGAAAATAAAATAACTCTATAAAAATTCAATTACAAACATTGACTTTAATGAGCATTTCCACACTAGCAAAGTATTGTTAAAATGCCAATAATTAATGCTGGCGTTTGAGCTTTCTCCATGACTAGGAGCAGGAAGGAAACTGGGATTGGGCTTTATCTCCCCTAATGACTGCTTTCTACATTGGCAAATGATATTATTGGTTGTGCTTAAATGTACAAATGCCTGCTCACACACAGGTGCAAAAACCCTAATGGTTTAAGCCCTTTCCATCTGCACATTTTCCCTCATGGCTTTGCCCAGAATGGAGAATGGACTATTCACAGTATCAATAACCCCTCTAATCCCTACCCATCTTTTAAGAGAGAACTGATATTCTCTCCTCTTCCAAAAAGTATTCTTTGATCAAACTGGACTACAACAATCTAGCTGTCTCTCCTCTGAAACCATATAGCAAGTCAAGCCAAACCAACAAGCATTTATTAATTGCCTACTACGTGCTAGGGGTTGGGAATCTGCAGCCTCTAGGCCCTCTATGCGCGGCTTTTTGACTGAGTCCAAGTTCTACTGAACAAATCCTTTCATTAAGGGAATTTGTTCTGTGAAGTTTGGATTCAGTCAAAGGGCCCCACTTGAGGACCTAGAGGGTCACATGTGTTCTCCAGGCTGCAAGTTCCCCACCCCTGCAAGACACTGTGCTAAGGACTGGGGATACAAAAAAAAGGCAAAATAGATCCACTGTCTATTCAGCTTTCAGAAGTTGTCTAATCTACTCCCTTTGGAGTATGGCATATGGCCGATATTATGCCTTATGTAGTTCAATATAGTAGAATATAATGCCTTATATTGTTCATTTTCTGTTCTGGAATGCATATGTCTTATTATTATCTAGTCTATATCTCTCCATCTTCCTAGTTCTGAAAACTTGGGTGTGGAAAGTTACCAAGCTAATTATTCCCCAATGACAGGACATGAGATTGGGTCTTTCCCAAATACTCAAGTTCCCAAGAAGACACAAATGATATTAGTCTATCGTAATACAGATTATGGTATAATACACAGAATGCTTGACTCAGAGTCAGGAGACCTGGGTTCAAATCTCACCTCTAGCACTAGCTGTATGACCATGGGAACATCTCAACTTCTCAGAGCCTCAGTTTAATCAATTAATTCACGATGTTGTTGCGGTCTGGGGGAGCACTTTGCATGCCTTAAAAGTTATATCAAGATAAACTATTATAATATAATAAGGTAATTATTTTATTCAATAAGTTTTTTCAAATCCTACAAGAATTAAATATTCAAGTATGCCAAATTTAAATGCCAATGAAAAATGTGAAAGTTCAAATTCTCAGAACAATTTCCTCACATTTCAACCTTTATTTCACACTTTATTAATCTTTATTTCATCTTTATAATCCCCTGAATAGTCCCAGAAAGGAGGGAAAGAATTATTAGAAAAAAATTCTATTTAATTTTTTAAAAATTTCCTAAAGTGCCAGTAACTATACAAAGAGTTTTGTGTTAGGTGAAAGGTTAGATATAAAGATAAACAAGACATGGCCCCTGCCTTCAAGGAAATTACAATCTAATAGAAATGATTTAACACCTACAAAAATAAATATAGGGTGTCTCAAAAGTCTTAGAGCAAGTTAAAACTTAAAACTTGAACAATGGTTAGTTAATAAAGCTTAAAACTACATTAAGGCTTTTAGGACACTGTATAATCCAGAACAGGATATGATCATTTCTATCCTATTAGGAGGGAGTGTAACCATTCCAGGCATTTTACGAATATTCCTGCTTGGGGCTACTAGGTGGTACAGTGAATAGAGGACAGGCCCTTGAAGCCAGGAGGACCCGAGTTCAAATCCAGCCTCAGATACTTAACACTTACTAACTGTGTGACTTTGGGCAAGTCACTTAACCCCAATTGCCCTGCCTTCCCCCCCCTCCAAAAAGCAAATATATATATATATATGCCCTCTCTCCTAGGTATAATCTGACATAGTTCTAGACATGATTTTTATAGAAATAAGACAAGAAAACAAAATTATAGATGCCAACATCAACAAAAAGGAAAAGAAATTATTCCTATTTGCATATGACCTAGAACAAAGAATCACAGGATCCCAGATTGAAACTGGAAGAAACCTTATGTGTCACTGAGTCTAACCGCCCCATTTTGTACAATTATATACATAGAAAACCCTATGAAATCAGCAAAGAAAACTACCTGCAGCAAAGTTGTGGTTTACAAAATAAAGCCACAAAAGTTATCAGCACTTACACAGTACAAACAAAACCAGGAGAAACAATAATTAAAAATTCCATACAGGAGCCCGTACATTCCAAAAACCATAGAAAAGTCATCCATTGCATTAAATAGGGACATAGCTATCCCTCTTTCATCTCCCATCATACCCATAATTAGTCACTGACACACGGCTTTCTCTTCTCAAACACAAACCTGGCTTAGAATGGTATACTGGTAAGAGCCTGACCTCTACCTCTATCCTCAACAGACATGCAAAAGGAAGGTGGGGTTGAGTAGATGACACCTTTGATTATATAGGAAGAAACTAAATTCACAAGATATTAAAAGCATTTGTCAGTATCGAGCAAAACGGGAACATAATGTGTTCCCTTCCCTGGGGACACAGAGCTATAGGAGGAATCTGCCAGTATAAAAATATGAACTTGATTGTAAAAGCTTTTCTAGTAATTAGAGGAGATGGGTAAATGTCCCTGACCATGTGTTTTGAATTCTGCATCCAAAGGATTGCTTTATGGAGTTCAGTCTTGCATTTAATTATAACTTTGTATCAAGAAGAATGTGTTTGTCTTTCAGAAAATATGGCCTCAAAGTTCTAAAGAGTACTTACTTGCCTATCTTAGATTTATCACCCGCAAGTAGTATTATTCAATAATGTGCCTCTAGGGAGCACAGGATATAATTTCTTAGGTTTACTGAAACTGCCATCTTAGTATAAAAAAAAATCCACAAACACAAAGTTGTTAATAAATTTGAAATTTCCTACACAGCTACTTCAGAGATGAAAACATTATGAGAGGAGCTTGCATGATACTAAATGAAGATTCCAAGCTGCTTTCTGGAGGATTAGGTGACCTCCTGATGGGCTGTGAAGTCTGTGAAACATCTGTTTTGATAACATATGTATTTAAAATTCCCCACATGTCAGTTTCCAATTACTACAAAATATAACCCAACACACCAGCTGCAGGTACAAGGAGGAAAAGCTGTTCATTGAGTTCCTAGAAATTTGATGGATTCTAACAGGACAAAAGTATTTTAACTATTCTTCTATTATAATTTTAGAATATGGAACTAAATTAGCACTCAAATGTCTTCACATTAGCATATGGGAGAAAATTATACAGTTGCCTCACTAAAGCTAAGACTGTTTTATGTTCCTCTATTGAAGTCTCCCTCTGTTGCCTTCTAGTCACATGAAGGTGACCCTAGGTGATCGAAAGTGATCGTATATGGCCCCTCCTCTATACTCACACAGCTGTCACTCTGGTGACATCACCATCTACCTCTCTTCCATTCAAAGTGATCTTCCTAAAAGCAGGTCTCACACACTAACTACCCTACTGTAGGCACTCATAATCTATTGCTTGGATTATTTCAATTAATATCTTAATTGGTCTCACAGATGTCTCAAAGACATCTCAAAGTCAATATGATCAAAGCAGAACTCATTATCTTTCCTCCAAAAAATCTATAAATCTTTTGAACTTATTATTTTAACTATAAAATTATTATTTTAAACTATTCCTATAACAGCAACTCTTTTTATGTTTCAGTATGGTGTGGAACAGTGGATAAGGCACCAGGTCTCTTGAGTCATGAAGACTTGAGTTCAAATCCAGTCTCGGACACTTACTGTGTGATCCTGGGCAAGTCACTGAACCCTATTTGTCTCAGTTTCCTCATCTATAAAATGATCTGGAGAAGGAAATGGCAAACCATTCCAGTATGTTTGCCAAGAAAACTCCCAAATGGGGTCACAAAGAGTTGTCATGACTGAAATGACTTAACAACAGCACTCTGCAAATGGTGTCTTTCAAGTGTATAAAACACATACTATATCTTATATAGTGGACTATAAGGAAAACCAAAGGTTAGTGAAAATACAGCTGTTACTTTTTCCCCATCTAGGTTCAAGGACTCCAAGAAATTTATCTATGGAGCTATTAGTGTGCCATGGACCCAAGCTCAAGATCCCTTGCTGTAAAGGGCACAACCATCCTCCAACAGGTTTACCACTTTGAAGACATCAATTCCTCTTGCTCACCTGACATATTTGACCAATCACCAAAGCTTGTTCTTTCTTGTTCTCCACGACATCACTCCCATAGTCCTATCTTCTACTCACATGGCTACCACCTTAGTTCAGGCTCTTATTATCTCTTGCCTGGACTATTGAAACATCTTCCTAATTGGTATTTCTGACTCATCTTTTCTCTCTCCAAACCATCAACCATATAGTAACTAAAGTGATTTTCCTAAAGCACTGGTCTGATCGTGTGATTCCTCAGCTTCTCTCTACCTCTTTAAATCCCTGGTTCCCTTTAAAACTCAGCTAAAGTGCTCCCTCCTACATAGAGGCTTTTCAGATCCTCCCAGTAGCTAGTAACCTCCCTCCTAAAACTATCTTTTATTCATTTTTTATGTTTTATGTACATAGAGGCTATTCCCAAAAGTCTTGGTGCAGTTTTACACTATTAAACTTATAAATATTTAAATTAAAGCTGCATTTCTAAGTATATGTGTTGTCTGCCAGATTAGAAGCTTCTTGAGGGCAAGGACTTTCCCATTTGTCTTCATATCCCCAGTGCTTAGCATAGTACCTGGCACATGCTAAGAACTTCGGTACTTGCTGATTGATTGGCCCCAGCTAAACACAGAGCTATAAGCCTAAAGCTTAGGTCTGACATGCCATTCTTCTACTCAAAAAGCCACTCACTGCCTCTAGGATAAAGCACAAACCCCTTTATTTTTCATCTACAAACCTTCACAATCTGGCTTCAGTTCAATACTTATAACATATCCCTATCCCTATCCCATACTCTACAGTTCAACCAAGTTGTCCTCATCCTACGGGTGTAGTAAGTGGGTTGGATTAAGATGACCTTGAAGGTCCATTCAAACTCTAGATCTATATAATACCATAATCCCATAAATGTAAGCTCCTTGAAGGCAGGTCCTGTTTTGGTTTTGGTATTGTATCCCTAGCACAGCAGCCGGCATATCACAGGTGCTTAATAAAGGTTTGCTGATTGACTGATACTAAGTCATAGAGATGTTGGGTTCTCCATTAGTAGTGGGAATACCCACATGGACAAAATAACAGATCCCTGAAGGAATGAAATCATGCACCAAAATGTTCACGCAGATCTTTTTTTTTTCCTTAAACTTTACTTACCTTTAACAAAAATATCTTCCCCTCTTCTCTCTTTTAATCCACATACTTAATCCAGCTCCAGTTCTTCCCCATTTATAAAACTTTCTCCAACCCACTTAGATATCCTTTGGAACTTTCACTGTACTTACAGGGAGCATCCTACTTTAGGACATAATGCCTTCTATTGTGTACATTCATTTTTCTGCCAGGTTATAAACTCCTTAAGGTCAGGGAGCACATCTTGTATCTTTTCTGAATTTTCCCACAATTCTCAGCATAACTATGTATCTGTCTGTCTATCTATATCTGTCTATCTACCTATCTATATCTATCTATTTATCTATCTGTCTATCTATCTATCTATCTATCTATCTATCTATCTATCTATCTATCTATCTATCTATCTATCTATCCAGATCAGTTACCAACAAACATTTATCTTCTTAAATCAGAAGAATCAAGTTATCTCAAATTGTTAAAATGATTAAATGTAAAAACTGTTAATACTCTTTGAAAAGTTGTAGCTACTTGTCAAAGATTCCAGAGGTCTGTAAACTTAAGCTCATAGTCTGTTTTGTAATGAATGATTGTCAAAAATCGACCAAGAGACTTTTTCTTATATCCTGCCAAAAAGTTGCCACAAATATGTGTCATGGTCTAAAAGAGAACAAGGGACTTGAAACCCTGTTACTTTCTTCTATGTGCTAAGAAATAGTGCTATGTGCTACTTTCTTCTATGTACTACACTGTAGTGAATAAAATCAATTCCAAGTTCAATCAATAATCAATCATTTTATTTAATTAATAATTCAGTAATTTCCATAGACATTTTAATAAGCACCTACTATGTGCCACATACTGCACTAAGCAATAACATGAAGTAAATATGAAGGTTTAGGATATAAACTAAGTGAAAAAATAAGGAATTTTTCTTTCTAGTTTATTAAATTCCACCTTTGGCAGTATCATTCATATCACAGATGGGTTTGCAATGGATAGATAGAGGGCCAGATTTGGAGTCAGAAAGACCTGAGTTCAAATCCTGTCTTAGAATCTTACTAGCTATGTGATTCTATACAAGTCCCTTAACCTTTCTCAGTCTATTTTCCTCATCTGTAAAATGGAGATAATAACACCTCACAGGGAAATTGTCAGGATCAACAGAGATAATGTTTGCAAACTGCTTTGCCAACCTTAATGTGCTATATAAATGCTAGTTATTATTTCCACTTATCAAACGAGGTAATATGGAAAAGCACTTTGCAAACTTTAATGAGCTATCGAGATGTCAGCTATTATGGCCACAGAACTTAGCTTTCATTCAGTGATGGTAATGAAATATTTTAATTGGAGAAGGAGTGGGGAGAAAGCCTGGTGAATTAGGATTGAAAGACAGAAGAAGGATTCTATCTTCTAAAGAGATTTTAGCATGAAGTGGGAGCTGATGTACATTGGACACACACTGGAGGTACCAAAGGAGAGACGGGTCTGGGACTGAGGAGGAGGAGGAAAAGGAGGAAGAAATCAAACTGGTTCACATTTGGGAAACTGTGCAAACATTTATCAATAAGATTGTGAAAAATTTTAATAATCCCAAACTACATGCTGCTATGGAAGCCTGTTTTCTTTTAAATTATTAATATTTTTATACCATTTTCATTTTCCAGTATGCCTTTTCACCCAACTCAACCAGGACAGGGATCTCTTATAACAGCGGTTCTCAACCTGTGGATTATATTCAATTTGTAACAAGGAAAATACATCTTGCATATCAAATATTTGCATTATGATTCATAACAGTAGCAAAATTAGAGTTATGAAGTAGCAATGAAAATAATCTTATGGTTGGGGGTCACCGCAACATGAGGAACTGTATTAAAGGGTGACGGCATTAGGAAGGTTGAGAACCACTACATAACAAAGAATTTAAAAAGAGAGGGAAAATGCAATTCAGTAAAAATTACCAGCACTTCAGGTCCAGCAGTATATGAAGTCCTGCACAGCAACAGCTCTCTAACAATACATACAAGGGGCATTCTCAAATCTCATTTTTGGGTCCAGTTTTGGTCATTATAATTACATGGAATTCACCATATTTTTTTTTTGCTCTATTTACTTTTTTTTTTTTTCTAATTGTACCTATTGTTTTCCTGGTTCTGTTATTTCATTTCATCTAAGTTTTCTTGTCATTCTCTGTCTTCCTCACAGTCATCATTTCTTACAATACAATAATAATCCATTACATTCTGGTGCTGCAATTAGGTTAGCCATTCCCAATTGATGAGAAGTTCATATTTTTAACACTAATATGATCCCAGTGACACTATATTGGTGCAAATAATTGAAAACAGCCATAATAGAATTGTCAATTGCGAATACCTCAAAACTATATCAATGAATGATGTGT
>CM053596.1:202317222-202347356 GCA_028646575.1 Pseudocheirus occidentalis
TACCAAATGGATGCCATCTGCATCTGTTGAAATTGTATCCGTACCTGTTGAATCCTGCCTACACCAAAGTATCAAGAACTTCAATATCTTTTGTAGGATGTCAGGAAACCATAGGCATAGGAAGCCAGATGCAGTAAACCGAATTCAGTCAAAAGTCTCTGCTGCTTAGATTATCTACATGACCTTTGGCCAGTAACTTACTCTTTCTGAACCTCGGTTTCCTAATCTATAAAACAAAGAGCATCAGTCTAGATGTTTTCTTCCAGTATTCTTATCTAGCATAGTTATTATCCTAGGGCTAGGTCCCTCTCCTTGCCCAATGAAGAGAAAGTCACTAAGTCACAAAAAACCATCAAATCCAGATAAAATCAGAGAAGTATGCTAAATATTAAACAGATCTCAGAGATCAGCTATTCCGATCCCTTCATTTGACAAATGAAGAGACTGAGACCCAGAGAACTTGTCATCTGCCAATCACAATAGATATTTAGTGTTAGAGGAAGAACTAGAACTCAGGTTCTGTGTGTCCTAGTCTAGGGTTCTTTCCATTACCCCCTGATTTGGACAGCAATGAAGGCTGGATAATAATAATAATTATTATTATCATTATTATTATATTGTACCTACTATGAACTAGAAAGCTTACAGACATTATGTTATCTTATGTGATCCTCACAACCCTAGGAAGTAGGTGCTATTATGTCTATTTTATAGATAAGAAAACGGAATCAAACAGAGGTTAAGCGACTTGCTCAAGCAGGGTCACAGAGCTAATAAGTGTCTGAAGCTGGTCTTCCAGCTCCTGGCTGGTACCCTATCCCCTGTGCCACCTAGCTGCCACATTTATACATTTATGTGCATTCCCAATGTTCCATCAAAACATAAGTCTAGACCAAAAAGCAAGACTTACTTTTGTTTTTAAACACAGATTGGCTCACATGTTTTAGAAGTCTTTATGGAAATCCTTCAGCCATAGAATGCTTATGCATTCCAAAAAGGGAATGCTCTGACATGTCATAACAAAGGCTGTTATCTGGGTTTTAAGCATCACATGCTTATGTGATAATATTCTGGAATCTTCCAAGTTTTATTTAGATAGTGTTATTTGGCAACAATATTTCATCCATATTTGGGGGTTTTAATGTAAAATGTATTTATGTCTAGATCAAATATTTATAGCTCTACACTTATATTTTCAAGGATAAAGGGAAATGAAAACAAATATAATTAGCATCATGTTCTAGAATTATGTAAAATACATAGGAATAGAAAAATGTGGATAGTCAGGTAAGATCATAATTACAATACATAATTGACATTATATCATCCCATAACTTTTAAAATGCTTACTTCTCCACAGCTATGAAATTATAATGATTATTCATTTGCTCATTCTTTAAACAAATCTTTATTGAACATCTTCAATGTACATGTAACCTATTGTGTAATATACAAAGATGAGTAAGGCACTATCTGTCCTTCAGGAACTAATTTAGTTCAAAAGCATTTACTATTCACAATTCTCAGTGCTAAGTACCGGAGGTAAAGAGACAAAACAATACAGTTTTTGCTTGTACAAATCATGAATTGGAGATGAGCAAACATAACACAAGACCAGAGGGCTTGACTTTGATTCCTGGGAAAATTCTAGAACATGTCATCAAAGAAATGCTTGAAGAGGAAGCATGACTTTATTGAAAACAGTCTCCTTCATCCTTAAAAAAAATTTCCCTCAACCTTACCATCCTCTCAAGCTATTGTCCTGTATTTCCTTTCATAACCAAACTCTATTAAAGAAAAAAGAAAGGAAAACAATCAAAACCTTTCTATACTAGACTATAAATTGAATTTAGAGCTGGAAAAAAACTTTTGTTGTTATTCAGTCATATCCGAATCTTTGTGACATCTTGGACCATAACACACCAGGTCCTTCTATCCTCCATTATCTCTTGAAATCTGTCCCAGCTCATGTTCATTGTTTCCATGACATTATCTATTCATCTCATCCTCTGCCATCCCCTTTTCCTTTTGCCTTCAATCTTTCCTGATGTCAGAGTCTTTTCCAAAGAGTCTCATTGTGTGGCCAAAGTAAACCTTGGAGGCCATCTAATGCAGCTTTACAGAAAAGGAAACTGAGGATCCAAGAAGTTAAGTGATTTGTCTGTGGTCACACAGCGAGGAAGTATCAGAAGCCAGATGTGAAGTTAAGTCTTCCTGACTCCAAGGTGGATACTCTATCCCATTTTACACTTCTCAAACGATCAGGTTTCCAGTCTCATCACTCAATTGAAACTGTTCTCTCCAAGACCATGACGTCTCTTGCTAAATCCAGTGATCCTTACTCAGTCTATCCTCATTTTCCTTGAATTCTATGACATATTTGACACTATTGACCATTCCCTCCTTTCTGCCCTTGTGTTTTCATGACGTTGGGATTTCCTCCCAGCTGTCTGCCTTTTCCTTTCCTGCATCTTCATCCATATACTATGCTTTGTATGTATGTATTTGTGTGTATGTGTCTGTGTGTGTTCCCACAGGGATCTGTCCCCTTACATTCCCTCAGTGATCTCATCACCTGCCATGTTTTCAGTTACCAGTTGCATGTGGATAACTCCTAGATCTACAGAATTAGCCATGGTCTTTCTTCCTAGTTTCTAGGCCTACATCACCAAGCTACCTATGGGATACTTCCAAATGAACATCCTATAGAAATCTCCAGGTCTGTATGTCCAAAGCAAAATTCATTATCTCTTGTCTGCCCTTCTTCCTAAGCTCCCTATTTCAATCAATGTCACCATCCTACCTCAGTCACCCAGGTTCAAAGTCTCCCAGCCATATTCTACTCTTTATCCTCCCTCATGCCCCTAGATTCAATCAACTGCCAAGTCTTGATTCTCCTTTTACAATATCCCTTAAAATATTCTTCTTCTTTCCACTAACAGAGCAACCACCCTAGTACAGGTCCTGAACCCATCTTGCCTATGAAAACCTCATCAGTTTTCCCTGCCTCCTCTCTAATCCACCTTCTATACGGCTTCCAAATTGATGTTACTAACAACACAAATCTGACCACTTTTCTCCCTGGATCAAGAAGCCGTAATGCATCATATTGCCTCTCAGATAAAATATAAGCTCTGTTTGCCATTTAAAGTCCTTCCTAATAAGACTTCAGCCTCCCTTTCCAGCCTTATTGCACAGTACTGTCCTTCCCATATTTTACATGTTAGCCAAATCTGACTACTTTGTAATTGTCCACACACAGCATCTCATCTCCTGCCTCTATATCAGTTGTTCTGCCAGTCTGAGAATATACCCCCTGCTTAGAAGTGCTAACTTCATAGCATCATAACATAATAGAGGTAGAGCTCAGGGATCTCAGATGCTAACTAGTCTAGCACCCTTATTTTATAGAAGAGGTTCCTGAGCTCAAGTCAGTGCCTTTTAAGGTTCAACACAAATGTCACCTCCTACACGAAGCCTATCCTAATCTCTCCAGTTCCTGATGCTCCCTCCACAAAAAAAAAGTTATATTTACCTTGACTACATTTTAAACTTACTTATTATTGTTTACATGTTTTCCCTAGTAACACGTCCTTTCCTGCAGGCAAGGAACATTTTGGTTTTTGCCTTTGTACTCCTAGTGCCTGGTTTATTGTAAGGACTCAACAAAAGATTTTTGAATGAATGAATGGATTCTATGCTCAAAATAAAAGAGGTTCCCTGTAGATGGTAAGGGTCTCCAGATGCTCGGTTTTTTTCCTGTGTACAACGTGGCGGTTGCATTAAGTTCCAGCTTTTGCGAAAGTGGTTGTCATGTGAACTTTGGCTCAAGTAATTGATAAAAATCCTAATTCTGCTGCATACTATCTGTGACCTTGGGGAAGTTATTTAAACTATTTGGACTCCAGTTTCCTCACCTCTAAAATGAACGAATTAAATTAGATAACCTTTGATGTCCTTCCACTTCTAGATTGATGGCAATGATAACTAGAGGGCCTTTATGATCTATTCCAGCTTTAAACCCATGTTCTTTTGGTGCTATGATCCTTTTTTTAAACAGCACAAACAAAAACGACTCTAAGAGTCGTTCATCCAAGTTGATATTGAACAAGTGATTACTACTCTTTGGACTTAGTCGTTCAACAAGTTGTGAGTCTAGATAAATACAGCGTTACATAGACTACATCTTACCATCTTTTCCCCAAGAACAAGAGACGCTTTAATCTGTGTTAATCTCGAAAGAAATATCATGGGCAGCGAGTGGTGCAGTGTATAACCTTGGAGTTAGACCTGAATTTGAATTGTGCCTTTGACATTTACTAGCAACGTGACCTTGAGTAAGTCACTCACCCTCCTTGTGCCCATTTTTTTCCATCTGAAAAGTTTGTATTATAAAAGTACCTACTTCATGGGGTTGTTGCGGAAATCAAACGGATAGCGGATAGCACATGGCATAAAGTCTTTTGTAAAACTTGAAGCACCGTGTAAATGCCTGTTATTGTGTTATTTCCTTGATCCACTAGACATTTAGCCGCGGTCTTCCTAAAACGTGAACCAGATGATTACAACGGCCAACTAACGGGCGCCCCAACTTCCGGTCTCTCCCTCTTGCAATGTTTGCTTCACATAACTAGCTGTCAAAAACATGAAGCTCGTCTGTCACGGACCTGTTCCCAGGAGTGTGCCGGCAAATGCATAACTAACTCTTTAAAAAAAAAGAATAGAAATGGTGCACTTTTAAGTTTAACCTACATTACTAACATTTTCTCCATCTGTTTTTTAAGTCTAAAATGATAAATTTAGCCCTGATTTATAGCATTCACCAATTTCCAAGATAAAGATGTAACAACCGGCTCTCACAAGCCCGTTCAAGCTAGCTGTGGAGCATCTCTCACTGTTCTTGTTGAAGTCAGACTAGCTCTTTGTTACCATTGCTTCTTTTCCTAAGTACTCCTTAACCATTTCTTTAATAACATGATTGAGAATTTTGCCAGGAGTAAGTGGAAAATTAATATAGAAGGGGCATTACATCACATTACATCACATAGCTGCTGAAATGATACATCGTTAAGCTTCCTTTCATTTTGTTTAAAAAACATAATTTTATAATTAGAATCATAATCTTGAATAAATAATACTTCAATACTTCATGGGTTCATTATTTCATTGATGGCACTACTCTACCAAGAAGGGATTGTTACTTACCATGCCTTCCTATCCTACCTGATATTTTCACATGGCTTGCCATAAAGTCCCATTGATCAGGAATTCTAACCTGTTTTATGTCCTTGATTCAGCAGTTTAATGAAACCTAAACTAGGATCCATCTCTAGACTCTGACCATTTTTATTGACTGTCCCTGTACCCATAATTCTCTTCCCTCTCATCTTGGCCTAACTTCCCTGGCTTCCTTCAAATCTCAATTAAAGTCCCACCTTCTACAAAAAGCCTTTTCCAAAATCCCCTAAATCTTAGTACTTTCCCACTGAAACTATCTCCAAAATATCCTGTATGTATTTGTTTGTATGTATAGTAAATCCCCTTCTCAGGAAAAAGTAAATAAAAATAATTTAAGGAAATGCAAATTTTCACTTGATTAGTGAAAATAAAAATACAAGTTTATGGTCTCCCTGAAAATTATCCATAGACCCCCAGATGTAGAACCCCTGCCAGAACAAATATAACCAATGTGATGGAGACATTCCTCTGCTTAAAAAAAATGCTTTTACATATTCATGAATTTGATGACCTCTACAATCTCTTTCAATTCTAAATAGATGATACCAGGACTTTTTCAAAGAGCACATCTCTTTAAGGCATTTTCCCAATATTAACATGCTGTCTTTCATATACAAAAATGAGAGTTATGGTGCACCTACAATGCAAAATATATTTTATTGTCTTTTTCAGCAGTGGTGATAGGTTTATAGTCACCCATCTACACTCATTCAAACTGATTTCCATTGTGATCCATTTAGGAGACAGGTAGCTGGAGTCTGAGAAGTAGTGTCCAACTTGTCCAAGCTATCCGAACCTTAAGGATGAATCTCTCAATCCTATCTTCATTAGCAAATAACAACTTCAATTAAGCAAATCATTTCATTGTGTTAATAAGCACTGACTCTGTCTATATCTTCCTTTATGAAATCTCACTGTCTTTTAATTATCAGAAAATGCAAGTACAAAAAAAAAGATTCTTTCAATATCTAAGAAGGAAGATATTGAGTTATAGATAGGTAATACATGTGAATAGAAAAAAAATCAACTTCATCTGTTTCTTTTATTCTGGATAGTGATGAGAAGCTTTAAATGTAATATATTACACACTGTAGATATCCACCATATCATAGGCACTTGTGGTTTTAATCATGTGGGGAGATAGGTAATATCTCCAATCTAATTAAAAGCACATGCATACGTCATTCAAAGTACAAAATAATCAACTGAACATTTATTAAGTACCTACTAGTGAAAAGCACCAAACTGATTGTTGGTGATACATAAATATGCCTCGGTTGGGGATTTAAGTCCTAAAAAACATGACCCTGACCTGCCTTTCTAGCCTTATTACAAAAGACCCCTTTCCATGAGCACTGATTCGGTCACCAAATAAACTGGATTTCTTGCTGGTTTTCTCCCTCTCCTGCTTTTGTGCTGTCTGATCTCTGTGACTGGAATGCACACCCCCCACATCATCATCTCATCATCCCCCCAGATTCCAGTACCACCCCTGCCAATGTGTCATTGTTGTTCAGTCATTTTCAGTCATGTCTGACTCTTCATGACCCCACTTGGGATTTTCTTGGCAAAGGTACTGGTGTGGTATTCTATTTTCTTCTCCAACTGATTTTACAAATGAGAAAACTGAGGCAAACAGGGTTAAGTGACTTGCCCAGGGTCACAGAGCTGGTAAGTGTTTAAGCCCACGTTTGAACTCAGGTCTTTCTCATTCCAGGGCTGGTGCTCTATCCACTACACTACCTACCTGACTATATCTATTTTGTATAAACCTGTGTAAGTACATGTTGTTTCCTCTGCTAGATTATAAGCTCTTCTGGAGCAGAGACTGTTTTTGACTTTGTACTTAGTATGGTGCCCAGGATATAGTTTGTTGTTGTTCAAGTGTTTTTCAGTTGTGTTTGACTCTTTGTGATGCCATTTGGGGCTTTCTTGACAAAAATACTAGAGTGGTTTGCCATTTCCGCCTTCATGTCATTTTACAGATGAGGAAACTGAGGCAAACAGGCTTAAGTGACTTGCCCAGGGTCACACAGCTAGTTAGTGCCTGAGGTCAGATTTGAACTCAGGAAGATGTGTCTTCTTGACTCCAAGTCCAGCACTTTATCCACTGTACCACTTGGCTGCCTCTGGGGCATATCAGGGACTTTAAAAATGCATGTTGATCAATTAATAGATAGATTAGCACAAAGATGAAAAACAATATAATCCTGTATTTGAGGAGCTTAGAAACTACTTCTTCTATTGAATGTTTACACTCTGAACTAGCTACCTTTTCACCTACAAAGTAATTAAACATGTTACACTTAACCAACTCAAGTTCAAGCAATTAATGCAATGTTCTTGAGAATCCACCTCTCTCTATGCATCTTACACCTGGGATAGAATGTTACTGCTGATAGTGTCCTAGGAGAAGGGGCAGAAAGGGCTTTTCTATGGCGACTTCGTCAGGTATGTGCTCAACAAATATTCAATAATAACGCGTGGAATTCACTTCCCCTTCCCTTTCTTACAAAACAAAGCCCCAGTTAGGCTTAACGTGCACATTGCAAAATTTCTTCTTACATAACAGGCAAAACATTACGCATTTATAATTGTTTGATTTTTCATTCTCTTTGTGTGAAAGTTATGAACATTTAAATTTTATTATGCAGTTGTGAAAGTGAGTTAAAATGTATTAAGTGTGATTCTTAAAGTTCTTGAGGGAAAAAAAAACCCTCAATAAACCAAGATAAAATTAATTATATTTCTATATAGTTTCATTTAAAATGAAATAGCTAACAAAGTTATCATCAATATTACTTTTATTTTTGTTCTTATTGCACAGGTAAGGTTCAGGCTTGTTGGCATCTTAAATCTCTTCCTACTCTGGATTAGGGGATCCTGGGAGGCGGCATGGGGGAAAGAGTTCTGGACTTGGAATCAAGACTTAAGTTAGGCTCCTGCATCAGACATTCTGGCCAAGTCATGTAGCCACTTTGTGACTCAATTTTCTCATCTGTAAAATGAGTGAATTAGACTTAATGGCCCTTAATGTTTTTTCCAGCTCTAAATTTATTATTCTATAATCTTCATTTAAGGAAAAGCAACACACAGTTTCCATTGAGGGCAATAACTAGGGAAAATATGTGATAAAATTATTAGAACACTTGAAACTTGATGTTTCAGAGATACACATTGTGAGAGATTAAATGCCTTTCTTCCTTGGAGATAATTATGAGAAAGAAGTGTGAGGTCCTTTCATACTACAAGAAGAAAATAGATGCAAATTAATATTTAGGGGAAATGTTAGACTTGTTTAAAGCATTTTAAATCTCATGGCCTTAAAGGTCAAGTACTTTGTCATATTAAGTTAGCTTGATTCATGCTCTGCACAATTCAGATATGTCTGATTGCTAAAGGAACTCCATGTTATGGTAACGAAGAAAGAAAGGGAGGGCAAGGAGAAGAGGAAGAGGAAGAAGAGAAGGAACAGAAGGAGAAAGAGAAAAGGAGAGGGTAGGAGAGGAAGAAGGAAAGAGAGAATAGGAGAATCAAGATGTAAAGAGGAGGGAAGAGACAGTGAAAGGAGGGGGAGAAGGAAGAGAAGAAGAAATTATCTACTCAGGGAAGTAAAAAAAACTAACTATAAAATCTAACCTCTACAAATAAAAAATCAGTCTTACTCCACAACACACGTATGCACACACACACACATACACACACACACCTACTCTCATGACTTATATTATGTTGAAATTTTCTGAGATAAATTATTTTTTCTTATGCTTCATCAAATACTAAAAGGTATTGCTGTCTATTTTGCTCTCTCAAGCATAGCTATTTTTCAGGGAGGAAGACTATAATCAATAGAGAAACAGAATTATCTGTAGATCATTACATTTCCTTTCAGTACTAGTATAGAGAATAGAATAAGTAGGTATAGGCTTATGGATGTAATGTCATTCAAACAAGAAGAAATAAAGTGGAAGAATATATGCAACCTTTGTTTGAACAAGTACATTTACATATTATTTGAAAGGAATCATAATTGCTTACAAAATGGCACAGTACATTAATCCATACAGCTCCAACTACAACATTTTAACTTTCCATTCTGAAAGAAAAACTGTGTTTTCCTCACCAATATCAAAGGAAAACTTCTTAACTTTCCTATTACTGTTTAAAGTTTCAATATCCTCTCAGTCTCCCAGGTTCACAATCTAGGTATTATCCTTGACTCCTCACTCTGGAGACTCAGATCCAATCAGCTGCCAATTGCTATTGTTTCAACCCATCTAATATCTCTTGTGCATCCCTCCTTCTCTCCTCTGACACTAGCACAGCCCTGGTGAAGCCTTTATTACCTCAAGCCTGGCCTCTTGCAATAGCCTGCTGGTTGGAGTCCTTGACTCAAGTCTCTCCCCACTCCAATCTATTTATCCTCCACTCACCTGTCAAATTGATCTTAAAACGCGTATCTGACTATGTCACCTCCTACTGACTCCCTACTACCTCCAAGTTCAAATACAAAATCCTTTTTATTTCAGAGCCCTTCATAACCTGGCCCCTTCATACCTCTCCAGTTTTCTTATGCTTTCTTACCATCTGCCACATACTCTGCAATCCAGTGACATCGTTCTCCTTGCTCTGGTTCTCTTTGCACAAAACGCTCCATCTCTAGGCTCTGGCCATTTTATTGGCTGTCCCATATACCTCTAATCCTCTCCCTTCTCATTTTGGCCTGTTTTCCCTGACTTCCTTCAAATTCCAACTAAAGTCCCACCTTCTACAGAAAGCCTTTTTCCAACGTCCCCTAAATTTTAGTGCTTTCCCATTGAGACTATCTTTAATATACCCTGTTCGTATTTTGCTTGTATGTTTAGTTGCTTACACACGGGTCTCTCTGACTAGACTGTGAGCTCCGTAAGAGGAGGGACTGTCTTCAGCTTTTCTTCATGCTCCCAACATTTAGCACGGTGCCTAGTACACAGTAGGTTCTTAAGAAACACTTGTTGACGTGATTCGACTTTGGATATACCAATTTATGCCAACACTCCACTGCTTGGAATTCACAAGGCCGTCAGGAGATGAGCAAGACACCGTCCCTGCTCACACCATAGTCATTCATCCTCCACTAAAACCCTACTCTCATGCTCATGGCAATATGGAGGCGACTCTGCCTTCCTTAAACCTGTGTAGGGACGGCCAGCTCTGGAAATTCCTGTCAACTAGGAAAAACTTTGAATTTGGAAACGAAATATCTGGTTATCCTCTGAAATGCAGTCCGTTTGAGTCGGTAGAAAGTCCCCAGTGTGTCAGTAGATCATTTCATGAGCTCCTGAGGCCAAAACATTCGTCACTTTGCCGGAAGAAGTACTGTACCCAACACTAAAAGTCCCTGAAATACGGAATAGTTATTGTTGTTGTTGGGTCATTTCAGTCCTGTCTGACTCTTTGTGACTCCATCTGGGGTTTTCTTGGCAAAGGTACTAGAGTGGTTTTCCATTTCCTTCTCCAGCCCATTTTACAGATGAGGAAACTGAGTCCATTCATAATAAGAATTGAAAACCAAAAGGAATCTGAGAAATCATCTAGTTCCATTAATTTTATGAATGAGAAAATTGTCTCTGAGACATGCCAGTGTCACCAACAAGTTAGAGAACCAGGATATGTAATTTAAGGTTGGCTCAAAATCTAGTACCTTCCTGCCTCCCTTCTTTGAATAAATCAATCATTGGTACTGAGAACTTCAAACTTGGATCAAACAGCCATCAGGCATTCCCTAAGCCCTTACTACTACATGCCAGCCATTGTGTGAGAGGCTGGGATATAAGGTCAACAATGAAACAGGCCTTGCCCTTAAGGAGCTTACATTCCATGGGAAGGTGGGGAAAGCAGGAAGACTGTACACACAAAAGAAAAACGAAGTAAATATGCAGCAGGGCAGCTGGGTGGCGCCATAGAACACAGAGCACCCAGCCTGGAGTCAAACCCACTTAAGGTCCTGAGTTCAAATTTGACCTCAGACACGTGCTGTGTGACCCTGGGCAAGTCACTTAACCCCGTTTAACTTAACTTAAACCCTAAGTTTTAGGGTTTTAGTTAAAAAGTTAAACTTAACTAACAACTTAAACCCTTGTCTCAGTTTCTTCCTCTATAAAATGAGCTGGAGGAGAAAATGGCAAAACACTCCAGCATCTTTGCCAAGGAAACTCTAAATGGGCTCATAAAGAATCTGACATGACTGAAATAAACTAAAAAACAACAAATACGCAGCAATTTCAGCAGGATGGGGTACTTACAACTGGAAGGATTGGGAAGGCCCTTGCATAGCAAGTGACAACCGATCTGAGATTGAAGGAGGATAGGGATTCTAAAAGGAGATGCTGAAAAGAGAGCTCCTGCCAGGCATAGGGGACATAGGAGGTGGGGAAGCACATGAGAAAGGAGAGCAAATAGGCCAGTCTGTCTGCACTGGAGAGGGCATGAAGAAGAGACCGGAGACAGGAGAAGTCTAGCCAGGCTGAAAGCAGAGTGTGGAGGGCTTTAAGTGCCAACCAGAGGAATTTATACTTGATCCTGCAGGTAATCAGAAGCCTTTGAAGTTTCTCGAGCAGGGTATAAAGACACCGTTATCACTTTGGCAGCTGAGTGGGATATGGGAAAAGGAAGAGCCTGGAGGCAGGGTCACAATTAGGAGGCTTCCCCAATAGCTCCAGGAAGTGATGGGAATGTGAACTAGAGTGGGAGCCTCATCATTTAAATACAAAGACAACAAAAATGGAAGAGATGTTGCACTTCTGAGTTCAAGTGTATTTTTATGCTCACTATTGAAATATTATCTAGCATTATTTCAGCTATTCCCCTAATGATCTATCCTATTTGTAGATGACTGCATTTGCAAAGACTGCATTGAGCCTCAGAACAGTGCAGAACTCCCTAAATGAGATCTATGGTCATTCTAAAGAGCAATTTCCACCCAGAAAAAAAATAAACAAAACACAAAAGAACAAGCAAGTGGATGAAAAATGCCTGTTTTCCAGACTTCAATATGCAGGATAGATGGACCAGAATTGATCCTCTAGAAAGATCCTCTATCTACCTACCTGTCTGTACATATCTGTCTTTCTAGCCATCAATCTCTGCTTACCCTTCTTTACATATAAATATACATAAATATATATATATGTACACATGTATATATATATATATATATATATATATATATAAAAATATATGTGTATATTGCTGTTGTTCAGTCATGTCATCTGTGTCTAACTCTTCATGACCCCATTTGGGGTTTTCGTGGCAGACACTTGAATGGTTTGCTATTTCCTTCTCCAGCTCATTTTACATATTTTACATACATATTTTACAACTGAGACAAACAGAGCTAAGTGACTTGCCCAGGGTCACACAGCTAGTAAGTGTCTGAGGCCAGATTTGAACTCAAGGAGATGAATCTTCCTGACTCCAGGACCAGCACTTTATCCACTTTGTCCCCTAGTTGCCCCACATACACATATACAAAACACCTGTCCTCATTACCGACAATAAGCTAGGCCTGGAACTGAGCTGGACCAGGAGGTGTTCAGGGTGGATTGCCACTGGGAAAACGGTGAATGCTTTTAATGACCCCAAGCTTCTCCCTGAAACAAAGGCCCATCTTTTTTAACAAGGTTCTTCCCATGATGCTGCATAGCTATGAGTCATGGAATACCACAGTCTCCAAAGAATTAAAATTGAGGTTCACCCAAAGGGCAGTGGAGAAGCTCATGTTGGGTGTGAGTAGGCTACAACACATTCCCAACAATGAATTGTGCAGAAGTTTTGGCATAAAGGAGGTTATCAAAGAGAAGTAGGACACAAAAGAAGGAGGCCCAGTTATGTGACAAGAACAACCAATAGCTAAGAGACAGCCCAAGTATTCCATTATTATCCTCACCATTCAAACATACACAGCATGTTAGGTAGGCCCCGTAGGAAAGATTCATGGGAGGACAAGGGCAAGAGTAGAGCTGGACAAGAAGGCAGAGATGGGGATGATCTGCCTCATTGATGGCAACACCCACATTAAAGAAATCAGAGGGACATTGATTTATCAAAGTTAAGAATTATTCAATGATTTACAGGGATATAGTTCTCTTTCACAAAAATGTGCAGTCAGTAAAAAAAAATCTGCAAGGGGGGAGAGGAAAGGGATTTAAGTAATTTTTATTCCCCTTAGAACAGAATCATACTTAGACTGCAATCATGGCTAGCAATATGGTATGAAAAGAAAAGACATTGACCCTGGTACCAGAAGACTTGGATTGAAATTCTGTTTCAGAGTCTTAGTTGCTGTGTGGCACACTGAACATCGCTTGAATTTTCTGAGTCTTGGTTCCCTCTTCTGTAAAATGGGGGTGATAAACCTTTGTTGAAGTTATGTGATCTATTTTCCTCAGTAACTAGACCCATAATCAGAAGAGATTCAGAGTTTTCAGGGTTGAAACAGATTAGCCAGGGATGATTTTCCCCTGAGAGATTCCATGTTGCTCTCCCCTTTCCCTGTACCATAGATTATGTTTATTTGAGCATTTGATGAACCTACTGAAACCGGTATCCTCCAAAACTTTTTTATTGATGAAAATCATGTTGGCAGTCTGCCAATCCTCCAAAACAGCATTTGTTTTATGATGATTTACATATATTAGCCAAGAGTTTTCACAATTTCAGCTATGAGTTCCTTTAACATATTTCAGACCAAAAGCAGTTGCTCTCTGGTTCCAGTCATTTAATTACATTTAGTTAATGAACTAAGTCCAAAACATCCTATGCATTTAACTTTCCCCCCCGACAAAATTCGAGTAGCTCCAGCAGTGGGAATGTCTATAACAGCTTCCTCCATAAAGATTGCCTTTGCTCTCGTCTCCTTTTCATCTATAAGTGTACCTTTTTGCATTGTAATAATCAAGTTCTCTTTGATGTATTCAAGAAATCCTTTATTATTGGCTTTGGAATCCCTTACAAGGTACATCTCCAATTCTATTTTAGCCTCCTTAATTTATAGTTTGCATACGATTGGCCCTTTATGGGTTCACTGTTTCCTCACTTGGACAGTCTCTCAAATTTTTTTTCTTCAAAAGCTGCTTCTTTCTTTCCTTTTTCAGTTCATAGACAATCAGACTTTTTGAGTTGGAAGGAACCTTAAAGCTCACATATTTGAGTGGGAAATGCAAGTAGATGGGTGGAGGAGATAGGGCAAAGAGCTGCTGGAAGACACCAATTATACCAGAGGTATATTTAAGGAGTATCAGAATCTTGATGATGCTAGAATTAGAAACATCTTGATGAAAACTAGCCCCTTGGTGTGGTGAGAAATAATGTGGACAGAGAACTAATGTTTGTGTGGAGTATGTTAGTCTGTATTTGAGAGACAGAATGAAAAAGTATCCAAGATCTTGGAGCCCTAATGGTTGTGGGAGAAAGACAAAACATGGTCACAAGCAGGATGGGTGTGTGTAAAGGGAATTAGGACATATGAAGGCTCTGATCAGAAGCACCAGTGAATGCATGAGAATTCAATGTGACAATGAATCCATTTAAAGAAAGAAAGGGTTGTGTTCTTTATCCTAGACTCCCAGGGGTGGAGAACCCAAGGTCTTGAGGTCACATGTAGCCTTCCAGGATCTCAAATGTGGCCCTTTGACTAAATCCAAACCTCACAGAACAAATCCTCTTAACAAAAGAATTTGTTCTGTAAAACATGGACTCAGTCAAAAGGCTGCACCCAAGGACCTAGAAGGCCACATGTGCCTCGAGGCTGCAGCTTTCCCATGCCTGTGACCTAGAACTTCCTCAATACTAGTAACTGTATTAGAAGTCATGATGAGTAGCTATGGCTTAATAGTCAATTTCTTCAAGAGAAGAAAGCATTCTTGAGACCTTAGATTACAAAGGAGACATAGAACACAAGACAATTTATAACAATAGTATGCCTGTAAATGAGAGATGCCTAATAATCTAATTCAACCTCCTGACTGAGGCATGAATTTTTTCTCCAACATCCCCCACAACTGGTCCTAGAGCATCATCACTGTCTGGAATTCACTATTTCCCAAAATAAGCATTCCACTTTCAAGGACATCTATCTGTTAAGATGATTTTCCTTACATTAAGCAGAAAACTTTAACTTCCTTTAACTTCCACCCACTGATCCTAGGCTGTCTACTAAAATCCTGAAAATAGTCACCTTCCTCACTCCTCTACCATATTCCCTTGTAGAAGCTAAATATGCATGTCTGTTTAAGAATCATCCCTTACCATGGTTTTGAATCTCAGCACCATCCTGGAAGAAGATCTCTGAGTTTGGTAATACCTCTCATAAATGTAGTTCTGAGAACTGACCCCTGGGAATGGCCCTACCAATGCAGCGAACAGTAAGACCACGACCTCCCTTACTCTGAATCCTGTATTGGTACTCCTATTTTCTTACATTTTGCTTTGTTTTTCATCACCGCAGCGTGCTATTGTCTTCCACAGAACTTACATTTTTTTCATATACACTACTGTTTGGCTACGTTTCCCCAGTTAAACAAAGGATGATATCTTCATTTGAGGATTTGGGTACGGGATTTCTTTGTTTTCAGTTGTCTAGCTTATTAAAGCTAGGCTTCTGATAAGGTGATATCTCATAGACTCTGCCTTTCTTATAAGTTATTTTTAAAAATTCATTTCCATTTTTTCCTTAACATTCTTTTATGCATTCTGCTAAAATTGACACACTTTATGGAGTCCTTTGGTTCTCCCTCGCAAATCAGAGCGCTCTACTTACTTGAACTTGTGATTTCTTCATACATTCATTGACAGTGGCTTCCTGTACCATTGTTTATGTTACAGCCACTCAACAGCAAGGCCAGTCCATTCCCTTTCCTTGACACTTGCAAAAGCCGACGGAGGACATAATGATCCTGATGAGATGTTATACCAGTTCAGAGCATCTTGGCAAAAGCAGTAGACTTTAGAGTCAGAGACCCTGCATTCACGTCCTTTAATGTGCTATTACTTCCATAATATTTTGTAAATTGTTTGATCCTTGTGGGTCTTAGTTTTTCCCTTGGTAAAGTATTGAGTTTTTCAGTTGTGTCCGACTCTCTGTGACCCCATTTGGGGTTTTCTTGGCAAAGATACTGTAGTGGTTTGCTGTTTCCTTCTCCAGCTCATTTTACAGATGAGGAAACCGAGGCAAATAGGGATAAGTGACTTGCCCAGGTTCACACAACTAGTAAGTGTCTGAGGCCAAATTTGAACTTAGGAAGAGGAGTCTTCCTGATTGCAAGTCCATTGGTTTATCTACTGTGCCACCTAGCTGTTACAAGGTTGAGCTACATGGTACCTGATATTCCTAATGGCTCTACCCTTGGAAATCCAAGATTATTAAATTTAAAATAAAAGATTATTAAAGTTTCCTGTTATTATCATTCTTACTATTAGTCTTTATATGTCACTTTAAGTCTGACAAAGCTCTCCTATATATTACCTAATTTGAATCTCACAATAGCATTATGCAGCTAGGTGGTGCAGTAAACAGAATGCTGGGCTGTCTGGAGTCAGGAAGGTCTGAGTTCAAATCTAACCTTGGACATTTACTAGCTGTGTGACCCAGAACAAGTTATGACTTATATTTGCCTCACTTTACTCCTCTGTAAAATGGGGATTATAATAGCACCTTTCTCCCAGGGTTGTTGTAAGGATCAAATGAGATAATAATTTTAAAGCACAATGCCTAGCAATAGGAAAAACCATATAACTGTTAGCTAGTATTATTATTTTCATCTCAGTTTTATAGATAAGGCTCAGAGAGGCTAAATAATTTGCACAGGGTCATAGTGCTAGTAACTGTCTAAAGTATATTAACACTATGTATGACACATACTCAGACCCATGCAAGGAAAGCTAATTTTGTTCCTGTGTGTGTGCATACACACACATATATACACATACCTCCATATGCAGATATAATACATGTATACAGAAATAAAGATGTGTGTGTATTGTATTCACACTTACATATCCAGTAAAAGGTAATTTTCCAAGAGTAAATTTGCAAGTGATGTGTGCCTTTCTACATTTAAGACATGACATCCATGAGCCTCATAATTACCTGTGTAATACAAAAATAATTTTCCCTTAACATGTCTGATCAATTTGTTGTATCTTACTTTCTCCTATGAATTCCTGAAGATTTTATGATTTTTTAAATAAGTGGGTATTCTGTTCACAGAATGTTTCAGTGTTTACTTATTAATTTGTTGTCCTTATTGAGCAGGTGGGGTCAATGTATTTATGAGCTAATAATTAAGGCATAATAATGAATTGAGGAATGATGAAAATATCATTAGTTGGACTCTTACCATAATTCAAGCCTCTCTGCCTAGAATTATCTCCCCCCACTTTTTGCTAAAATAACAACACTGGTCTATCAATCTTTTGGGTCTTTAGTCTTCACCAATGCCTTACTAATATCGTTTCTAATTCAAGGTCACTCTAAAACATTCCAAGCTGCTGCCTCAATGGTACTTAGCCAACAACTAAGAGTAAGCTTCCTCTTACTCTGGGACTGGAAAGAGAGAAGGAAAAGGAGATTCTTCAAAAGAGGGGAGGAGGAGGAGGGTGTCAAAGCTACGCTCACCTACTTGGTAATTTTGTCCACAGTTGACCCTGATGGTGTATAAAACTATAGATTTTAAACTTTGATTATTTAAAGAAAAAGAGATTCACAAATTACCTCCAAAGGAAAGTGTGTCTATCTTCCTGCCCTAGAAGATTCTAGCATTTTAAAATAAAGAAAACAACTAATACTTGCATAACAATCACTTATAGCATGCACTTAACTATACTAAGCCAGAGTTCAGATAGGTTTCTGCCTTACTATGACCGACCTGAAGTTGTGGGAAACCTCTGTTTTAACAGTGAGAGCTCTTAAGTCCTGTTGTAACCAAGTGCCTTTTGAGAGTGAGGAAAGGAAAATTGAAAAGGGATAGGCATTTTACATTTAAATGGCTTTAACATAAATGTGCATTAAGTCATTTCATGGACGATTGCACAAATATCTTTAGCAAACTTAGCACACGTGTGCACAGATACAGTAACCATTAATGTCTGCAGTATTTGAGAAATGAGGTGCAGATCCAATTGGAAAGAAAAAACACCTCTAGGTCCCCGCTGAAGAAAATGTAATAGGGCTCTGAGGGACTCACTCTAATAATATAACAGCATCTGCAATGGCTGGCCAGACCACAACAGAACAGAGTATATGTCACTGAGAGCCAATTTAACAAGAAAAAAAGCATTTCCCCAGAGTACCTAAGCTCCCCCAACCTCCCACAAAGAAAATTGAATTTTGGAGGTCACACCTTGGGCAGGTTACCAGAGCGAGAAAGCTTAACATTCTTTATGTCATTTGCCCTGGCAGGTTAATGCTATTCTAACCATCGTCTCTACGGAAGGTTTGCCACTGAAACCATAACACTTTTGAACTATCCAGGAAATGCCTATGACTCTGAGACGACAGATGCACGGGACCATGCTATATACAACAGTGGTTGTTCTAGGGAGCCGGATCCACTTAAAAGACTTTAAAGGGAAGAAGCCATTGTTCGGGACTCTGATTATGTGCAAAGAGCTCGGATTATGCCCCAGGGGACAATCTGCAACCACGTTTTGCAAGTTTCCAACCCACAATAGAAGAGTAAAGGGTAGGGTGAGGAAGACAGAGCCAGGCAAGGCAAGCAGGTAGCCCGAGTTAAGCCAATGATGGCTTAAATGAGACCCAAATATGTACTGGTAAAAGAGAGAGAGAAAAGAAGTGTCTTTGTCAAACCAAGAGGAAGTATCTGGCGTTTGGTTTTGTTGTTGTTGTTGTTTTTTAATTAATTAAATGGGATCCGGGCTCAGACTTGGGTTGAGGCGTGGTCATTGTACTGTCCTGGGGAAGAAGTGCATCCAGGGTTTGTTCTGGAGCTTTTCCCCGCTTCTGGAGCGAAAGCAAGAGGCTTTGGTGTGCACCGCCTCTTGGCATTGCCACAGTAGGACACCTCTGCAGCAACATGTGGACGGGCTCAGAGACTGTCTCGAGGAAAACTCTCCAGCTGGAGTTCCTAGTGGGCACACACCCAATAAGGGAAAGCTCTAAATTGCCCTGGGGGAAAATCTCTCCAGCCTCGGACCTTGAGCCTTGAACTTCGAGGCTCTTGACATTTATATTCAACCTCCTCCCCACAAATACATTCTCATCCTCTTTTTTCTCTCTCTCTCTGCCTCTCTCTCTCTCTCTCTCTCTCTCTCTCTCTCACACACACACACACACACACACACACACACACACACACACACACACACACTCCTTTCTACTTGGCTTGACAGCGCGCTCTCTACTGGGCGTTGCGTCCCAGCCCTGGGGGAAAGGGGTGAGACCCCCCATTCCCACCCCCCCCCCACTTCCTCCACTGCTCTGCTTGTCTCTCAGAGGTATCTCAGTAAATAGGGCAGCTCGGAAAGACCAAAGGAATCCGAGCACTCCCTGTGCCTAGTCGAGGTCCCAGATTAGCCCCGACAAATTTAAAGGAATCCTTTCTGATTTTGCTCTCCTTAGGGAAGAGATGCCTTTACTTACCAGAGCCACGCATCGGTTCCAGCCTCCAGCAACCCGCTGCCCCATCCCACGAATGCACACTGCGGTTCCCCCAGAGTGTGCAATGCGGAGCCCAGCCAGCGCGCGGCCGGAGGCCGGGAGGGGAAAGGAGGGGAGGGGGAGTGGAGAGGAGGGGAGCGGAGACCGTAGAGGGGGGGCGCGGGGGGAAAGGGTGGGGGGCTGCAAGGGGCACGCGCTGTCACTCCCACTCTGCCCCCTACTTCCAGCGATGGAACCTTCAGCTGGCCAGCTTTCCAGCCTCTCTGTTGCTCGGGGCCAATCACCAAGCGGCTGGAGAAGCCGAGCCCACCACCGGGCTTTCTTATTGGCCCGGGCCAACAAAACCCAACTCCTGAATAGTCAGCTGGGGAAATCAAAGTAAACTCGAGCTTCTGGGCTGTGAGCTCCAAGTGCCTTTGGGTCCCGGGCAGTCTGGGGAAGGGTTTCAAGGTGAGTTAAATGGCTTTGAACTGTTCTCCTGGCCTGTGCTGTAGCATCCAGGGTCAGACCGCAGAGCCTGTCCTGCCGAAAGAGAAGGGATCATGGGACCTTCCCTGGGAGGCAGTTCCCAGTGATCTTTTATTTATAGCACTGTTTTCTCAGGTTGTATTACTCCTTCCTGTGTGGAGACTAACCCCACTCACTACCTCAACCAAGTGCTTTTGGGAATCCTTGGGAAACAGCAGAGCATCAGGAAAACCAGGGACCGTCAGGGAAACCACTCATTTGAGAAACAGGGACCTGACGAAATCCCAAATTCACATAAGTTGGGATAAGTAAAATTTCCTGTACACTGAAGAGCGCGTGTAGAGGGAAGCAGTTCCAACTGTAGACACCGGGGGCACGGTCAAGGCCGGTTTATTTTTACAATGATCATATAGAAGTGATGGGACGCGGTGTGTTTGCTGCGGAGAGGGTGATGCCAGACGGGAGAGCTGGTGGAAAGCTTCCTTAGATTAGGAAACTAGCAGCTGAGGGCAGAAGCAATAATTATTCTCCTGTTGGCTTTCTCCCTCCCGCCTCTCCGGAGGCCACACACAACCCTCCTCCAAATAAAATTGGCACAACCTTCTCTTGCTGGGTTGATTTTCACCTCAGTGGTGGAAATAACTTTTTTTTTTTTCTCCCTCCAGTTTGCCAGTGTGGCTCCCAGACCCCTTTTAGTTTAGCCTTATCTGTGAACAGAGACTTCCAGAAGAGGCTGAAGAGTTAACCAGATCCCTTAATCTGCCCCGCCCAGCGAATGAGCCCTAGTGAAGCTAATAGTAAGTTTTAGGGAAGGGCTGGAGTAAATCCCCCGAAGGAACTGACTTGGGAAAGCTGAAAGTTGGAGGAACGCCAGTAAAAAGGAGGCAGACCTACGGTTGGCTAGGTTGGGTGGTAGTTAGAGAACCCAGCAGGTCACCTATTACTCAATCCTTTAACCTATTTACGGAGTTTATGGAGGAAAACATTCTCTCTTTAACCAGCCACGGATTCATAGAATACCAAAGCTAAGAGAGCCTTGAAGTCCAACCCCCTCGTTTTACAAAAGAGGAAACTGAGGTTCAGAAAGGTGGAAGGTATTTTGCCCAAGGTACACAGTTAATAAGTAGCAGGACTCTTGTTGCTTTTTGGCCCTCTGGTTGTCTCTAAATATTCCAATTTTTTCCGTCTCTTCCCTGGAATTTGTGGAAATAAATTAGATTCAACCTTCACAAAAAGGAAAATTAAAAGGCTTCCAAATAGAAAACATAATTCTTTGATTCAATAGGTATTCTTGGGAAAAAACTCCTAATAACCTGCAAGAGAGAGGGAGAGACTATTAGATAATACTGTATATTAAAAGAGAAGCTCACTGAAATCAGGGGCCTGGTAATCTACTGCATGTCCAGTGCCTTACCCAGGATCAAGGTGAAAGTAGGCAAGATTTATTACTTTGGGGGCATAGTACTAATGAAGCCAAAGTCAAGGATACACCCTTCCCCTAATGCTCAATCAGCTTCCTACAAATGATGGATGTTGTATTGTCATGTCACACATATATGGCCTACCTGTCCCACAAATACATATAGTTCTTTGGTCATCAGAGAGGTGAAAAGGAAACATTTGAAGGGCTCTACAAAACTCAGCATTGTCTTTGGAAAGTAACTAAATTACTTCTATTGACAATTCTTCAGTCTTTTAAAAAGCATGATATTGTGAAAAGTTCTAGTAAGTTGGACAATGGTTTTCAGGACTCACACATCACCTTGGGTCATATATTTAAAGGCTGCTATTGTATGAGGCCTATAATACTCTTGTTTTTTTCATATTAGATAGTAAATAGGCATATCAAACATTTTACCAAGACAGATATTAGGGACATTCTTAGGTAGAGTCACAAAATACTGGAGTTCCAATTACTATTTTAAAAGTCTAGAAAATAAGGAATTATTCCAAGCAATTTATAGGATTTCTGCTGTATGTTCCTTCCAGAGGCAATTTACAAGATAAAAGAAATAAAGGAGAGGTCAGAAAAATATTTATGAAATGATATCTGTATCTATATGTTATATGTATGGAGGTATGTGTATATAAATATACATGCATTCATATATGTATATATTCACATATATACATGCATATATTCCCCTATGATTTAAAAAACCTGAATACTTCTACTCCCATGCATATAAAGGGAGAGAATATGAACCATAGGAGGTATAGCTCCTAGGAAGTGGTTCTCAACCTTCCTAATGCCCCGACCCTTTAATACTTGTATGTGAGTGTATCAGCATGTGGGTGGACTCACCTGGAGATGATAGAGGAGCTGTGTCTCGGTTCCTATGACCATCGGAAATATGAGTTTTCCAATGGCCTTAGGCAACCCCTATGAAAGGGTTGTTTGACCCCAAAAGGGGTTGCGACCCACAGGTTGAGAACCCCTGTAAGAGTTTAAAATTTTTTATTCTTATCTTTTTTCTTTGTGTTTCATTCTTCTACTTGCCAACCTCTTGACATTAGTGTTGTTGCAACTTTAGCTCCTTAAAATTTATTTTCTTCCTGACTCCATTCATGCAATACTTCTTCAATCTTGTCTGTGAACTCTTTCTAACTCTCATAAATTGAGACATAGAGAGATATTGTTGTTTGTCCTTCATTCTCAGAGAGGACCAATGACATGAGGAGGTAATGTTTTGACTTGTGTGTGAACTGGATTTAAGTGAGGCAGAGCTATGCAAAGTCATCAACCTCGCTCTCTCCTCCAGAGTCATTGAAATCCATTGGCAAGATGAAAATCAAGACTGGGGATTGACATCTACGTGTATACTATACACACACATAGATATAGATATGGATATAGATATATAGATAGATATAGATATATAGATATATACATACACATATATGTATGTATGTATATATGTATAGTATAAGCATGCACATATACATATATACATGATCTTGGGGGAAGGGACTACATAAATGTGTTTGGATATGTTTGTGTATGTATGCATAATGCAGAGCAGAAGCAATAAATTAAACAGAAAATTTTAACACGAAGAAATAAACAAAACTTTACTGTTATCACTGAGATATCAGGGTTAGGAATCACAGCTAGCATATGGCAAGAGAAGAAAATACTTTTTTTCAAAGCAAACAAATCTAGTAGAGGAGGCTATGGAGAAGAATTATGTGATCAGTTGGTGTATTTCATATTTATTTACTATTTCAATGGATTATGACCTTGTAGATACAAATTACATAGACCAAAATTCATTCATGCCTCCCTTCTCATCCTATGAAACTCTTATACATATTGGTTGTTGTCCTTCATTCTTGAAGAGGACCAAATGACATCACTATGCTAGAGTCAAGTGTCAATGTGTCCAATTGTCTGATCAATCCAATGTGAGCTTGGAATACTGTACCACAGGTTGGGCACAATTCATGTGAACATTTGGGGTAGATATTCCAAATTTGCACATCCTGTATTTCCTTTGAACTGTTTCAATTCTACTTTGCTCAGAGAGCACAGCACCTTCTCTGATGAGGGCATGCCATGCTGAGTGGTCCTGTGTCAGTGTCTCCCATGTCACACAATTCCAAAATTCTTAAGAGTGTCCTTTTATCGCTTCTTCAAGAAAGGACTTCAGTGTCTGGTACCTTGTCGTGCCAGGTGATCTTCAGAGTCTTCCTAAGACAATTCAAGTGGAAGTGATTCAGTTTCCTGGCATGGCACTGGTAGACTGTCCAGGTTTCATGGGCATACAACAATGAGGTCAACACAATGGCTGTGTAGACTTTCAGTTTGGTAGTCAGTCTAACACCTCTTCTCTCCCATATTATCCTTCAGAGTCTCCCCCCCAAAAAAAATATATATATATGTATATATATATATATATACACACACATATACATGTATGTGTGTGTACTCTTATGGTGGTGGGGGGAGGGGTGGTCCACTCAAGATTCTAAAGACCTTCCTCTGGGTCTTGCAACATTCCATGGATACCAGGACAGCTTTGGGGATGTTCAACAATTATCCTGTGTTCTCACTGATCATACACGTCCTAGATGATACTTTATACATCACTGCTTGCATACATTCTTGGTAATACTCTTCAGCCCACTTAGACCCACAAGAAATATTTTCATTGCCTTTTGTGTTGCTGACAATTTTGTTTCTTGAGAGGTGAGGTACTCCATGATTTGCTACCAGGAGAACATTGGTCTTAAAAAGATGGATTTTTCCTTCAAGGAACAACCTGAAATCATTGAAAAAACAACAGAATTTCCCAAATATGGTACAGCCAACTTTCTTCCTCCTATTCAGTTTTGGGCCTAGATCATTGTTCCTCCTGAGTGTCAATTTAAGAGTTACGTGCTGATGGATCTTTTCAGCAGTGAGTCTAATCAATTACCTATTAATTATAGTCTAGATAAAAGACATTCTTTAGCCATTTGTTTTTTCAATGTAGATTATTAAGCTGACCTCTCTGAGTGATTGTGGATCTCATTTAGGTGGCTGAGTAGTATCCTGGAGTTTAATGAAATCAGCATGTCAGCTGCAAACAGGAACATTTAAAAGATCTCACCATCTATATTAAAGCTCTATTCCTTTTAGACTCTTTACTAGACATTCTTCATAACAGTGGCACATATCTTTGGCAAGCACCCAATTCTTTGTTGTATATCTCAGTTAATATTAAAAAATCAAAAGATTATAAATTTTTTTAAGTTATTGTGATTGAAACTAACCTTAATAATCTCAGCATATTCATGGAAGGCAGCTTGTTGTAGGTTGCCTTTTGCCCTACTTGATCAAATTTTTTTTTTTTTTACAAGCAATCTCCAGTCTTGATTTTCATCTTGCCAATGGACTTCAATGATTCTGGAGAAGAGAGTGAGGTTGATGACTTTGCGTAGCTCTGCCTCACTTAAATCCAGTTCACACACAAGTCAAAACATTATCTCCTCATGTCATTGGTCTTCTCTGAGAATGAAGGACAAACAACAACAAACAAGAAACAAAGTGGTATCTCTCTTTTTTTGTACCTTGCAGTGTATTGTAGGACTCCAACAATGTAGTCCGCTATTGAGTATTATTTTCAAAAAACTTGCATCTTCATTTTTCCTATTTTTATCAAAGGCTCATTTGTATATATTCTGAGTTCATTCTCATAGATATTTTACAGAGATGTGAAAGCTAGTGCTGGTAGTTACTGGTGTCCTTTCAGCTGACTTTTTTTTTCTGTAGTAATACTTTCTAGGTCTTACCAATCAGTCGTTACCTTCCTGTTTTCAGTATCTTGAGACTCAATCACTCAACACTCTCAAAATTGTGTCACCTCCATCTTTTTTTTTTTTTTTTGGTGGAGGGCAGTTGGGGTTAAGTGAATTGCCCAAGGTCACACGGCTAGTTTTCTTTGTGTGTGTGTTAAGTGTCTGAGGCTGGATTTGAACTCAGGTACTCCTGACTCCAGGGCCAGCGCTCTATTCACTGCGCCACCTAGCCGCCCCCACCTCCATCTTTATTTACCAGTACAAATGATCTCGTCCAGATGTTCTTCACACTTTTATTATCTTTTGCAGCATTCTTGCTTCCTCATGAGAAACTGAGATGTATGAATCCACATGTGGTGGTTGCACTGTCCTGATGAATAGGATAGTTCATTCTAGTAATACTAAAATATTGTTCCATTTTCTATTTGTTATCCTGCTTCTGGTTTCATCTTTGAATGTTCTTAGAATAATCTGAATCAATCAGATCTTTCACAAAGCTTTCTGCATATTTGCTTTTCTTTCCTCTTCTCTTTGGTTTTGCTTGTTACTTGTAGCACCAACACAATATTCACAGCACCAACAGTGTCTATGAATATGCTGGCACAGCTCTGAAATGCAAAATGTAACAGACTCTCCATATGGAAGACATCAGCAAAACATTTATTCATATACCAGAAAGACAAATCCAAACACCAGTAAACCAAATCCATCATAGCAATAAAGAAGTTAATAAACCATAACACAACAGGGAGCCACACCATCTTTTAGCCTTCCCACAAACAACACTCACAAGCCTAGCTGTCTCCTTGGTAGTGTTCTCTCCTCCCTCCAGCTCTAACAGCTCTGACTCCAAGCTTCCTGTGGGCTCTGCTCCACCCTTCAGCAAGTTCCTCCACCACAGGCTCCATATGATTATATTCAGCCTATTAGGGGGCAGAGAAGATCTTCAAAACAGGAAAAATCTTCAAATTCCCATTCCCATTACAATACTATGCTATTTTGTTGTTGTTCTTACTTAACATTGATGACACTGAGCCTATTCAGTTCTCATTCATTTCTTTAAATTTTTGAGTGTGGTCATGAAAGTTTAAATAAAATTTCTTAAAAGCATATTTTCAATGCATTTCCTTTCTCTTCTCTTAGTATTATGAAGCAGTGCTGCTTATAACCTTCCATCATCCTTTTCCATAAAGTTTTTTGAAGAGTTTATTCTCTAGACCAGCATTGCTATGTTCCCTCATCTCAAAAAGAGATCAAGTGTTTACTGATTGAAGGATGATATACACTAGTATGATAGTTACTAGTATGTAACTTTGAGGGGAAAAGCATAACAGAGAACATTTAGAAGAGGAAAAAAGGAGAAAAGTGATATCATCATGGACACACACTATAAACTTGTCCAGAGAGAGAGGGAATGGATGATTTTTTTTTCTTTATACAAATCACAAAATTGGCTCAGAGGAAAGGAAGTTTCATTCCACTAAAAGCAGAACATTTGACAAAATCTTGACTCAACCTGTCAATAATTTCGTCATTCAGAAAACTGAAGGAGCCATGAAGGGTGCTATATTACTCTGGACTAAATTCTAACCAGAAAAGAAAAACTGATCTGTGTAAGTGATAGGCAACTTGGGAGAAAGGAAGCATGACATCTCAAAATTTGTAATAGCAAAGGAAGGGAGTGCTGAAAATAGTTATGCTATGGATTTTAGGAAAGCAGATTTCAAAACCATCAGAGAAAAGATAGCCACGAACCAATGGACAGAAATCCTAAAAAAAAGTGATTTAAGGGGGATTGAAGGCTCTAAAAAACCTAAATTCTGACAATACAATTTCAAGGTGGGATATAAAAAGATAAATATGGTTGCACAGAGAGCTTTCCAATGAACCCAGATTTTTAAAGGACGTGAACAAAAGAGGGAGGAAGAATACCTCACCAAAAACAAATATAAAAAGAACGGAACAGATAAAAATACTGTTGGACAAGCTAAAAATCAGAATGAGGCAAGGCTTACCAAAAGAAATTCAGCAAGATAATAGTTTTAAAAACATTTTTGGGGCATTCATTCATCCATGCCACAAACATTCATCAAACATCTACCATGTACACGATACTGTACTAAATTCTGGGGTAGATACAAAGATCATTTCTTTAAAATAGGATCTTACTATAGCTGTACATCTTAAGAAAGGGACAGCCTAGAGTAACAGCAGTTAATGTGAAAAAGAATTAGGGGTTTTAATGCAGTTCAAGATCAATATGAGACAGTGTTGTAATGGGACTATGCCTAGAAAAAGCTAATTCAATTTTTCACAGAATTGCTTCAACACTTTAGGACTTTGGTGCATCTGTGGTCCATCAAGACAGGTACCTCTCCTAACAGTGCAGACTATAATTCAGGCTTTTACACTGTCTGGTGCTCCTGCACATCTCCTCCTATGCAGTGTCCCAAAAGTCTTAGAGTGGTTTTAAGCTACTAAAGTATAAAATTGAACTATAACTTTTGAGGCATTACTTATCTTTCATAAGAGGGTCACCCAATGTGTTGGGGATACTCCTCCATGCATCTCATGGACTTTTCCTTCAGTCTTCTCTCACTCTCGCTACATAACCCTCCTATGTCATTTTCTGGTTTCACCTCTATAATGACATCTCTTATGCTACTTCTCCTATATAATTTTTTGTTGCCTATTTGGTGCAATCTGCTCATACCCACAATGAATCTTTCTGTTGATGTTTGGGTGACCTACAACTTTAAGTCTTCAGAGACTGGTATTCTATTTCTATGGAATATAGAGCAATATAGCATCATTGGAAAAATATAGAGCCATATAAAATCATAGAAATATCTTTTTTTTAATTCAGTCTTCCCAGCTATTGGGGCAAGAACTTTGTCTTCAACAAAAACTATAGGGAAAACTGGAAAGTCATCTGGCAGAAACTAGGTATAGAACATCTTACACTATATACCTAGATAAGCTCCAAATAGGTACATGGTTTAAACATAAAGGGTGATGGCCTAAACAAATTAGTAGAGATAAAAGAAATTACCTATCAGATTTATAAATAAGGGGCAAGTTTATGACCAAATGAGATAGAGAGGTTTAGAAGAGGTTTAATGGACAGTTTTAATTACATAAAATTATGAAAGTTTTCACACAAGCAAAATCAATGTAACTAAAATTAGAAAAGAAGTGGGAAATTAGGGAAAATATTTTCTGCAAGTTTCTCTAATAAAGTTCTCATTTCTAAGCTACATAGCAAGCAGTCAGATTTATAAGATCCATCCCTCAATCGATAAATGATCAAAGTATCAGAATAGGCAGTTTACAGAGGAAGAAATCCAAATTATCAATAGCCACATTAAAAATGCTCTAAATTACGAATAGAGAAAAGTAAATTAAAACAACTCTGAAATACCACCAATTAGATTAGCAGAGCTGATAAAAAGGGGAAATGACAAATGCTTGAAGAACCATGGGAGAATAGGTACATTAACTCCCTGATGGTGGAAATGCAAACTCGTCCAGCAATTCTGGAAAGCAATTTGAAACTATGCACCTCCCTCCACTTTCCCCCCCAAAATCTATTAAACTGCATGCCTATTACTAGATCTATACCCCCAAAGAGATCAAAGGAAGAAGAAAGATTCATGTGTACAAAAACATGTATAGGACCTTTTTGAGATGATTTTTTAAAAATAGGAAACTGAGGGGGTGTCCGTCAATTGAAAAATGAATGAGTTATGGCATGTGTGTATGTGTGTTTACGCATATATATTGATTGATTGATTGGTTGGTTGGTTTTTGGTTGCTGTCCATTCTTGAAGAAGACCTAAATGTTATCACTAGGTTAGAGCCAAATTACAGTGTGTCTGACTGTGGCTGATCAGATCAATATGAGCTCAGAATGCTTTACTAAAGGTTGGGCACAGATAGTCCTTGTCAACATTTGGGGTGGATTCTCTAAATTTGGCATCTCACATTTCTTTTGAGCTACTTCTCTGCTTTGCACATAGAGCACAGAACCTTCTCTGATGAGGGCATGCCATGTTGAACAGTCCTGTACCAGGGTCTCACATGTCACAAAATCAATTCCAACGTTTTTCAGAGTATCCCAACCACCCTGTGAGCACTTACTCTGTTTGAGTTCTCTATAAAATGATATTTTTGGCAAGCGTACATTTGGCAGTTGTAATGGTAATTAATTTGTTTGATCAGATGTTAAGTAGATCCTAGTAACCTAGTGTTAAGTATAGAACTCTGTCCATTGGTGAAAAGGTGTGAATTCCCCTGTGACTTGGAAGAATGCTATTGGCTGAGACACTCCCCTGAACCATGTTTACTTGGGAGAAAGCCAGTGCTTATAAGGAAGAATTTTACAGACAGGACAGATCTTAGATTTGGTTCCTGAGTGGCTGACTGAAGATATGAACAGGATGGGACTTTGTTTGTTGGTGGCCTGGATGATCCTTGAGTTCCAGGCAAGAGA
>CM053596.1:202347856-202376150 GCA_028646575.1 Pseudocheirus occidentalis
TTGGTTTTTAGCATACATACTGAATTTGTGCAACCAAATGCATGTTATCCCCTTAAAAGTAATCACCCAGAAACTTTGGAACTCAAAATCTTATAAAAGTGAATGTTGAAAACTTCTTTTATATATAAAATTTGGGGGAAACAATAAAATTCTATTTTTAAAAGTAATCACCCTGGGAGACTATATATTTATTTCAATAATGCTAACCTCTCTAAAAATATTTTTAGGATTTTTCTTTTTAATGGGCTCAGTGGTGGTGGATCTATGGGCTTTGAGAGTAGATTTAATATTTGGAAACAGCCAAAAAGGTCTTTTCAGAGCCAAATCTAGTGAATAAGTGTAGATAGGCAGGCCAGGTAATATCGTTTGGGTCAACAATGAGGTGTGCCTATAAAACAAGACCGATTTTCTTGTGTGGCTTATAAACTAGCTCTGAAGGTAATTCCCAAAGAGGAGTAGGTTTCACGGGCAATAAGTTCCACAATATGTACGTTTTTTTTAAACCTGCCTTCCAATGTGATTTATATTGCACAATATTATGTACGTGAGTTTATGTGCTACTTGGGGGAAGGATACAGGGGGCTTCTCTGAAATACTTCATTGGGGGAGTGTATTGAACAACTGAAAGCAGTTCGGTTAATGATCAATTTTACATTTTGTACAAAACACATGTCACAGACCTGTATGGTAGAGTGGATAGAAGGCTTGATTTGAAATCATAAAAACCTGGATTTAAATCCTCATTTCAGTCTCTCATAGCTTTGTAATCAGGGAGAAGTTTTTAATTTTTCTGAGACTCAGTTTCCTCATTTATTAAAGTCTGAATCATGGTAACTCTAGCCTCTACCTCAAAGGGTTATTGTGAAGTTGAAATGAGATAACGGATGCAAAGCCCCTGGCAAACTTTAATGCACCACACAGACTATCCCAAAAGTCATAGATAATAAAGCTTAAACATGCACTAAGACTTTTGGGACAGCCTGTATAAATGTTAGTCACTATTTCTTACTTTACTTGCTAGTTTACTACATAAAGTCAGTTAGGCAGTCACCTAATATTTGTTAAACAATTACAATGCATCAAGCACTGTATTAAGGGCTAAAGTGCTTTCATTGTATCCTGGATCTTTCCATTTATACAATATAAACCTTGAAAAGAAGTCTCAGAAAAGATTTCAGTAAACTTTAGATTCCTCTTTGATCTCCCTAATTCTTAAACAGTGTATTTATTGGAAATAAGCATCAAAAGAATGAAGAAAACCAGTTCTTGGGTTGTAGATTCTATTTTCAACTTAAAAATAAGGTTTCTACTCTCTTTGGCCAATCTTCTATCCTATGGCCCAGGACAAACTTTCATAGTTAATAAGTGGTTTGATAAAACTGACAAAAGAAATAATATTTAAGGTAGCTAGGTGGTACGGTGGATATAATATAAGTCCTAGAGTCAGGAAGGCCTCAATTCAAATCCCATCCCAGGTACTCTCTAGCTGTGTGACCTTAAACAAGTCACTTAGGCTTTCTGTGCCTCGGTTTCCTCATCTATAAAATGGGGACAATAATAGCACATAACTCACAAAATTTTTGTGAAGATGAAGCAAGTCAACATGTAAAGTACTTTTCAAGTTTTAGTGACATAAATGCCACATATCATCATCATCATCATCAGTGCTTTATCATGCAAAAACAAGTTTATAAACAAAAATAAAAAGTTATTTTTCACTGTCCTAATTTATCAGTCACCAGTATCAAAAAATTCAAGGTCATTTTTAAAATGTTCCCAAGAGATACCAGAAGGGGGTGCTTTCACCCAAATGTAGGCTGCTTAGAAAGTCAGGAATATCCCAAAATATTTGTCCAAAAGAATGGGAGGGGGGATTTCCTTGCCAGAATGTGTAAAGATTTTAACTCACTGTAAAGTCTGATTTTAAAGTCGAGTAGGCTGATTAGGTTCTAAGGTTCCTTCCTGCTTGGAGTTCTATGATTCTATGACCTACTCAAAAGTCCCATCTGTCTTCATTTCTTAGGAAAAGGAAGTTTTAAAATTCTATTTTAGCAAATGAAATCAAATCCCCTTTACAAACAGTTAACAAAGGAAATACAGTTAGACAAAATTTCCATGCTCTACATAACCTTCAAGTCCAAAAACCAAAGACCTTCCACCAGCAATATGTGTGTGTGTGTGTATCTATAATGGAAAAATGACCTTAATGTCCTATGTTTATATCTGCAAAGGGCTTTGCTTCATAACCAAATTAACTGACATGAAGTTTGTTTACACTTAAAAAAAGAAAAAAAGAAAGAAAATATTTCTATCAAGCAACCAATTTGACTTTTTTCTTCCTGAATTGATCATTACTACAACACACCTGACAGAAAAAGTCTGAATTTAACAAGTCTAAAAACATTTTCCACTCTAAAATATCACCTCACTGCATTACAGGCGTCTCGTATTGGTTCCCAGTTGACCTAACTTTCATAAAACTTGCTGGCCAACTCATTTCCTTTAGAGACACACATTTCCTATGTTAGATGGATAATATTTGTAATCTCAACAACCCCTCATACATAGCCTGAAACTGGGTAAGCTACTCTGTGAGTAAATTGAATTTTCTTTCCACAATTCCACAACTCTGCTTCTGGCCTGCTGCCTAAAACTAGGTCATAGGCCAAAAGTCAGTTTCTTAGACCTAAAAGTTGTACTACAAATAATATAGATGTGTGATCTCATTGAAGTTGCTGGGTACAACCTCTGTTGGAGGTGAACTCAAACCCTTAATGTGATCTTATACTGTTCAATTCTAGTTCAGGTCTTTCTACAAATTAGCAATGGAAAAATATATTGACAGGCCAGAATCCTTCCCCCAGGTCTTTCATTGTTTCATTCCTCTCCTTACTCAATTCCCTGAAACTCTGGACTTTCTCTATATAACACCATAGCAGCGTCCTTGCCCTGAAAGTTCATGTACCTCTGGCTTTTTCACGCTGAAAGTATACTCAGTGCTCACCCGCTCACCCTCATGCCTCTTCCTATGTTTGATCAGTTTGCAGAATTCCCAAAACTTCCATTTTAAGGAAAGTTTCCAAGCCAGCCATCTTTTCCGTCCTCTCTAGACTCCTCTTTTGACTGTCTAGGCTTTTTCCAGCATGCCCACCCCCACAGTAGAGTACCTACTCTTCCCCATCCCATCCCCATTTTAATTTTATGTGGGTCTTCTCCCATTAGAAGTCCTGAAGGCCAGGGACTGTCTTTTTTTTTTCCTTTTGGAGGGCAATTGGGGTTAAGTGACTTGCCCAATGTCACATGGCTAGTTTTTGTGTTAAGTGTCTGAGACCAAATTTGAACTCAGGTCCTCCTGACTCCAGGGCTGGTACTCTAATTACTGCGCCACCTAGCCACCCCCTGGGACTGTCTTTCTGCTTGAATTTGTATTCCCAGCTATTAGTACAATACCTTCACCATAGTAAGGGCTTAATAAGTGCATGTCAATTTGACTGGATTTGACTTTTAGCATTCTGCAAGCACTAGTGCAAGCAACATAGCTGCCTATGTCTTATATCTTTGTTCTTTCCACATGGCTGGCCATCTCATTCTCTTTTCTTCATCATATAGTTCATACTATACTCTCTGCATGCATTGTTAATAATCTGCATTGTTAATGATATGTTTCATCCAGGCATGTGTTGATAAATGTTTAACAACTGGCTCTCCAAAACACATGCATGCATATACACACACATGCATGTGCACACATATGTGAGCACACTCACATTTTCAGTTTAATCTGCATTGTTAACAATGTTCTCCATCTCTTTTTAAAGTATAGACAATTGACAAAACAATAAACCAATCCATGATTTATAGCATTTTCTGATTTCTGAGGCATAAATTCTCATGCTGAAACTTTAATAATTGGTTTTATCCTACTTACTTCCACTTCTTCTATTTCAGTTCCCTTCGGAATACCCACCAATTTGATTATGAGTTTTTGTGATTTATAGTCATGTTGAATCACTGTGAGAATTTTTTTCCAGTCTGCAGTTTTATGTCAGTTCATAATTTGCAAGTGGTGCTGGACAATTTCAAAAACAGAACCCAGTCTTTTATCTTCTTCCTATATAGTTTGGGGACCAGCTCATCTGTGATCCATAAATAATATGTGCATACATTATCTCATCAATTCCATAGGCTGCCCATCTAACTATATATCAGAGTCTAAACAACAGATATCCTTCATCCATTTGGTTTTTCCATTGTGAATTGTTAGGCTGATATCTTTTGAGTGGTAATAGATCTCACAGAGGAGATCTTGAATTACTCTAAGTCTTAAAGCAATTAAGTACATTGTCATCCACAAACAGCTATCTGAAACACCTTACCATTTATAAAGTATCTTTATTCTTGATGAATTATGTGCAAAACATCCTCTATGGTAGTAAATAACCACAACTCATAGTTTTATATGGTACTTTAAGGTTGGTGGTGCATTATGTTAAATATTATCAAATTTCATCCTAAATGTAACCCAGTTAAGTAAATACTAGAGACATCACTAACTCCATTTTATAGAAAAAAACATTTCAGAAAATAAAACAAGAATATGAGCCCACAATTAGCAAAATAATGCATATATTTTATGAAAATCACACATTATAAGATCATGAAACCACATGGAATGAGGGTAACAAGCTGTGTCTTGAAGTTTCTTCAGGTATCTGAATATGTGGTCTGATCTCAAAAGATGACGGCTGGTTTGTTAACTTTTAGTCACAAAGGTATATCCTGTGAACACATAAAGAATCCATAAAGGTCTATTTCTGAAAGAGACTCATGGTCATGCAGCTTTAAATGTTGGAGGCAGAATTGAAACCCAGTTCTCCTGACTCAGTCCACACTTTTTACTATTTATACTGCATTAGACCAGCTTTCAACTCTAACTGTTACTCTTACTACAATGTTTCTTTATGTGGCAAGATCAAGTTCTTCCTTGCTTAATCGGTTCTTGTGTTCTTTTGGCTTCATTATGATGATCAAACTTCTACAGGAAATAATGATAATCAATATCAATGTCTTTTACTTTATCTATTTCCTCTTTTGCATCATCAATAATTTATTTAAAGTTAGAACTGTTGCACTTTGTGTCTTATTCTTGAATTTCTCCCTTTTTTCTAACTTATCAATGGCTTCACTATACACTTGATTTTTTTTTATCGTTTGTGATGTAATTTGGTACTCACAATGTCTTATACCTTCAAAATTTCTTCTTGAAGAAGAAATTTCTATCACTACAACAAAGTAAGTGAAACATTGGAAAAGACTTTGAAAATGTGGCAGGCTATGAAGGTAGAATGCTTTCTTTGTTACAAAGAAATGTTCAAGCAGGAGTATATTGTAAGACATCAGTAAAACCTTTTTAAAAAGAAACTACTCATATACAGATAAGACATTTCTGACTGGTTGACAAGCATTTGGCATTTTAAAAATCTTTCATTGATTAATTTTGTTTTTATCTTATAAATATAAATTATTCCCACTACATATGAAATTTCTTGTAACAAAGTAAAACAATTAAAGAAAACTAACAATACAATGATCTCATCTGAAAATGTATGCAACATTTCACATCGATAGCACAATCACCTCTCTATTTTTTTTAACAGAAATCTACTTTATCTTTCCCCCATCCTTCACCCCACTAAAAGAGAGGAAAAAAATCTTTATGGAATTTTCCCACATTTTTATCTTCTGTAATAGATATTGGCAGAAAACTACAATTATCTCATAGGCTTTTTGCTTATGCTCATCATGAACAATGAAAGACAAGATGAATAAGTGTTCTATGAAGTGATAGCATTTGTTGCATTTTGGTATACGATAAAACCTATTCCCCTAGCTCCTCTTTTTGCTTCTCCAAGGAGAACCCATGAGCCATCTTTCCATTTAGTTGTAATTTACTTCTATTTTCTGATTTCATATCAATATTTATGTGGTTCAGTTCCTCTAGTAATATATTAATTTGTTGATCAGTGGATGGTGATCTTACATTTAAAATAAAAGCAGTGATATCAATATATATAGGTGGCCTAAAAACTTAATAATTCTTATAACCCTCTTTTTCCTTCACCAATCTGCCGCCATCATTTTGGGAACAAAAGAAAGCAAGAAAAGACTTGAGGAAATTTTACTTTTTTTGTTTCCCCCTTTTCTCTTTTTCTTCCCATGGGCTTTCACGACCAAAGAATTCATCATCTAGCAGACAGCAAACACAGTCTGTCACTGGGATGGAACTCAGAGCTCTTTCAGCATGTTACAACCTGTCAGAATTTGTGCTTCACAGGAATCAAGGGTCACTTTCATACCATAATAAATTTTCAACTCCAATGAATGCCTCTAAATATTGCTACTTATATGACCATGGGCAAGATAATTAACCTCCCTGGGCCTCGGTATCCTCAAATGCAAAATGAGGGAGGTGAACCTGATGACCTCTAAGGGCTCTTCTAACTCTAGATCTATGATCCATAACATTAAGACTTTTGTGAAGGAGATAAGACAGACCAAGTTATACTGGTCAGTAATGGATAAGTTCCAAATGAGTGAATAGATAATATCCACATCTCTACCAGAGATCAGAGGAAGGAAAATTCAATTCTAGTTAGGGTATTCAAGGTAGTGAGGGAAAGCTTCACCAATGCGCTGAGCCTGGAGGGTAAATATTTTGATAAATGGAGAGCAGTAGGAACAGCATACTCAATCAGGAAATATTATGATCAGAGATCCAGAATAAAAAACTAGAGAGCTCTGCACCTGATATCCAGAGAAGTAGATTTCATTACTGATTCTATTACCACTGACTCTGTTAGTCCTATGACTCTGAAAAAGTCACTCTCCCACTATAGAGCAGCTAGCTGATATTGTGGATAGAGCACTGGCTCTGGAGTAAGGAAGATTTGAGTTCAAATCCAGTCTCAGATACTTGCATGTTGGGTGACCCTGTGTAAGTCACTTAACCTCTATCTGCCTCAGTTTCCTTAACTATTAGAGGAGGATGATAGCACTTAACTCCTAGGGTTATTCTGAGGATCAAATGAAAACAAGGAAGATATTTAGGAAAATTAAGAAAGAGCTAGGACAGCCCTGGGGCTAAAAAGTACACAGTACAGGAAAGCTGGAGACATTAAGGATTAACTGCCATTTTGTCTAGACCTAGTCCCAACTAGACATTCTAAGTGTGGGAGCTAAAGGAGCATCCAATATGGGGTTGGTTTCAATGTGCAAGACTCTGAGCTCCGGGCTTAGCAAGGTGCCTGCTACATAATAGGTGCTTAATTGTTTATTGACTGACTTTCCTCCAGATCTGATCCCATATTCTTCATTACTCATTTACCACAAGCATAGAGAATCCTCTACCTAGAGGATTGTAAAGACCAATGAAATTATAATGGTATTGACAGAACCCCTCTACTGCGTTGTGTTGACATCTGTAAATTATACACCAAACTTATTTTATCACAATGCATTCAGGCAGAAAGGATTCATAATAGAATAATTAACAATTCATCAAAAAAGCATTAGTGTTAAGTATTTATTGGCTCGTAGTTAAAAGATGGTAATAAATTCAGGAATTTGCTTTCTAGTTCAAAAGGCACAAAATCCTACCTCCTTTTAAATCATCTTCTACCTTTTTAAAATGAAATGGGGCGTGTGTGTGTGTGTGTGTGTGTGTGTGTGTATACACACACCCCCTTTCCTTAAATTCCTGTACAAAATACTTCATTGTTTTAATCCTTTATCATTGCAATAGGAGGCAGGCTCTTTGTTGGTTTGGTTTGGTTTGACTTGGTCCTTTCATTTTTGACGATTTCTTAGTGTAGAGATTTCTTCATCCTCTGCAGCTCTGTAATTTGTCTATAACTTATATTCTTAGAACAGCATTCCCTGCTTCCCCGAAAGATTAAGTTACCTGCCCATGATCACAGGTAGTAGTTGTCAGGGAGAGGACATAAACTCAGGCATTTCTGTTTCCAATCTTCCTGCTCCCATTTCTATTATACTTTCCATTAGACCACACTGCCTCTGTGTTTCACATCTCATATTTTATTTTGGGAAGATGAGAAGCACACAATAATACTTTGTAAGAAAGCATGATATAGTAGATCCTGTACCCAACCTTGGGAACAGCAATTTAACCACTTCCTCCTTGAGCAATGGACACGGGACTCAGAAACGAAGGCTGCAGTTTCTAGTGCCAAATAACTGAAGGCAGGCCACTTAACCGTTCTAAGTCTCAGTTTCCTCATCTATAAAGTGGAACTAATATAAAGTGGAGTATTATCTGCTCTACAGCACTGTTGTGAAGAAAGCAATTTTACAAATGTGAACTGTTAGGATTACTTTCTTTCAAGCTGTCATGATTTCTTGAACTGAAATCCCCAAGTTTATAAATCTTCTTGGATTTCATAGAACAATTTGCAGAAAAGAAGAAATATGTAAAATAATCCCTGTCATTACATGATTATTGTGGTGAATTTTTTCTATTATATATACTTGCAAGTATGTTGTTATTCTTATCATAACTGGTTTGAAGCTATGTTTATGCTCTGTATTGGACGTATTAGGCTTAGATGGCAAAATGTTAAAGTTTAATTCAAAGGATGTTAAGAAGTTGTGAGCTGTAATTCCTTTGAGATTTTCCCATCAACCAATCAATGCCTTGGATAAACATTCAATAAATATGAACAGGTTAGATTGAGAGGCAATGCGAGTGTGGTGGAAGGAGACTGGGATTTAGAGTCAGGAGAACTGGATTCAAATCCCTGAATTAGCAAGGCAAGGGAAAAGCAACAAGCATGTATTAAGCTCTTGTGTCCTAGGCACTGTGCTAAGCATTGGGGATACAAATATGGACAAGAGGAGAAAAAAAAAAGAGAGACAGTATCTACCCTCAAGGAGCTTACATTCTAGAGGGGGAAGAAAACACACAAAAGGGAGTTGAAAGGGGATGTGGCGAAGAAATCATTCCACCTCCCCCCATAGTTTTGAAGTCTAGAAAGTCAGAAGCACAACTAGGAGGGAAATGAAGTTTGGCCATCCTGGGAGGAGTCCCAAATAGAACCCCAGGAGAAATTAGCCAGTGGGAGAAAGGGATTGGCAAGGTGAGGTATGTTCCAGAGTGAGAAGGCCTTGGAGACAGATGGATGCCCATCTGGAAAGTCAAAAGCACAGTCGGGAGGGGAATATTTACTACCTGCATGTTCCTCAACAACTCCCTTAACTTTTCTGGGCCTCAGTGTTCTCATCCATTAAATTAAGAAATTGGATGATTTATAAGGTCCCTTCCAGCTTTAAACTTACAGTTCTCTCAATTGAACTGATAATTTGGAGTAGGAAAGTACAGATAGAAAGATGATGCCTCTCTCTCTTTGGGAGGTATCTTCAATTTAGAAAACAACAGGAATAAAAGCACAAGTTCTGAGATTGGACAAAAAGATAGTGAAAAATAAGGGGAAATAATATAGTTCAAGAATATTTGAATAAGCTGAGAGGACAGATTGTTCAGGAAAAGCATGGACAAGAAGACAGAAAACTTCTTGGTGCATTAGGAAAAAGGATCCTAGTTAAAAATACTAGGATTGGGGGAGGGGAGGTCAGTAAATCTATTCAGAGCATTTAGAGATAAACGGGAATTTAAAGATTATTTAATCTAACCTCATCATTTTATAGAAGAAAGAAAATGAAGCCTAGAAAAGTGAAATGACCTGGGATTTCCAAGTCAGTTCCTATACCTTCAAATTCTGTGTTCATTCTACTATACCAGATAAATGTGTGTGTTTGTGTGTGTGTGTGTGTGTGAGTGTGTGTGAGTGTGAGAGAGACAGACAGAGAGGGAGGGACAGAGAGAAAGAGTGTATGTGTGTGCAAGAGAGAGGGAGACAGAGAGGCATAGAGAAAACAGGGAGAAACCACAACAGAGAAACACACAGAGAAAAAAGAAAGTGTGAAACAGAAAAAGTGAGAAACAGAGAAGAAACAGAGAGAAAGAGAGAAGGAAGGAGAGAGAAGGAGAGAGAGAGAAAGAGAGAGAGAGAGAGAGAGAGATGGAAAGATACAGGATAGAAAATTTGACTTTGAATTGACTTGAATTAAGCCACAACCACAAGCAAAAAAAGAACTCCCAAACACAGGTAATGAAAATAATTATAAAAATAGGGAGCTAGTAGTCAGCCAGATGCAAATCAATTGCCTGCTCATTCTGTCAATACCATGGCAAAGTTGTTCATAGATGGCTGACTTTCATAGAATCATAGATTTAGAGTTGGAAGAAATAGAGGTCATCTAGTTCAACCTCTTCATTTTAAGGATAAAGAAATTGATGCCCACAGAAGTAAAATGACATATCCAAGTGACATGCAGGTAATAAGTAACAGAAACAGGATCTGAACCCAAAACTTCCAACCTCCACTCCAATTCCACTCTACCATCCTGCATTAGAGATTCCATGGATTCTATAGGTGGGGAAGAGGCTAAATCATCCTAAGGGGTTTACATCAGTACAGATAGACCTTCGAAGGTGTGTCTATCTGTCTGTGGGGGTATCTCCCTGTGTCTGGCTTTCTAGGTCTCTTTCTCAGTGTCTGTGTGTCTCTCTGCATAGATATGAAGTCTCCAACAAGACAGTTTTCTGGTCTCTCCCTAACTAAGTCTCACTTCCTCTGTTGCTTTATTTACAATCACTTCAAAAGGATAGCTTCAAAACCTCAGCTAAAATATCTTTCCTTTGATACTCAGAAAGTGTGAAGGGAAGTACAAGGCTCCTTTTCATTGACAACCACCCTTCAACAAGTCTTATGTGTTATAGAAAACCAGAACCAAAGACAGAACACAAGCCGCTCACTTCCTCATGAGCAATAGCCCACACTCTTTTGTTCCTCCAAGGAAGCGCTGACACCTGGACACCAGTGAAGGCCAGGTGCTGCCAACAAAGGCCAGACTACTTTTAAGAAGCAGCCAAGCCCCACACATGGTGAGAAAGAGAGTTGTCCCTAGGGATGGAGATTGGAAGTTGTGTAGGGTGAAGTTTCAGGGAGTGAGAGGTGCTGGGCTAGGGAGGGGATAGGCCCCAGGTAGGGTGCTGGGAGCTTGGTAGAGTTCTGGACATTGAGGAAAAGGGCATAGTCAAGGACAGCAAGCTGGAGAAGGTGAGCCCCTGGATCTATCTCATCCTTTTTGTACCTTCTCTGCCCACACTATCCCACCCCCTCCTTTCTCTTGCTTAGTTAGATGCCTCTCTCCTTCCTCTTCTTAACCTGCCTTATTTTTACCTTCTTATCTTTAAAAATGCCTTTTTCATTCCCCTCTCCTTTAAAAATAAAAATATTATCTAGATAGAATATTAGCTAGAACACAATTCTTAACCTTTTGTTTGTCATTGGCTCTTTTGGCAATCTGGTGTCTTCTTTAAATGAACAAATAACGAAACCAATTATAGTAGCAAGAATAGTTACATTTATGTAGGGCTTTAAATTTTGCAAAGTAATTTTTTCTCTTTTTTCTCTATTTTTCTCTTTTTATAGATGATGAAACTAAGGGAGAGGCAGGGGTTAAGTGACTTATCTAGGGTCACACAGCTAGCGGTCAAATTAAAACTCAGGTCTTTGTGATTCCAGGTCAGTACTCTATCCATTGTACCCGCTAGCTGCATTATTACATGAAATAAAATACATAGGGATTACAAAGGAAACCAATTATAATAGAATGCTGTTATCATGTTGTTTTTTTGTGTTTTGTTTTAATTTCACAGACCCTAGGTTAAGAACCCCTGATCTAGAAACATATTGTAGTCATGGAAAAAATAGTGAACTTAGAAGGCCTGAGCCTGAGTCCTGGAACCAACACTTAGTGGCTTGGATGTATCAGAGTCATTTTCCTCATCTATAGACATAAGGACTAGACCTATGATTTCTTTATTATAGGGAATGCCCCCTATCAATTCAGGCTGGGACCTTCCCTGCAGTTTAAAGTCTTAGAAAGTTCAACAGGACATTGGGAAGTCCAATGACTTGCTCTGGGTCCAAGTCACACAGTCATGTGTCAAAGGTGGGACATGAATTCTGGTCTTAATGACTCTGAGAGCAGATCTCTATCCATTAGACCACACTGCCTCTCATCATACTTGTGGGTACCTATTGTGTTAAACGAGACAGTGAACACACAGTGGGGTTTTTTAACCTATCACATACTATTTCTCTATTATTGTTGTTCATCCTTCATTTCCAAAGAGGACCAATTACTTCACAGGGTGATGTACTGACTTGCGTATGAATTGGATTTAAGCAAAGCAGAGCTACCCTTAGTTGTCAGTCTCACTTTCTCTTCCAGAATCATCAAAGTCCAGTGGGAAGACAAAAGTCAAGAAGACTGGTGATGACCAATGATGCAGTGGATGTGGTCTTGCCATCTTTGCTGTCTGACCAATCTCTCAGCATTCCACAGTGCCTGCTTCAGTCATCTTGATAGACATTGAAACCAGTTTTTCTCATCCATCCATTCTGCTGGGAGAAGTCTTCACATTTGGGAGAGGAGGGAATAAAGGAAATTATGTGAGCAAATACAGTCTTTAAGAAATGAATGAAGTGTGTTACCAATGGGCCAGAAATAACCCTTCTGTTATTCAAAGTGAGTCCACTGTGTTGCCAAAGTGTTTGACCATATTTTGTCCCCAGACATCAGTTTTTGTCACTGGACACCTTCATTGCAGTGAGAACACCCTGTAGGCATATGTTCCCTCTAAGTAAATGAGACCCTCCAGAAGGCCTTCCTGCAGGATGTAACATGCTTTACACAAAGTCCATTTCTGGATCAATGAGTGCCACAAAAAACACTCTTCCCTGAGGTAAAAGACTTGAAAGGCGGAAGATTTTTTTTTTAAGTTTCCCATTTTTTCCACAGGCTCCTTCTTATCAAAGAGAAGAGAAAGAGCCAGAGATGATTCTGGTTGTCTAATTATTAACAACTAGTTGTACCCATTAGTTAATTTACTGGAGTGAAAATGAAAAGATTGAATAATGAGAGATTTGATTGAGGAACACAGAGGCATTTCCATAGACACCATAGAAAAACCTGAGCCCAACCCTCATTTTCTAGGCTTATTAAGTCTTTGCCTTGGGCAATGCAGACCCTGTCTTTGTGTCAAGGTCTTAGACTTTGTAAGCCTTGGTTTTTGGATAGCTTTGAATGATTCCAGGAGGTGGTTCATCCCCAGTAATAAATGGTTTTGTCAAGGCGGAGCAGAGACCCCACACAAGGCTCCCTCCTCTTCTCCCTCATGTCAGGGGCCCCACACAGGATGTTACAAGCTAGGGGCAGATTAACACCTGTTCTAGGAAGGAATGTGCACAAGCCCCATTGGTCACAGGTAGCTGACTAATGGACCAACCCAGCCAGGCAATTTTTCTCTTTTTACATTCACAGAAACTGAAAGACCTAGAATTTTGTGAAATGTCTTAAAAGTTGAAAGTGTCCAGAACTTTCCCTCCCCTACACAAAAGATAGGAATGAAGAAGGCTGTTTAGAGAGAAGAGAAAGAAAAAAGAGAGGAGTAGACAAAAGAAAAAAAGAAGACCTGGAAGAAAGATAAGTGAGTGAAGAGAGAAAGCTAGAGCAAGAGAAATAAACAGAATGAGAGAGGAAAGGGAGGAAGCAAAATAGTTTTTAAGAGACCACAAAGAAAGAGGAAAGAAGGCAGGCAGAGATACTGCTATGAAATAGCAGTTACTTAATAATATGAACCTCTCACATTTTATAAGAGTGTTTTACGGTTTGTGATGCACTTTCCCTTACAACAACCTTGTAAAAATAGGTGGCAAAAGTATTTCTCAATATTCAGGATCCTAATTCTGTCAGGTGCAATAAATGTCAGCAATTCATGTATAACTTGGTACATGTCATAGAGATTTGCCTTAGAGGCTCAGAGAGGTTCAGATCATCAGAGTTAAGATTCATTTTCTTCATCTGTAAAATGAGGGGGTTGGACTGGGTGACATCTAAAGTCTCTTTCAGCTCTAAATCTATGTGGAGAGTTCCTAAGTGTTGCTCATGTAGACCATGTGTATGTCAACATGAGTTTACCTAAACGTAGCTTGTGGGGGACGCATGAATTGGTATCTTTGGAATCTCAAACATCCCTTTCAAAGACAGAATCTGAATCCTGCATTGAGGAGAGAAGAAGATTGCAGTGATGAGGCTGGCTTGATCTGCCATCTTCAGAGAGGGTATACTGGAATGGAATGATATTTATCTGCCCCTCCCTTAAATATTGCTAGTGTGAGGGAAATTATTTTTAGATTCATGATGCTCTTCTGATTACTCTCCCTTAATGAGAAAGTAGAGATCTAAACTATAGCTAAAGGCTTAATCTGCTTTCCACCAATAGCAGACAATACAAAGACCATAACAAATATTGAATAGCAAATAAAACCAAGCTGATAGCAAACAGAAATCAAGAAACTAAACAGATTATTACACTAGAATACACTGGGGCAGCTAGGTGGCACAGAGGATAGAGTGCTGGGAAGACCTCAATTCAAATATGATCTCAGATACTAGCTGTGTGATGCTGGGAAAGTCATTTAAAGTCGGCTTCAGTTTCCTCATCTGTAAAATGGAGATAATAACTGACTTCAAAGGGTTGTTAGGAACAAACGAGATAATATTTGTAAAGTGCCTAGCACAGTGCCTGGCACATAGTAGGTACCATGCTCCTTCCCTTCCCTTTTGCTTCCTCTTTAAAATGGGGATAACAGGACCTACATTCCATGAGGGTCAAATGAGATAATAATTGTGAAGTGCTTAGCACAGTTTTGGGCACAGAGTAAGCACTATATAAATGGATGAGGATGAGGCTGATGATGATTTCTCCCACTGAGAATGAGATAACTTCATCAAGAGAGAGTCCTCAGTCTACCCAAGGGGAAATAACCTGAAGTGTCTAGTTCAGCAAGTTGGAAATCAGGATCATGGCCAAGGTGCTAGTCATCATCAGTACATTGGCTTCTTCTTTCAGTCTGTCTCTCTTTCTAGAGGCTTCTCCCTGGAGAGAACCTGGAACTATGTGTGTCCTCCATTAAAGCCAGAAGCCAAACCAAAAAATTCAATTCTCCTAAGCCTTAACTAACTCTTCCCCTCATGTGCACATGATGCAGTGATTGATCTTTCTTTCCACCAATGAGAAGAATCTTATGCAAATGCCCAGACATGAACCTTTGGTTGATTATTCAGTCCTATGATTTCAATCTAGGTTTTCTGGTTGTGGTTCTTCAGTCATTTAGTCATGTCCAACTCTGTACCCTATGGACCAAAGCACACCAGTCCCTTCTATCCTCTACTTTTTCCAGAAGTCTCTCCAAGCTCATGTTCATTGTTTTCATGACACATTCTATCCATTTCATCCTCTGCCATCCCCTTCTCTTTTGCCTTCAATCTTTCCCAATATCCAGGTCTTTTCTACGAAGTCCCATATTCTCATTATACAGTCAAAGTATTTAAGTTTCAACTTCAGTATTTGTTTCAAATGAATAGTCTTAATTAATTTATTTAATGATTGTATGATTTGATCTCCTTAGTGTCCAAAGAACTCTCAAAAGTCTTCTCCAGCACCACAATTCCAAATTGTCAGTTCTACAGCAATTGACTTTCCTTATAATCCAGCTTTCACAGTCATACATTACTAATGAAAAAGCATAACTATGACTATATGGTCCTTTGTTGGCAAGGTGATGTCCCTACTTTTTTTTTTTTTTTTTTGCTTTTTGGAGGGCAGTTGGGGTTAAGTGACTTGCCCAAGGTCACACGGCTAGTTTTTTTGTGTTAAGTGTCTGAGGCCGGATTTGAACTCAGGTACTCCTGACTCCAGGGCCGGTGCTCTATTCACTGCGCCACCTAGCCGCCCATGTCCCTACTTTTTAATATACTGTTCAGATTTTCCATAGCTTTCACTCCAAGGAGCAGGAGTCTTTTCATTTCATGGCCATAGTTACCATCCACAGTGATCTTTGAGACCAAGAATATAAAATCTGACACTGCTTCCATTTCTGTTTCCTCTGTTTGCCAAGATGTGATGAGACCAGTTGCCAAGATCTCTGTCTTATTTCTTACCTTCTCTTAATCACTAAATGGATGTTGACTCAGTCAAACTGAGACCTGTTAAAGACCTTACCTTAAAAAGGCTAAGGTATCCTGTTGCATCTAGCACCATCCCCAGTCATCCTGATCTATATGTTGCCTCAGATGACTCCAGAGGAGAAAGTGAGGCTGGCAACTTTGCACAGCCCTCCCTCACTTAAGTCCAATTTATTTGTATGTCATGGCATCACTTCCCTGATGTCATGGTCCTCTTCAAGAATGAAGATCAAACAACAAGTTTTTTGATGTTAAGTTTCAAGTCAACTTTTTACACTCTCTTCTTTGACCATCATCAAAAGGCTTCTTAATTCTTTGTCACTTTCTACCATCAGAGTAGTATCATCTGCATATCTGAAATTGTTGGTATTCCTCCTGACAACCTTTAATTCTGGCTTTTGATTCCTCCAGTCTGGCATTTTGCATGACATACTCTACATACAGGTTAAATAAATAAGGTGACAATATACATTCCCCCCCCCCTTTTTTTTAACTCCTTTCCTGGTCTTGAATTAATCAGTTGTTCCATGTTTGATTCTAACCTTGCTTCTTGACCCACAAGCAGGTTCCTCAGGAGACAAGTATGATGATTGGGTCCTCCCATCTCTTCTAGGACTTGACAGATTTTGCTGTGATCCACACAAAGGCTTTAGTGAAGCAAATGAAGCAGAAGTAGAGGTTTTTTTCCGAACTTCTTACTCTCTCCACGATCCAGCAAATGTTGGCAATTTTTTTTATCTAGTTTTTGAAAACCAGCCTGCACTTATGATAATTCTCAGTTCACATATTGCCGAAGTCTAGCTTGCACAATCTTAAGCATAACCTTGCTGGTGTGAAGTGAGTGCAATTGTTTGGTAATCTGCACCTTCTTTAGCCTAGGTTCTACTTATTCCAAATCCAGCAGTATGTTCAAATATATAAAAAGTGTAACAATCTCCATTTTGCCGATAAAGAAACTGACTGACATTTGCCAAGGTCTCACAGTAGTAACTGGACGTGTGTACTTTTTTGTTCTTGTTCTTTGATAAAGACCACCGATTTCACCAGTGTAGGAGGCTCCTAGCGTGGGAATTCCCTTCCCCCACTAATAACTCTTTTGCAATTTAGAGTTTTAAAGAATTCCCTGCAGCACTGAAAAGTTAAGTGACTTGCTCAAGATCATACAAGTAGTAAGTATCAGAAAAAGAACTTCACAATCGGGCCAGAGAGTTTAATAGATAGAGTCGATCTTAGAATCAGAAAGACCCAGTTTTGAGTCCTGTCTATGATACATGTTATATTAGTTATGTAATCATGAGCAATTCACTGTGTGTTTCTATAAGATTGTGTTACTAGGACACAACACTGAGACTGGAAACAGGGGACCTAGGTTAAATATTGTTTCTTATTGTTTGTTAAATATTGTATTCTTTTTAATCTTGGGCAAATTACTTAATTCCCCTGGGCCTGAGTTTCCTTATTGGTAAAATGAGAGAGTTAAACTAGATGGTCTCTGATGTCCTTTCTACTCCCACAATGATGATACTATAAGTTACTAGGTAGATGGATCAATAAAAACGTATATATACATGTAGATGAATATTTTTATATAGTAAGAATATATGTAGTTGTTTTTAAGGATTTTTAGAATTCAATTCACTGAAAAATTAAGGACGTCTGATGTATACATAAAAAAATCAAGGAGGTATTCTCTCTACTGGTAGAATGTTGCAAATATTTGCCTATAGTGAAGACTCCTACATGCTTCTCCTTTTTCTTGTAATCACCCCTACCAGCTATTTGTATTAACCTACTAGAAAATGGTTTCCCACTTAGAAAGTCAGAAAAGGGAATCATATAATTATTGGTCCCTCCTTAGGTCCATAGTGGACTTTGGCTCAAAAGAGCAGAGGTGCCATATTTTTGGAAGTGATAGAACCTAGATAAGCTATACTTCATCTAGGAGGAGTGATAGAGAGCCTGGCAAAACTGAGTATGGCAAATTCATGGGAAAATTCGCCAAATAACGATCATTACCTCCCTCTCTTCTTCCTCTAGTAGTGGTATGAAGACCCATCATATCTTAGGCTCTAACTACTAACCATTCTGGTGAGAGTTTTATCATTTCTGTCCGGTGACTAAGAGGCAGGAAAGTACAATGGAAAGTCCATTGGATTTGATGCCAGAGGACCTGGGTCCAAATATCAACTCTGCTACTTATTGCCTTTGATTCCCTTGGAGTCCTCCTCTGGAGGCCTCATCTGTAAAATGAAGAAGTTGAATTATGTAATCTCTAAGGTCCCTTCCAGCCTAAATTCTATAATCCTATTATGCTTTGCAATGAACTCTTTCCCCTTGCTCCTGTTCCCCTACACGCTGGTCCCCTGTTCCTAGGTACCTCAAGTTAGGTCTTATGCCTTTCCTTTTTTGACTTAAAGCAGTCCACAAGAAGCCTACTGTTTTTTGCAACATGGGCTTTAATTATACTAGGCACTGAAGAGAGAAAGATAAATGTGAAATAGTTCCTGCCTTCAAGTAGCTCTCCTAGTGAGGGAGAAAAAGCAAAACTTCCATTCTTGTATGTATATAGAATTTGTGGAATATACATAGAATATATAGGATATAGATTATATAAAATAAAGAATATAAGGAATATATTCTACAGTCTGCTTACTCTATTCATTATATTTCTTTATCTTTTAGTATATACATTCTATTTATTCTATATATGTGTGTATACATATATGCATGTACACATATGCCTACGTTTATATATCTATATGTAGTTATGGATACATAGATGAAGAGAGAGATGTACAGACAGACAGAGAGACAGAAACAGAGCAAAACTAGCAAATAGCAGAAATCAAGGCAGGCTTTCAGAGAAAGTGACAGCATCCAAGCTGAGCCTTAAAGGAAATGAAGGATTGTGAGACACAGGGCAGAGGGAAGGATGCATTCCAGGTATGGAGATGGCCTTTGTAAATTCAGAAGTGGGAGACAGTATGTTCAGTGGAGGAACAGCTAATTGTTTGGAATGTAGAGTTCCTGCAGAGAAGGCATGGGGGGAGGGGGAAATAGGCTGGAAAGCAAAGATTCAGATCCTTTAATGATGAGCTGAGGAGTTTATATTCTATCCCAAGGAGGAGCTATTAATGATCTTTTGGTGGTCTTTTTGGAGGGTGGAAAGGCAAGGCAATTGGGGTAAAGTGACTTGCCCAAGGTCACACAGTAAGTGTTAAATGTCTGAGTCCAAATTTGAACTCAGGTCCTCCTGACTCCAGGGCTGGTGCTCTATTCACTGCACCATCTAGCTGTCCTCCTATCAAGGATTTTTAAGCAAGGGAGTGGCAGGGTCACTTAAGAAGATTATTTTTGCCATCCTGAAAGGAGAATGAATTGAAGAAAGGCAAGATTGAAGACAAAGATACCAAGTAGGATACTGTTACAATAATCTGGGTAAAAACTAGTGAGGGCCTGCCTGAACTACAGAGATGGTTTTATGAGTGGAAAAGGGGGAAGAAATGCAAAGGACTTTGTGGAGATAAGGACTTGAAGTTGAAAAGAAAGAGGAAGGAGGAAAACTGCCTCTAGACAGCCACCAAGGTAGTTATAGAGGCGACCCAGTCCTCAGGAAACAGGATCTAAGGAAGAAAACAGCAATAAAACCATTGACTTCAGATGTCTATACACAAAAGTACCAATAAAGAGCAACAAGCTAGCTGGAGTTCTCTTTCTGCAGCAGCTAAAAGTCCCTCAACTTTCCATATAATATAATTTCATCCTTAAAGAGGTAGAAAAATCAATCAGGAGAAATTCTGTTTTGAACTTAATCCTTCCAACAAGAGGGACTTATTCTTGGGAGCCCCCAGATGTGACTATTCTATCCTAAAAGTTTTTATTAATGAGAGGAAAACTAGGCAGAGTCTGATATTCACCCTAGATTTGAGGATGGTGGTTTACAGAAATATCAGAGAAAGTTTAGATGGGCTTCCAGGGACTAAGATTCTTTTTTTTTTAAATAGTTTTACTGGACTTTATTCAAAATTAGACCTAGTTCTCCATCATTTAAGAAGACCAAAATTTGGTGACTAGATATAGACACCCATATATTTTGAAAAATAGATTCCAACATCATATTTTGTTATGAGGCAAATTTGCCACAGTAAGATAACATGTGGTGGGGCGGCTAGGTGGCACAGCACCAGCTCTGGAGTCAGGAGGACCTGAGTTCAAATCCAGCCTCAGACACTTAGCACTTACTAGTCATGTGACCTTGGGCAAGTCACTTAACCCCAATTGCCCTCTAAAAAGCAAAAAACAAAACAAAACCAAGATAACATGTGGAAACCAAACACAAATTGAGTAGAAGTCAACTTGCTCCCTTGCAACATGTAGCAAATCCTTCACAGTGGTACAGCAGCAGTTTGTCAACAGTGATCTTAGTTATGAAACTCTCCAACTAAAGTCTGGAGAAGATGTTCCAATGGACTGGACTTCTCAGAAGTTAGCCCAAGATGAACTGTGAGTGCTTAAGAATGAAATTCCAAAAAGACAAAGAGAAATAATTCTGCTGAAGAGAAAAACGGGGAGTTGTTTAAGGAGATCAGTGTGGATACAAAGGTACTCACCCAACTTCAACTTTAAAAAGACAGTGACTGATGAAACAAGCCCAAGGAAGTAAGAATGAATATAAAACTGTGAGAGATTGTCATTACAGACTTATATCAGCTATCCAAGGACCAGTGGAAAGGCTCATCACCGAAGACTGACTGCTAGATGCTGAAATGTTTTTGGCCATAGAAATTCATGAAACAAAAAAATATAAAATTTTAAAATCCTCAGTCCTGTGTGGCTTTCTTATGATTCTACAGTGTTGGTAGCATAATAGGAAGAAAGAATACAAAGAAACATAACTTTTTCAGCCAGCCACAAACATTTCAATATCCTTCGTCAATTGTGCATTGTCTAGGAAATAAATAGTTAACATTTCTCCTTTTAATGCTAGCTAGGCCTAACCTGCATCTGCAATCATCTAAATTTCATCAGTAGATAGAATCTGACATTTGCATAAAGTTATCTCACCCCTGAAAGTATGCTACTTTTATTAGGAACAGGCAGAAGCAAGTTAGTTACCACTGAAAGCAAAAGTCTGTCCACTACAGTTCCACTTTTAATCAATGGGGTTTTTGTAATTTTGCGGATCAGTATTACAACTTAATAGTGTGAGTAATTTTAATAGCCAAAAGTTTATTTAAAGTTTAAGAATAAAGTTCCTCTCTAAAACTGGTCAGAGTGCTCAGGTAATCTCCTGTCAGTTTGTATTTAGGCTGGTATTTTTGTTAACGTTTTACTTTTGTCATTTAACCCAATCCTTAAACAAGGTCATAGACATTTCACATTCTGAGAAATGCTGTGCATTTCTTCTAAACAGGCTGACTCTTTCAACAATGCCTACTCTTCAGTATCAGAGTCATTCTTTTCAAGTTCTAAACCTCTGGGTAAATGGCTGTTCTCCTGAACCTCAGATTGATATAAATGCTAACTTGCAATCCTTCTTCCATTCATTTAAGTTCAGTGTGACCAGTAATGCGACAGATGAAAAGGATACATAAATTCTTTATTGTAATGTGAAACATTAAAAAAAATTCTAATAAAGCAGTAAATTACTCAGTTCTAAATGACTTATAAAGTGATTTTCATTTGTGTCTATTGAAATTCCAGGTGGTTTGTGTAATTTCTTTTGTATTTCAAGATATAAAATGATGAAGCAATTTACTGACTAGATCTCAATCATTACCACCCTTGCCAGGCTTTTTATTTGTTTTTGTTTTTGTTTTTTTCTTATCACTGAATCTTAGGTCTGAGGCACTTCATCTAAAATTGTGCTTTTAAACCGCCTTTATCCATGCGGGCACACACTCCCTCAATGCATACTTCTTTAGCGGGCCTAGTTTCACTCAAAGATACCTAATGAGCTGCTGTGACCAGAAAAATTCATCTTCTGGTGCCTCATGCACTGGTGATGAGACTCCCCAGAGTTAACTGGGCTGTTCTTGAGACCAAAGACATGCAGGTTCTTTCTCAAAGCCTTTCTGGTCTACTAGGGCCTGCTAGAACTTGCCATTCACTTTAAGAAGGAGGAGGTAATTGATACCATGAAAACATTCACTCTCAGCTCTGAGGATGAAGTTCAAATGTTGCCTCTGATGCTTAATTGTGTCACCTTGGGCCATTATTCAACCTCAGCTCCTTTACTTATAAAATAAGGTGGTTATTTCTGAGAAATTAATTTAATTTAATTCTTAAATTTTAATTTAAAGTCTTAAATTTAATTCTTAAATTAAGAAATTCTTAAACTGGGATCAAAGAACTTATTTTTCCTAATGTTTTGATAACTTTTCATTGTAATTGGTTTCCTTTCTAATCTATGTATTTTATTTTATGTACTTATAAACATTATTCTGTGAAGGGCTCCTGGACTGACAAGAGGGTCCATCACACACACACACACACACACACACACACACACACACACACACACACACACACACACACACACACACACACACACACACACACACACACACACTAAGAACTCCTGGAATCTATGACCTCTAAGGTCCATTCTAGATGTGGATCTATGATCCCTTAAGAACACCGGGAGGAGTGGCAACTAGGTGATGCAGTGAATAATAGAGCACCAGCCCTTGAGCCAGGAAGACCTGAGTTCAAATCTGACCTTGGACACTTGATATTTACTAGTTATGTGACCTTGGGCAAGTCACTTAACCCCAATTGCTCTACCTTCCCCCTCTGAAAAGCAAAAAAAAAGAAAAAGAAAAAGAATACCAGGTGACCTCAGAATGGTGTGCTGATGTCAGTTTGTAGGGATTCATGAAAGGCAATTGTTAAATTTTCATCCACACCTTGGAAACCAACCAACACTACAAATCAGGAATTGTTGTGTCAATTGTCTAGATTTAAGAAAGTGTTGGAGAAAATGTTAATACTTATTCAACTTAAAAGTGTGTTGTATGAACTTTTTTTTTCTGGCAAGCTACTTGTTAAATAATTACCAGCACAACCATGCCTCTGCCAAAATGTAGCATCAGAGTTAGTGATGCTGGTCAATCAATATTGTAAGATTCTGAGAGGAAAATGCAAATCATTGCATAATTGGGAACTCTTAAAAGCTCCAGGACACCCAGTGGAGTTGAATTCAATTGCCATCAGTTGACTGACTGAATATTGCAATTCTCCCTTCTTAGAGCATTTTGGATTATAAAGTTGACAGCCGGCCTTCAGTCTGCTGCAGAGAATCTGATATGTTAACATGCTTGCTATTCATTAGGGATTGGAAGGTTCAGAAAGTAATGGAAAATTGTTTTCTCTGTAGTTAACCATTTTCCTTCTTTCTTCCCAAACTCATCAACCCAATTCAGTTCAGTCTGGACAATTCTATCAGTTATGTTGTTTAAAGAAGCAAAAAAAAAAATATTGAATGTCTTGAAAAATGTCAATTTAACACCCATGATTTAATGTAGCCTAAACCTAAATGTGTTTGCTAGGAGTTATTTGCTGCTTTTAAAACCAATTATTAACTGAGTTCATTTAGAGGTCCCTGAGATACTTCAGATGTTTTTCTTAGTGCCTGAAGAATATTGACACCGATTACTGATCTGGAAATAAATAATGCCAAACTTCCTGAAGTGAGGGAAGGAGAAAAGGAGACGTGGGGAATCAAGCAGCAAATATTTTCTAAAATGGAATATAAGTGAAGGAAAAGGAAAAAAAAACTATCCATATATGTACAAGATAAAGTCTTTTTAATAATTTCATACAGTATTTATGATGTTACCTGAACTTGAAGTCTTGCCAGTGCCTCTTCCCTGCTCAATAACCTCTCTAGGATAAAATACAAATTGCTCAGTTGGACATCGAATTGCAGTCTACTTTTGCAGGCTAATTTCACATTACTTCCCCTTAGACATACAACATTCTAGTCAGATGGCCCTTTGTGTGGTTCCCTGATGGTGGTCTTCCATCTGCTCCTTTCCCATTCCTGGAAAATACTCCCTACTCTCTTATGCTTCTCAGAATCCTTAGCTTCCTTCAAGGCTCGGCTCCTTTGCCACTTCTTATGGTAAATCATTAAAGATTTGCTCAATCTTTCTCCCTCTCTCACCCCACCCTACTCTCTCTTTTTCTCTCTTCCCCCTCTCTCTGTCTCTCTTCATATATCTCTGTATATTTCTTTTTCTTTCTGTTTCTCTCCTCCCTCTCTTTTCTGCTTTCTATCTTCCTCTCTCCCCCGTGTCTGTCTGTCTCTCTGTCTCTCTCTCTGCCTCTCTCTCTCTGTCTCTGTCTCTCTCTGTCTCTCTCTCCCCACTCTGTCTCTGTCTCTCTGTGTCTGTCTGTCTCCTCTGTCTCTCTCATACTCTCCTTCCCTTCCCCCTTCCCTCATTAGTCTCTCTCTTCTTCTCTTCTTCCTCTCTCTCCCTCTCTCTCTGTCTCCCTCCTCCTTTCTTCCATTCTCTCCCTCTCCCTCCCCCCTCTCCTCTTTCTCTTTGGCCAACTTTCTCTTCAAATCCATATGTCGCCTTCTTTATTTACACCTTAGTCCAGTCCCCCAGTAAAATGCAAACTCCTTGAAGAAAGACTATTTTTCTTTTTTGCTTTTGTGTGTCTGCTGAATGTACTGATGTGACTGTATCAGTTGCAAATTATCTGGTGAATCCAGATCTTGGTTTTTAAAAATCTTTGCTGAAGGACTTTTTTTTCCCACTGCCGACCCAAACTTTTTTTGGGGGAAAAGTATTGTGAGGCATTCAGTTTGCAGGTTTGCAGCAAGCACATAAAGGCTCAACTTCTTTCATTGGAACATGAGAGAGCTGGCAGAGACCTATAAACCACGGAATTCATCTCCCTCATTTTACAGAGGAGGAGCATGAAGCCCAGAGAGAATGAAGCAACTTTCCCAAGATTAGATGTACTAACATCAAATAACTGACATTATACTTCCATAAGAAGAAAGCTAAAGAGCTGAGATTGGAATCCAGGTCCTCTGATTCCACACCCTCTTTACCATTGTACTACTCCCCTTCCCCCAAATCATTCCTTTCCTCTCCAAAGAAAGTCTGCTTTTAAAATCTAGGATTGGGTGTGACTAGGTAAGCACAGTGAATAGAGCACCAGCCCTGGAGCCAGGAGGACCTGGGTTCAAATCTGGCCCCAGACACTTAACACACACACACACACACACACACACACACACACACACACGCCATGTGACACCTTAAGCAAGTCGCTTAACCCCAATTGCCCTCCAAAAAGCAAAACAAAAACAAAAATCTAGGGTTGGATGGAGAGGCAGTAGGGGGCTCAGGACAACCTGAGTTCAAGTCTGTGACTCTGGGCAAATCAAGTAACTTGTCAGTACTCCAGACGGCTCTCTGTGGGCTGTAGTCAAAGTGCTCAATTGCACTGATAGAGAGTTTCCTTATTTGGGAATTCCCTATACCAATGGAATCTCAGTTCCAATCTGCATCCAGGCTTAGAGTCAGAAAAATCTGAGTTCAAATTTTGCCCCAGAAACTTATTGGGTATATTTCCTTGGGCAATGCACTTAGTCTGTCTGCCTCAGTTTCCACATCTATACATGAAATAGACTCAGAGACAGGAAAACTTGAGTTCAAATTCAGTCTCAGACATTTACTAGTTAAGTGACCCCGGGCCAAGTAATCTCTACCGGCCTCTGTTTTCTAACCTGTAAAACAGGGATAATAATAACACCTATCTCCCAGGGTTGTTGTGAAGATCAAATGAAAAGAACTGCAAAGCATTTTGCTAACCCAAAAACACTCATAGAAATGCCAGCTATTACTATTGGCCAATGTTTTGAATGAAGCATTAATAGTTTTTTTTAATATTCATTTTAAAAGCATGGATCCTAAAAACAAAACATGGTTTTGTTTGTTATAGAAGTTCATTTGTGGGGAGGCTAAGTGGCTCAGTGAATAGAGCACCAGCCCTGGAGTGATGAGAACCTGAGTTCAAATCCTGACTCAGACACTTAACACTTCCGAGCTGTGCAACCTTGGGCAAGTCACTTAACCCCAATTGCCCTGCCCCAATCCCCCCTCTAAAAAGCATTTGTGATCTGCAGTGGATCCATACTCTCCTTTGGAAAAACAATATTTTTTTTCTTACTCTATCATCTCATTCTGTCAACTTATACCTAACAAGGAATCAGTATTAGCATCAATGCCAAAAGAAAATGAGGCAAAGCATACAGAGGGATACAAAAGGGATAATCCCCAGTGATCTTGTAGGTGGTGTGAGGTGTTAGCTTGTGTGAAATCTTTGGATGGGTTGAAGAGGTCTTGTTAAGAGATGCCACTCAGATTGCTATCTTTGTTTTCTTCCCTTCTCTTCTAAGTCTTATCTAAAATAGCTAAAAGAGATTTCTTAAGACAGAAGAGGAAATGCTAATAGACCTCAGGGCTTTCGGCTTCAGAGCTGAAGAGCCCGGCTTTATGCCACTTAAGGAAGGAATGGGGTTGGGAGGAGAGTGAGGAAGTGCATGCAAATACTAACTAAGCAGTCAGCTACTGGTCTTCATGAACAATTTTAGAGGTTTCCCTGGTAAATATGAAAACCTGTTTGGGGAGAACAAAGAGAGCTTTTAAAAGCTCAACAATCAATCAATAAACTTTTATTATATTGACTACATGAGGCAAAAGACAGCCCCTGATCTCAAGGATCTTGTGAATCTAATGGTACCCCCAGAGAGAGCCCACGTGTATAATTCATTCACTTTCATTTATTTATTCAACAAGTATTTATGCAGGGAGTCAAGATGGCAGCATAGAAGCAGAACTCCGCAGCTCCCACATAACCACCTCAAATACCTATAAAATATGACTCTCAACAGATTTTAGAGCTCCAGAACCCACAAAATTACAGAAAAACACATCTCCTGCTGAAGGCAGCCCAGCAGGCAGGACAGGAAGGGCTCATCACAGTGCCTTGGGAGCTGAGACCAACCGCATGTGGTTTTAGCCCCAGGCTGTCCAGGAGAAGCCCCAGCTGGAGCCTTCAAGAGAGTGGATCACCAGCTAGAAGAAGTGGCAGTAAGAAACTAGGAAAAAGTGGAACTAGGCTAAATTTGGGGTAAAAAAGCAGTTTGCCAACTGCCCCCAGGATGATAAAGCAGTGGAAGTGGCCCCTGCAGCCACCTCCATGTGGCTGTTTCAGAGCTTGGTGCCTGCAGGTTGCAGGGAGGCCAAGCAATCATTCAGAGGCTAAGTGCTCTTGCATTAGCCTGCCTGGTTAGGGATCATGGTATTGGGTGGCAGTCCTGAGGTATGTGACAAGTGAGCCAAAGCTGGGGGGGGGGGGCGCAGTTACAGAGACAGCTGCCACCTAATAGTTCTGGCAGCTGTGAAAACCTCAGCAATTTGGGACAAAGCTCTCCCCCCAGGAAGCAGATTGTGGATTGTGGATCCAAAATCAAGTTAATTGACTGGCAGCAAGAGCAGGCAAAGGAAGCAAACCAAGCTCAGCAATTCAACTTTAGATTCATTTTTTGGAGACAAAAAGGATCAAAGTATGGAATGGGAGGAAGACAACACAGTCAGAACTCCCACACCAAAAGCTTCCAAGAAAAATGTAGACTGGCTACAAGCCATAGAGCAGCTTAAGAAGGACTTTGAAAACCAAATAAAAGAAGCAGAGGCAAAATTGGGAACAGAAATGAGAATGATGCAAAAAAATAATGAGAAGAGACTCAACGACCTGACTGAAGAAAATAGCACCTTAAAAAAAAGACTAACTCAAATGGCAAAAGAGGCCCAAAAAGCTAAGGAGGAGAAGAATGCCTTAAAAAGTCAAATTTGCCAGATGGAAAAAGAATCTCAAAAGCTTTCTGAAGAGAATAATTCCTTCAGAATTAGAATGGAGCAAATGGAAGCAAATGACTTTATGAGAAATCAAGATACTATTAAACAGATCCAAACAAATGAAAAAAATAGAAGGCAATGTGAAATTTCTCCTTGAAAAAACCACTGACCTAGAAAACAGATCCAGGAGAGACAATTTAAAAATTATTGAACTACCTGAAAGCCATGATCAGAAAAAG
>CM053596.1:202376650-202394850 GCA_028646575.1 Pseudocheirus occidentalis
TTTTTATTGACTTGTTTGTTTACTTTTAGTTTACAAGATTCAGTTCCAGAATCACTTGAGTTTCAGATTTTTTTCCCCTTCCTCCCCACTCCCCACCCCTGCCATGGTGGCATACAATCATGTATAGGATCTGCAAACTCTTTCATATTGTACAATAGTCTGGTTGTATAGGTGTTATAGCCAATGGAGTGTTTCACTCTTTTTGTGAATTCTGTCAGTCCAAAATTCTTTTAGAGGCCTAATTTCTGAAGGAAATTTGGGAGAGTTCAGGCAATTTCCTGGCTTCTCTCCACCATCTTGGTTCCCAACCTCTACCCCACCCTCTTCCATAAAACATAAACTTTCTTGAGAATAGGGATCGGGTCACTTAAAAAAAAATCCTCAGTGCCTTGCCATGTAGCAGATACTTAACAAATACTTACTGAATTGAAATGGGGAAAACTTTGTGGAAATTTGAATAGTTTATATTTATATGGCATTTGTACTTATTTAACACTAGAACTAGTCCTTGAAAACAGAGTTGGGGGACAGAGGAATGGGATGAATGAAAGTGAGAAGAGAAAGTGCATGGTTTGAGTGGAGGATTCATGTATGGGAGACGTGGGAAACTAAGTTATAGAAATAGGTAGAGAACAAACGATAGGGCCTTGATTCCTAAGACAAGGGATCTGAACTTGATTCTGTAGGCAATAAGGAGCTGCTGAACAGTTTGTAAGTAGGTGAAGTGACATATTAGGAATATTCATCTGTTAGTAGTGTATACAAAAATTCATATTGGGGAAGAATGGAAGCAGGTACACCAGTCTAAATCTGGGGCAATGAGGTCCTAGACTATGACGGCAGCAGGGGTAATAGAAAAGAAGGGAGAGGTAGGAGAGATATCAGAAACAGGAGTTGAAGAATCTCCAAGTTCATGAGAGCATTTCCCTGTACCTTAGACTGTTGAGTAGATCATTGAGAAGTTAAATGGCTTGCTGAGGGGTCACACAGGCAGTATGTGTCAGAGGAATGGCTTCAGAGCTGGCTCTCTTTTCATGTTGCCATGTTGTCTTTCATAAACTAGATTACAGAGGAGAAATTGATAATCCATGATGGCTAGCTACATGTGGAGGGAATAGTTCAGAATGACTCCAGGTTTTCCAGCCTTAGAGAATGATGACACTGGCAAAAATGGAACAGTCTGAAGGGGGAAGTGAATTTTATTAGAAAGATATTAAGTTCAATTTTAAATGAGCTGAACATGAGGGGATGATTGAACATCTCGGTAGATATGATAACAGAGAGTTAGGGCTGAAGTTCAGGAGAAATATCAAGTTTCATGAGGGAGATTTGAGATTCCTTTGTGAAGTGGGACTCATTGATGTCATGAGACTGGGTATAATCTCTGAGGAAATTCTGAGAGAATGTGGCATAGTAGGAGCTCAAAGTCAGTCCTTGACTGACCATTGAGGTAATACATATTTAGCAAATGGGAGGAAGAGATGGCTTTATCAAAGAAGAAAAAAGAGAGGCATTGAGGAAGCCAGAGGACTACAGGAGGGAGTCCAGGATCATGGCAGCCAAGGGATGAGTGTGTTTCTAGAAGGAGGGTTTGGCTGAAAAGATGCCAAGGATTAGGAGGACCAGAAAATAATGGCCATTGTTTTGACTATTAAGATATTGGTGAATATCGAGAGATCTATGTCAGTAACAAGGTGGGGATGTAAACCAGGTTTGGAGGGATTGCAAAGTAAGGAATGGCAAAGAAAAAAAGGCAGGGAGTGAAGCCTCTTCCAGCATTTTTTCTCCTACTCCTTCAGTGGAAATGCAGACTTTTATCATAGTTTATTTCCAGCATAAATATAGCTCAGATGATTTATGATGTTAAATCTTTGAGAGGAAAATAGAGCAGCTCTGCCCTATGATCACCAATATGTTATGCAAGGATAAACAGCAGTGCTTCCAAGACCCCACAGACATATTTTACTCAAATAGAGAAAGTAGGTGAGGGTAGACTTGATAGGATTTACTTATTTCCTGGGAAAATAATAAAGTCTATCCCATTTTAATTCCTTTTCCTCTCACTCTTAATCATTGACATATGGGACTATAGAGTGACAATAAAATAGTCTGCTTCCTCCAGCCCTTACTGGCAAATGTTTAACAACCAGCTTTCCAGAAAAAAAAATGAACCTATGCCATACTTTTAAGTTTGATCTACACTATTAATGTGTACTTCATCATTCTATTAATCAACAAAACAATAAATTAAACCCTGATTTTTAATGTTTGGCAATTACTGGAGTGTAAATGTTCGCACTCAAAGTCTAACAATTGTGTCTAGCCAATAGGCTGATGGCTTCATTACACCCTCCCTCCCTCTACATTAGCTTTACTGAGGCTGATAATTCCACCATTAGTGATTCATTGGTGAAACATTGTCACTTCCGGTAAAAGGTAAATTCTCCTAGGAGGGGTAATACATTAAGTCATTAAACCTTCTGGTCTACATTTTTTCCCCAGGGCCTGGGTAGCCTAGGGGGATGTAGGTACTTGATGGGGATGGGAGCAGGGTGAGATTGGGATAGAGGTAGGAGTGACCAAAGAGTGAGAAAATTCAGAAAATGTTAGCAGAGGGTCACCAAACACCAGTTACAATTTTGTCTAAGGCCAACCCTACTGACACATGTGGACAGTGATTAAAAATATATACCCTTAAAAAAATCTCTCTTATTCTCTAGATCACATTGTTAAACAACTAGTCAAATGTATTTGGGTTTTGTTTTTGGTTTTTTTTGATACCACATACCTGAAGAGGGAGGGATGTCAAAACAGGTTACAAATCCTTTTGAGCTCTTGCATTGTGCCATCTATACTCTAGATATTATTTAGCTGAGGGGAACCCATACTTAGTAACCCTGCTCTAATTTGCTATCCTCTTGAAGAACCTTATTTTCACAATGCTGAAGGTTGCAGACAGTCTAAATTTGGAATTTCCCAGCTAGTCAGGATAAACCAGAGCTTTAGTGTTCCTTAAATATAGTGTTTAGGCTTTTAATTATATTATGTAAAATTAGTAAACAGCTATTTCAAGCCATAGGGCTGTTTAAAATTAAACTGGAAGGTTTGGCCTTTACCAATATCTTATTTTTAAAGTCAAGTGGCATAGAATCATAGCTCTTGAAGTTGAAAGATGAGTGGTGCCTGGGAAATAATATAACAGGGATAATGTCTAGTCTTTATGTTTTGATGAAATGATAGTTATATGGATTTCTTAGTCCACTGATTTGTACCTGGGAGAACTGAGCCTAAGAGAGATGAGCTTACTTTCCTCCCTCCCATTCCCATGTCCTTCCTCAATACTCCCTTTTCCAAACTGGTAAATGTTAGATCAGCCATGAGAAGGTTGGCTAGGAGCACCGGATTATGAAAGGGCCTTCATGGAAAGGAAAAAAAAGACTGGGGGATGTTAAGTTAGGTGGGGGGAGGGTGGATCTCATGGTATAACAAAGGAGAGGAAAGAAGATAAATTGTTGTATTGACTTTCTCTGTAGAATAGAGGTAATCATAGTTTTGTCTCTGGAGCCACATTTGTAATCATCCAAAGAACCCAATGACCCTAGCATGCCTTGTAGATCCTAGCGTTAAATATAATCTGGTTTCTAAAGTGGTTTCATGGGAAAGAAGAGCATATGAGTCAAGAGATAGTCTGATGCATTGTGTCCTAGAGCTAATCCAACAATGGTGGCAACATGGTGGAGGAGAAGTGGTTGTGTATTGATTTAGAGTAAAAAACATATAGTGGGAAAAATAATAGGATCGCAGAGTTAAAAGGAACCTCAGAGACTTTCCAGTCTGACCTGTGCCTTAGGAAGAATCTTTTCTATTTCATGCCCGACAAATAGCCATCCAACTTTTGCTTAGATACCTCTGGTTATTAGGATGCCTTTGAGTCAATAATTTTTGGAAAAGTCAGGAAGATTTTTTTCTCTTCCTTTCATTGAGCTAATGATCTGCCTCTCTTCAGTCTCCACCCACTATTCCTAGTTCTACCCCTCTGGTGCCATTCATACCAAGTCTACTGGTCTACTTCCTCTTTCAAGATCCACCTCAGCCTTCTCTTCTCCAAGCTAAGCATCCCTTGTTTAATCATTCAGGTGATTCTCATGTGACACCAGCTTGAGGGCCTTCACCATCTGAGTTGTCTTAGTTTGGATACCCTACAGCTTATCAATGTCCTTTCTAATCTGTGGCTCCCCAAAAGATCACCATTCCAGTTGTATAGGACAGAGGGTAGCAGGACCGGGAGCTCTGTTATTCTCCACCTTCTCCAACATTCTTAATGTTTGGGTTGAAAAATGCCCATTATCCTTAATTTAATTAGAAAAGTAAACACAGAGATGCCTTAGATAAGAAAAGGAGTTTATTCCCTTCCCCCTGGAGAAGGGAGCTATCTGCCCCATGAGGGATCCCATCTTATGGGATATTGACCCATGAGGCAGACAGCTGAGAGAGAGTTTCAAAGATCAGAATTAGGATTTTAAAGACCTAATTAGTCCATCCTCTTTCCCAGCCCAGCTGTTTCTCATTGGTGGAAAAGCCAACCCCACCAATCTCTTCCCTACTGGGACTGCAAGGGAAGGAAGGTGGGATGGGTCTCACCAAGGCGGGAAAATAGACAAAGGAAGTTAAAAGTGATTGACAGGAGTCAGGGATGGGTACAGCAGTCAGGAGAGAATACAGCGGTCAGGGGAGGGATACATTCCATACTGAGAAGTTTTCACTCGTTCTACACATTAATGTTGCCTAAGATCACATTAGCACATTTTGGTTTCCCTTTTGTATTACTGATTCGTTTTAAACTTGCAGTCCACCAAAAGTCCCATTCTTTTTTCAGATAAATTGCTATCTAGCTAACTTAATCTACCCAATATTAATAAAGTTTCATTTTTGAACCCAATTGAACACTTTACATTTATCAAAGTACCAATTGGCCCCTGGTCTGCAATTTATAGTCCTAGTTGCTCTGAGGCACTTAGAACTTGAATGACTTGCCCAATCACACTGCCAGGATGTATTAGAGGATGACTGGAGTCTAGGCCTTCTTCTGAGGCCAGTTTTCTAGCCATTGCTCCTTGCCTGCTTCGCTAGTGAAAGTAATTAACAATGATAGAATGAACTAGGATTTGTAGATGAAAAGGACTTTAGAGATCATTTGGTCTAACCTTTTTACTTTACAGATGAAAAAACTGAGGAACAGAGAGGTGAAGTGACTTGTTTAAGGTCACACAGGACCGTGGCAACCGAGTGTCATTGTAGATAGAACACTCGACTTGGGGTCACAAAGACCTGTCTCAGACACTTACTAGCTTTGTGACCTTAGAAAAGTCACTTAACTTCTGCCTCTGTTTCCTTTTCTGTAAAAGGGGGTTTTTGATAGCACCTACTTTCCAAGTTTGTGAGGATCAAAAGATATAATATGTAAAAAGCCCTTTGCAAGCCTTAAAGTGCCAGCTATTACTACTCCTTCTACTACTCTTACCAAAGAGTGGAGCTTGGATTGAGACCCAAGTCCTCTAAACCTAACACCCTTTCCACGGTACTGCATTGTAGCTTAGGAAACCAGTGAAAAATTATGAGTGAGGAAGGCACATGGTCAAATCTGATCATTGGGAACATTATTTTGTCAGGCTTGGATTAGAAAAATAGAAACTGGAATCTGGGACACCAATTAGGAGGCTATTATAATTGTTAGAGGACAATGAGAAGCTGAATGAAGTTGTGGCAATATGTGTGTAGAAGAGTGGAGGGCTAATGTTTATGGATGAGAATGTAAGTTCTTTGAAAGTAAGGATTGTTTCTTTCTTTGTATTCTCAGTGCCTACCTCAGGGCCTGACCCAGAGAAAGTTCTTAGTAAATGCTTGTTGATAGACTGATTAGGCTTCAGTCCAGAGCGTTAGCATGGTGGGAGAAGGGTTTACCTCCTTTGGTGACTAATGTCTCCTATGCTCCTTTGGTGGCCCATGAAACCAGGGCCCTGTAGCCGTGGTGCTCTGTTACCAAGTTGCTGTTTCACTCAACTCCTATGAGGGTGAGGATTGAACTACCCTCTCTCCTTTCATTAATGAACCTCCAACCCTAAAACCAAGGACAAGGATTCCGTCTTATCCATTCTCTGTAGCCCCAGGGCTTAGGAGTGTGTCTGGAACATAGCAAGAGATTAATAAATATTTGTTGACTACTGTTGTCCTAGGTTAAAAAATATATTTAGAACTCATATAAATATAAACTCAATGGCACTGATTATTTGGCAGCTGATTGAACATGGAAGGAGAGAGAAAGGAAAGAGTGAACAAAATCACTCCAAGATTTTGAGTCTGGGTAACTAGAAGAATGAGTAGTGAATGGTATTAATATAGGAACCCCTGAAAGTTTGCCCTATAAGAACCTCCAAACATCTCCTATGCTGGCTTTTCTTCAAGGGCCTGAAATTCCTACATTACATACTCCTTTGTATTAAAAAAAAGGGTAATATTATCTGGTCAAGATAGCACATCAAGTTGTCATTAGCTATCACATTTCCTTCTGAACTAATTTGCCAAATTAACCTTAGCCACTAAGTAAAGTGCTGAGATAATGGGACACAAGATAGGTATAATTTGATGAGGGAGAGATGATCAGAAAAGGTTTAGACAATGAGTACAAGAAAAGCAGTAAGAAGACCTAGAATCCTTTGGGGTGGGTGATGACGCTATGCAGAAAGATTATTAGTGACACTGGGATAAACTAAAAACCAACTTTGACTTCACAATTTTGCCTAAGATGTGACATGAGTGGCAGAGTAAGGCATCTAACTGAGCTAATCAATTCAAAACATACAAGTAATTTTCTATTTTCAATACATGCAATTTTCTGACTCTATAATCTTGTACTATATGAGGCCTATTCTGATGTCACCAGGGACTAGTGCCCTGTCTTTGGGACATTCCTTTTTTGATTTTTTTTTGTTATTTCTATATAAGTCATGTTGTAGAAAAAAACCCACAGAAACCCCCTCCGCTCAATAAAAACACCAAGAGAAAAAAAGGTTAAAAATATATGCATTCAGATTCCAGTTCTTTCCCTGGGGTGGACAGTGTTTTTCATCATGAGTCTTTCAGAATTGTCTTAGATTGTTGTGTTGCTGAGAATAGCTAAGTCATTGACAGTTAATCATTATACAATATTGTTGTTACTGTGTAGCATATTCTCCTGGTTCTGCTGACTTCACTTTGCATTAATTCATGTAAGTCATTGCAGGTTTTTCTGAAAGTGCCCTGCTTGTCATTTCTTACAGCACAATAATATTCTATCACATTCATATACCACGACCTACCCAGCCATTCCCCAATCGAAAAACATGTCTGGGACATTATTTTGTTTACTCTGCATAATTATAAAAAAAATAGCCTGTGTTCAATTTGCTTTCCTTTAATAGGATGGAAATGTCTGGAGGGAAGGTGCTTTTTGTTTTCTTTGTCAGAAGCCCTTAACATATTGCTTGATACTTCCCCCCAGTTGTTAGAATTTATTTTTTAAATATATATTTATTTTCTCCCAATTACTCGTTTAAAACAATTTTTTAACTTTTTTGGGGGAAGTTTTGAGTTCCTTCCCTCCCCCTTCCTTGAGACAGTAAACAATCATATATAGGTAGGTAATACATGTGCAATCACGTAAAACATTTCCATATCAGTCATTTTGTATAAGAAGACTAGAATAAAAGAAAAAGAATCAAATAAAGTGAAAATGGCATTCTTTGGTCCATATTAAAGCAATATCAGTTCTTCCTCTGGAAGTGGATAGTGTGCTTCAGCATTAGTCTTGTGGGATTATCTTGGAACATCGTATTTCTGAGAATGGTTAAGTCATTCACATTCTTCATTGTATTATATTGTTGTTACTGTGTACGATGTTCTGGTTCTCCTCACTTCACTCTGCATCAGTTCATTTAAGCCTTTCCAGGTTTTTCTGAAATCATCCTGCTTGTCATTTCTTAGCCATCACAATTCATATGCCACTGCTTGTTTAGCTTTTCCCAATCCATGGGCATCCTTTCAATTTCTAATTCTTAGCCACTATGAAAAGAACTGCTATGCATATTTTTGTACAAATAGGTCCTTTTACCTTTTCTTTGTCTTTGGGATATAATCTAGCAGTGGAATTGCTGGGTCAAAGGGTATGCACAGTTTTATAGCCCTTTGGGCATAGTTTCAAATTGCTCTCCAGAATGGTTAGATCAATTCACAACTCCACAACAATGCATTAGTTTCTTAGTTTTCCCACATCCCCTCCAACATCCATCATTGTCCTTTTTTTGTCATATTAGCTAATCTGATAGGTGTGAGGTGGTACCTCAGAATTGTTTTTATTTGCATTTTGCTAATCAATAGTGATTTAGAGCATTTTTTTCCCATATGACTATAGATAGCTTTGATTTCTTTGTGTGAAAACTGACTATTCTCATGCTTTGACCATTTATAAATTGAGAAATGCCTTATATTTTCATAAATTTGGCTCAGTTCTCTACAGATTTGAAAAATAAGACCATTGTCAGATATACTTGTTGCATATTACCCCTACCCCCAGTTTTTTGTTTCCTTTTAATTTTGGTTGTATTGGATTTGTTTGTATTGGATTGTATTGGATTTTATACAATCAAAATTATCTATTTTACATTTTGTAATGCTCTCTATATTTACTTTGGTCCTAAATTCTTCCCTTACTCATAGATCTGACAAATAAACTATTCTGTGCTCTCCTAATTTGCCTGTTGTATCACCCTTTGTGCATAAATTATATACCCATTTTGACCTTATCTTGGTATACAGTATGAGATGTTGCTCTATATTTATGCTGCCATATTGTTTTCTGATTTTCCCAAAAGTTTTTATGAAATACTGAGTTTTTGTTCCAAATGCTTGGCTCTTTGGGTTTATCATATACTAAATTACTATGATTATTTTATACATGATAACATGGTCAATATTATGTGTACCAAATCTGTTCCATTGGTACACAACTCTGTTTCTTAGCCAGTACCAGATTATTTTGATAATTGCCACTTTATAATACAGTTTGACTGCTTGACATCTAATAAATATTCATGGATTAAATGAATAAATGTTTGGGCTTTTGTACTCAATGTTAAAGGGAAGGGAAATTTACAAAGGAAGAAGAAGATATGTTTTCCACCCTCAAAGAGCTTTCAACATAATGGAAACATGACCAATACTCTGTAACAAGGAGTCCAGAACATACCTAGAACATAGCTCATATTATGATATGAGTTGTTAGTTTCTTGAGGGCATAGGACCTCTCACCAGGGTTGGTGAGTTTATCTCTTAAAGTCCCTTGACACATTAATTCTCTATCCCTTTCCCAACTTTATGATGCTTTCCTCAGGGTTGTAGGATCCTGAGGTCTGAGAACTGGAAAGTAATTTAGTGATTAATTAGTCTAAAAAGCAGTCATTGTGGAGTCCTCTATATAAAAGTTGTCCCAAAAATCTTGGTGCAGTTTTTTAGCTCTAAAAGTCTAAAACCTGTTTAAGTTATCAAAATATAAAAGTGTTTTACGATTTTGGGGACATACCATGTTTGTTAAGTAAAGGATGAAGCCAATAAAGAAAGAAGCATAGAATTGATGGAGCCCTTGGAAGTCCATGATCTGGATCCCACAGCCCCCAAGATGAGCATGGATTTGTCACATTCAAAGCTTTGATATGGGAAGAGTGAAGGAGAGTTTACTACTGTGTTCTGGTTTGGAAATTTATCTAATAAAGCCTGATATGACTATTCTTTAGTCATCAGTGTTTCCATGTGAGAACTAAAAAGTTCCTAGGAAAGAAAATCAGTTTGGATATAGTGTATGGTGTGGTCTTTTAGGAAAATTAAATATGTGGACCTATCAGATAATGCTCTTTGTGTGGTAGATTGAAGCCAGTAGTGGCAGGAAGCCTTCCTTGAGGAGAGAACTAAGTGACGGTGCTAATTATTTGTTTTTCTCAGTCCCCCCTCTCCATTTCACACCATTTTATTTGTGTGGGTGCATCTGTTGATATTTATATATAAATTCACATGTACACGTTCATATTATACATGCTATAGAGATAGGACATACATGTATTGTATGTATGTATGTATTATATACAGGTGCTGTATATGGTTTATATATAGAAGCATGCACATTTTTGTTGTGTTGTTGCTGAGTCATTACTCTTCTGACCCCATTTGGGGTTTTCTTGGCAAAGATACTCAAGCTGTTTGCCATTTCTTTCTTCAGCTCACTTTAAAAATGAAGAAACTGAGGCAAACAGGGTCAATTGACTTGCCCAGGGTCACACAGCTAGTAAATGTGTGAGGCCAGATTTGAACTCATGAAAATGAGTCTTCTTGATTCTAAGCCCAATGTTCTATTCACTATGTCACCTGGCTGCCCTGTATGCACTCACTGTCTATATGACACATATGTTGTATATGTGTGCATCCATAGTGTATGTGTATATATATATATGCCCTCTACATATGTAGTGTTTCTATATTGCATATATACAAATGGTTTATATGTGGCATACATATGTTGTATAGCTCTATATGTATAAACAAACATGCAAGCATACATATATATACTATACATGTTTACATATACATAATACATATATCCTAAGGTACTGTATATGCTAAGTATTGGTGTTATTATGAATAGATATATGATTCTATGAATCCTGAGCACTGGAAGGAGTAAGGGATACTGTTGAAATGAAAGAGTAAAATCATGTATCTATCATAGAATCATATATCTAATAATAATTATTACAATAACAATAAAAGCTAGTATTTACATAGCAGCTTAAGGTTTTGCAAAGCACTGTATATATATGTGTGTGTGTGTGTGTGTATGTATGTGTATAGGTATATGTATGCATATGCACAAACACACACATACACATACACACAAAATTAGATCCTTACAACAATCCTATAAGGAGCTATGATTATCTCTGTTTTACAGAAGAAAAAAACAGTCTGAGAGAGGTTAAGTGACTTCTCCAGAGTCACACCATTAGTAAATCTAAATCCTTCTGCAGATACTCACTAATGTATGACTGGGCAAGTCACTTAATTTCTCTGTATCTTAGTCTCCTCATCTATAAAATGGGTAGAATAGTAGCACCTGCCTCACAGGGCTGTTGTGAGGATAAAATGAGTTAAGATGTGGGTGCTTTTCAAACCTTAAGGCACTAGCTATGTAAATGCTAGTTGGTTGGTGTCATCATCCTTATTATTAATCTGAGATGGGATTTAAATTCAAGGCTTCCTAACTCCACTCTTCCCCACTGAACTGAAGAGCCACTTCCAATTTAGGGCTATAAAATGTGATGATTACAAAATTCTGAGAGACACAGTTTCTGGGTAATTTAATCATTTTATTAAAAACACCAGCATCTTTATTAATAAAAGAATGGTCATTTGGCTATCTCTCTCAGACCGAAGATCCCCTCATGGTGGTGGACTTACAGTTTATATGTCCTTCTAGGAGTAGGTGCTCCTGAGGGGTACCAATTCAAGTCTGATAGGTTAATAAAATGGGAGGTGAGCCATATTAAAATGAGGGTCTTGGGGTATGTGACTTGGGTCACCTAAATCTTTGTCAAAGAAATCAATTTCCAAATCATCTTCTTGACAAAAGGGAGAATCAACATTTTCCCAGACCTATCCGAGCAAAGACTATGAAGAGGGATACACCCATTAGCCCAAACTTAGAATTTCTTTTACTCGCTGTCTGATTAAATCTTGGTCTGTGTACATTGTTAAGGGAAATTTCCTGTTCTGGTCGGTTTCTGGATCTTGAAGTAGAAAAGAGGAAAAACTTGGTCCTGATTCAATTATTAGCTATTAAAAACAAGAGAGAAATATTAATTTCTCACAAAAGGACCTTTGAGATCATCAGTTCCAACTTCCTCATCTTATAGGTGAGGAAACTTATGCCCAGATAGGTTTCCTCAGAGATCATGCAGTTAATAAATGGGAGAGAAAGGATTTGAACCCCTGTCCCCTGACTCTAAACCCAAAGACAAATGGATATATTCAGAAGAAAAGACAAACATCACAGCCGCAGCATCCAGCCAAGAGAAAGAATCTACTAATACAACATATCTTATCCCCTTATGTCAAATGAGAGCCCACCCCCAAACTGTCCCATGAAGTTTTCCTTTACACTAAGCCTCAGCTTTTCCACTTCAGTTGACAAATGGGATGGAGAGCTGAAGAAGAGGGCACATTCTCTCTGCCTTTTCTACTTCCAATTGTTGTATCAGGTGATAGATCTGGGCCCCTACAATTGTTCTGAGAAGGAGGTTGCATTCCATTTCATCTTGAAGTGGAATTTGCATCATCAGATGGGGAATGTTGGTAGGAAAGTCTCTCCCACAGAAAGAAAACAGGAATTTATCTATGACACAAATAAGGTCAGACACAGAAAGAATGCCTGCTTATTGGCAAAGGAATATAAAGCAATGCAAAGCAAACCTGACAGATTCCTTCAGCGGCCAGGGTCATCTTTTGCCCCTTGCTTTCCTGATGTTTTTGCCAGTGGCAGGTAAGCTATGAGACTCATAGTGCTGTACAATAGTGTTACTTTGAAAGTGCCATCAGCATTTCAGCAGCACATGCTGAAGAATTTCTCTTCTATTAATTATGTTTGACTTGAGTCTTGTTCGTGGTGTCTCTAATGTTTATATTGTTCAATATTTTTTATCTCTCAGATTAGTGTAGAACTAGAGTTCTTAACTTGGGGTCTGTGGATAGATTACAAAGAGTTTGCAAACTTGAATGGGGAAAAAATGGCATCTTTACTTTACCTAATATCTAACTGAAATTTAGCAGTTCCTTATGAATTTAATAAAAAATATTTGAGAAGCCCACAAATTTGACCGGGCTGACTGACATACAAAAAAAGGTAAAAGACTCCTAATGTAGAAAATGCTGTGATAGATTTAAGAACAAACTTAATCCTACTGGGGAAAAAAGAAACCAAGCCTTGGAACAGAATTTTTAATGATCCTCATATTTGCTTTTTATATGCAGAAACATGGTATAGCTATTCCAGTGACAGCCATAAAGGCCACAAAACCTAGGTTCAAGTTCTATCTCTGACACCTTAGGGTGGTGGCCCCTGGACAAGTCACCTCTATGACTAAATTTTAAAAATCTGCACAAGTGGAGGGATTTCTTCACCAATGATCTCATTATACTAATGAGACCACAGGTCCAGGGCCTGTCTCTACCTACAGAAAAGAGGATAAAATAATTATGTAGCCATTAGAAGCTTTGGAATGCTTAACTATTGTTTATTATCCCTAGTAGAACAAAAAAAATAATGAAAGCATCATAGGAGGAATAATGTAATCAACAATTAACTATACATTAAGTAAGGATACTATTTGTAAAGTGCTTAACAGTTACAAAGTGTCTTCAAATAGATTATTACATATGAGTCTTGTGGAATTCTAATTTGGATTATTATTCCTATTTTATGGAAGAGTCCATAAGCTCAAGCAGAATTTAGGGTAGTTGCCCACAGTTACATGGCTCATATGTTAGAGGCCAGGTCTTCCTGACTCTGTGTTATTATACCACACCACTTTTTCATCTTTTGTCAATTATTTATATTACTGTTTCTAATGTTTTTCTTATTTTTTTGTTATTCAGTTGTTTCAGACTCTTCATAACCTTTTTTAGAGCTTTCTTGGTAAAGATACTGGAGTAGTTTGCCATTTCCTTCTCCAGCTCATCTTACAGATGAAAAAACCACTTCACAGGGTCACACAGTTAGTAAGTGTCTGAGACTAGATTTGAACTCAAGTCCTCCTGACTCCAGATCCTGTGCTCCATCCACTGCAATGCATAACTGTCCAGTCTTTCTCTAGATCTTGGCATTTTTTGTTTATTTGCTCTGTATGAACCACAAATATATCTTAATATCTTTCTAAACTTGAATCCATATACTCCAGTGTGCTCATAGCTACCAAAAAGGGCCATTTAAATAAATTAAATAATCTCTCCCCTTTCTTCCATATATTAAACTCATCATGGGAAGCTAAATAGAGGACTAGAATGAATAAGGTGTATTGGATTACAGCCTTTATCCTTAAAATGATGCAATGGATTGAGGTCTTATTAAAGAGAGTATTGGGATACTTTCCCCAAGATAAATCCTGCTCCTGATTTAGTTTGAGTTAGCATGCTAGGTGGAGCAGTGTATAGTGCTGAGTCTGGAGTGAGGAAGACCCATCTCTCACAGTTCATATCTGACCTCAGAAACTCAACTGTGTGACCCTGGGCAAGTCACTTCACCTGTTTGCCTCAGCTTCCTTATGTATAAAATGAGCCGGAGAAGGAAACGCCAAACAACTAGTATTTTTGCCAAGAAAACCCCAAATGAGCTCACAAAGGGTCAGATGCAACTGAAAAATGAAACATCTTCACAGCAACATGCCAAAGGATTTATGCTTCCTTGGCCCTACCCCTGAGAACACTTGACTTTTCGATTTTGCCAGCTTGAACTTGGGAATCGCCAGCCGCTGAAGATTAGGCAACCAAAGAAAAAAATTCAAAATGATGGTTTTCTTTTTCCTTATTCAGGAGAAACAAAGCATACAACATTTCTTTTTCTACTTCCTGGAGGCCTATCTCTTCCCATGCCAAGTGCTTTTTTGTTTTTGAAGCTAATTTTATAGTAGTAAACACCTGTAAGTCAGATTCAATTCTAAACAGCCCAGATGGATGGATCTGCTGTCTGCTAATCGTTTCAGAACTGAGTGAGTTTCTCACCATTTCAGATGAGAAAGCAGATTTCTGCACAGAACAAACGATCCTAAACTGTATTATCATGCATAGCCTTTCTTGGCTGCTGCAAGCTTTGCATTTTACTTTCCTGGAGAGGGATTTTAAAAATCAAGGATTTCATGCCTGCAGATAACCTAGAGTCTTTGTCGTATCATTGAGGAAATGTTTGGTATGTAAAAAGGCATAAATGAAAATTCTAGTATTGTGTGTATGTTTAAAACCACAATTGCAACAATTAAAGAAAAACACCCAATCACTATAGTATCTAATGAAAACTTATTACCTGCCTAACATGATATTGAGCTCAAAAGAAGTCTACTAGGAATATGTCCATTGATAGTTTATAGATGGTTTAAAGGGAGTTGGGCAGCTAGGGATTATGGTGGAACGTAGTTTGACCCTAAAGTGTATGTGGTCAAAAATAGGAAGGTTAGAAGAGGGGTCAGATCCCACATTCCAAGCAATAGACAATCATGGGATTTGTCTCCAACACAAGGATACCTATGCATCACCTGTTATAATCTAAACAAAGTAGTGTCAAACTCAAATAGATATGGGACCATACTAAACTCTTCATAAGGATCCCAGTCAGCCATGTGTTGACTTAGAAAAACCATATATTATTATTATCTAGGTTTTATTTTATTTTAACATATTTTGTTAAAATACTCCAATTACATTTTAATCTGGTTCAGGCCATACTCAAGAGTGTTGTGGGTCAGGGTGTTTGGCTCCTCTGGCCCAATACTCTCCTACTCCAGTCTTTCCCACAACCGTGCCAGCTTTCAAACCTCTTCCTTATGGGGATATCAACTCCTAAGGGCAGTTATAACTTAATCATCACTACAGCAACTACAAGTGTCACTGCACAAGTTTGTTTGGGAAAATCACCCTTGCTATCCAGAAATTTTTATTATTACAGGAGTGAGTGATCAAAAAAGTTTAGAGAACATTGGTCTAGTTCAGTGGTTCTTAACCTTCCTAATGCCAGGACCGTTTAATACAGTTCTTCATGTTGTGGTGACCCCCAACCATAAAATTATTTTTGTTGCTACTTCATAACAGTAATTTTGCTACTATTATGAATTGTAATGTAAATATCTGGTATGCAGGATGTATTTAAATTGAACATAACCCACAGGTTGAGAACTACTGGTCTAGTTGGAGAAATGAAGCAACTATAGTATTGTTTGTCGATAAGATAAATTAGTCATGATAATTAGAGCATAAGATAGTATACGCTAAGATGATCATTGCAAAGTACAGACAAGGAATGCAGAAGATATCATAGAAGAGAAAATAAAGTCTAGACCAATACTGTAAAGGCCTCACAAAAGAGATGTCCTTATAGAGCAGCCTAGAATGGTAGATAAATATGAAGATCTGCCAAGGAAGGGAAACAGAGGTTTTTTTTTTCTTCCCATTTGTTTTCTGTTTTGATTGTATTGGCTTGAGAATAATTAACAATTCCGGATTTCCTGTCATATTTAACAACTCTATTTCAGGAAAAATCACCTTCTAACAAACCTTATTCTATTTTATGTCAGCTTTAGGGATTACCTGGAATGTCTCCCCAAGGATGAGGGAATTTGGGGAGGGGTGTGTATGTGAGTATGTGTGTGTGTGTGTGTGTGTGTGTGTGTGTGTGTGTGTGTGTGTGTGTGTGTCCACTTCCAGATCACCTTTTGGACTTCTCCAACTGAATGTCATATGCATCTCAGACTCAACATGTACAAAATGGAACTCATTATCTTTCTCTTGGAACCCAGCCTTTTCCTTATTTCTTACAAAGACCTCAGTAAGGCATTTAAAGTCTTTATAATCTGGAACAAACCTACCTTTCAATTTTTATTTAATGTGCTTTCTACTCATATACCCTATATTCCGAGCTAAAATTCAGGTTCCTTCTGCTACCTCGGCGCTTCTGTCCTGGCTAATTCTCAAGCCTGACATGTATTCTCTCCTCACTCCTGCCTCAGAATCACTGGCTTCCTCCAAGGCTCTGCTCAAAAGCCAACTCTTACTTGGGTCTTTCTTAATCCTGCCTAGTTATCAGTCCTTCATCTCTACCAAATTTATACATATATTTATAATATAATATAAATTAAAATATAAACAAACATTATAACATAGATTAAAATACCAATAAATAATGTTATCATATGAAATCATAATAAAATAATATGAATTTGTATGCACACAAATACATACATACATACATACAACCATGCGTATAACATATTGGAGAAGTGAAATGGTATAGTGGATAAAGGGCGCACCTTAAATTCAGGAAGACCTGGGTTGTAACCCATATGACTTTGTGACTCCAGGCAAGTCATTAATTTCTCAGTGTCCAGGCAACTCTCTGACATTGTAATTTGTGGAATAGTCACTGATGTACATTAGAAGAAGTAGGGGGTTCCTCACATAGCTCCCCATGCCAATGAAATAACAGATTTGAACCAAACACATTTTGGGGGGAGGGGTTTAAACTTGACTGGGCACAGGTTGCTTTTATCCTTTAGAATGTAACCACTTTGAAGGCAGGAATAATTTTGTTCTTGTCTTTGTACTCCAGTGCCTAGCATTGTGCTTGACCCATATTCAGACACTGAATAACTACTTTTTAAAAATTAACTTTTGTTTATTTTAGTTTACATCATTCATTTCCACGAGATTTTGAGTTACAAATTTTCTCGCCATCTTTCCCCTACCCACCACTTCCAAACAGCCATTCCACTTTAAAACCCCTCCCCCAATCTTTTCTCTCTTATATCCACCCCCATCACCCCTCTGGCTTTCTGGTATGGCAAGATGGGTCTCACTCCCCCAGTGACTGTTTATGTTTATATACATAGATAAAAATTATATATGTATTTATACATATATATATATATTTAACATTTGATTATAGAACTTTAAAGTCTAGATTCTTTCCCTTTCTCCCTCATCACCCACCCCCACTAGAAAGACAAGCAATTCAATACAGGACTTACATGTGTAGTTACACAGAACATCTCCACAATGGACATATTGTGAGAAACTTACCATATTTCTCTCCTTCCTATCCCACCCACCCTCCCCTTGTTCTATTCTCTACTTTGTCCCTGTTCCTTTACAGGAGTATGTGCTTCTAACAACCCTCCACCTCTGCCCTCCCCTCCATCCTCCCCCTCTCATCCCCATCCCCCCTACTCTCCTGTAGGGCAAGACACCCAGTTTAGAGTTTATGTCATCCTTTCCCTAAGCCAAATTGAATGAGAGTAAGGTTGACCCATTCATTTTTGCCTTCCTGTTCTTCCCCTCCATTGTAACAGTTATCCCTTGCCTCT
>CM053596.1:202395350-202447344 GCA_028646575.1 Pseudocheirus occidentalis
ATCCTTCAAGAGATCCTCAAAGAAAATTTCCCTGATGTTTTAGAATCAGAGGGCAAAATAGAACTTGAAAGGATCACACATGGCCTAGCAGCTTCTACATTAAAAGATCAGAGGGATTGGAATATGGTATTTTATAAGGCAAAAGAACTCGGACTACAACCAAGCATCAACTATCCAGCAAAACTAAGCATAAACTTTCAGGCAAGGAGATGGTCATTCAATGAAACAAGAGACTTTCAGACCTTCCTGATGAAAAAGCCAGATCTCAGTGGAAAATTTGATCTCCAAATACAAGACTCAAGAGAGAAGTAAAAAGGTAAACAGGGAAAACATACACATGCACACCCATACACACACATAACTTGTTATTCAATAAGAGCAACCTGTTTACATCCCTATATGGGAAGCTGATACCTGTTAATATTGAGAATTGTATAATCATTGTGACATACAAAAGGGTTATATATAGCTAGAGAGTGTGGATAAAAACTAACCAAAGTGATGATTGTGAAAAACCTGTTAAAGGAAACAAAGGAACAGTAATGGGAGACTAGGAAAGGAGGAGGCAGAAAGAGGTAAATTATGCCAGACAAAGAGGCATAAAAACATATTATGGTAGAAGGAAAGAAGGGAGGGAGATAGACATTTTATGAGCTTGACTCTCATTGATTTTAGTTCAAGGAGAGAATAATAATCAGTTAAGTATATGATTCTAACATGCAAAGACACGAAAACCAGTTATAATATAGGGAAAGAAGGGAAGAAGAGGAGCACTGTATGAGATTTACTCTCATTAGTTTTGATTCAAGTAGGGAATAACATACCTTGTTAAGCAGAAAAATCTATCACATCCTACAGGCAGTAGGAGGGGAAAGAGGAAAGAAAAAGACCAGTTGCTAGAAGAGAGGGAGGAAGTAGTAAGGGGAAAAGGTAAGAAAAGGGAGGGTGGTTGATAGGGAGGGAATGCTGAGGAAGGCAGTGGTCAAAAGGAAAACTCTTAAGGAGATGAAGGGAAAAGGGAGAAATAAAAGCATAAACAGGGGAGGGAATTGGAAAGACACAGTAATCATAACTGTGAATGTGAATTTTATGGGGGATGAACTCCCCCATAAAATGGAGGTAAATAGCAAAATGGATTAAAAACTAATCCTACAATATGCTGTCTACAAGAAACACATCTGAAACAGGGGAATACACATTGGGTAAAGGTAAAAGGCTGGAATAGAACATATGCTTCAGCTAAAGTAAAAAAAAAAAGCAGGGGTAGCAATCCTTATCTTAGATAAAGAAAAAGCAAAAATAGATCTAATTAAAAGAGATAAGGAAGGAATCTATATCTTACTAAAAGGCACGATTGACAATGAAGCAATATCATTACTAAACATATATGGAACAAGTGTATAACATCCAGATTCCTAGAGAAGTTAAGGGAGTTAAAGGAAGAAATAGATAGCAAAACTATACTAGTGGGGGACCTCAGTCTTCCCCTCTCTGAACCTGATAAATCTAACCTCAAAATAAACAAGAAAGAAGTTAAGGAGATGAATAGATTATTAGAGAAGGTAGATATGATAGACCTCTGGAGAAAATTGAATGGGGACAAGAAGGAATATACCTTCTCAGCAGTACATGGTATATACACAAAAATGGACCATGCGCTTGGGCATAAAAAGTTACAATCTAGTGCAGAAAGGCAGAAATACTAAATGCATCCTTTTTGGATGATGATGCAATAAAAATTATATGTAATAAAGGGCTATGGAAAGATAGACTAAAAACTAATTGGAAACTAAATAATTTAATCCTAAAGAATGAGTGGGTCAAACAAGAAATCATAGAAACAGTCAGTAATTTCATTCAAGAGAATGACAATAATGAGACAACATACCAAAACTTGTGGGATGCAGCAAAAGCAGTTCTTGGGGGAAGTTTTAAATCTCTGAATGAATACATTAATAAAATAAATAAAATAGAGATCAATAAATTGGGCATGAAACTGAAAAAGCTAGAAAAAGAACAAATTGTAAATCCCTAATTAAATACTAAATTAGAAATACTGAAAACCAAAGGAGAGATTAATAACATTGAAATTAAGAAAATTATTGAACTAATGAATAAAACTAAGAACTGGGTTTTATGAAAAAAAAAAACCTGATAAAATTGATAGATCTTTGGTCAATTTGATTAAAAAAAAAGAAAAAAGAAAACCAAAGTACCAGTATCAAAAATGAAAAGAGTAAATTAAACTCCAACAAAGAGGAAATTAAAACAATAATTAGTAATTATTTTGCCCAATCGTATGCCCATGAATTTGATAATCTTAGTGAAATGGATGAATATTTACAAAAACATAAACTGCACAGATTAACTGAAGATGAAGTAGAATACTTAAATAATCCCATCTCAGAAAAAGAAATTGAACAAGCCATCAATGAACTCCCTAGGAAAAAAATCTCCAGAGCCAGATGGTTTTACAAGTGAATTCTATAAACCATTTAAAGAACAATTGATTCCAATACTTTATAAACTATCAGGGAAAATTAGTAAAGAAGGAGTCCTATCAAATTCTTTTTATGACACAAATATGGTACTGATACCTAAATCAGGAAGAACCAAAAGAGAGAAAGAAAATTATAGACAAATTTACCTCACGAATATGGATGCAAAAATATTAAATAAAATATTAGCAAAAAGTCTACAACAACTTATGATGAGAATAATACACTTTGGTCAGTTAGGATTTATTCCAGGGATGCAAGGATGGTTCAACATTAGGAAAACTATTAGTATAATCAATCATATCAACAACAAAACCAGCAGAAACCATATGATTATCTCAAGAGATACAGAAAAAGCCTTTGACCAAATACAACACCAATTCCTATTAAAAACACTAGAAAGTATAGGAATAAATGGAGTCTTCCTTAAAATAATAAGTAGCATCTATCTAAAATCATGAGCAAGTATTATATGTAATATGTAATGTAATGTAAATAAGCTAAAAGCACTTCCAGTAAGATTGGGGGTGAAACGAGGATGTCCACTATCACCCCTCTTATTCAATCTGGTACTAGAAAGGTTAACTAACAATAAGAAAAGAAAAAGGAATTAGATTAGGCAAAGAAGGAACTAAGTTATCACTCTTTACAGATGCTATGATGATACACTTAGAGAATTCTAGAGAATCAAGTAAAAATCTACTTGAGATAATAAATAAATTTAGCATAGCTGCAGGATATAAAATAAACCCACATAAATCCTTGGCATTCCTATACATTTCTAACAAAGTCCAACAGCAAGAAATAGAAAGAGAAATTCTATTTAAATTTGTTGTAGATACTATAAAATATTTTAGAATCTACCTGCCAAAACAAACCCCGGAACTATATGAACACAATTATGAAACACTTTTCACACAAATAAAGTCAGATCTAAATAATCTGAAAAATATCAGTTGTTCACGGATAGGTCGAGGTAATATAATAAAAATGACAATTTTACCTAAATTAATTTACCTATTTAGTGCCATACCAATAAATCTACCAGAAAATTTATTTTATAGAGCTAGAAAAAAATAGTAAAAAAATTCATCTGGAAGAACAAAAGGTCCAGAATATCAAGGGAACTAATGAAAAGAAATACTGGGTAAGGTGCCTAGCCAAACCAGATTTTAAACTTTATCATAATGCAGCAGTCATCAAGGAATGATCAAGGCTGAAGAACAGAGTAGTGGATCATTGGAATAGATTAGGTACATGAGACACAGTAGTCAAGGACAATAGTAATCTACTGTTTGGCAAACCCAAAGACCCTAGCTTCTGGGATAAGAATTCAATATTTGACAAAAACTGCTGGGAAAACTGGAAAATCATATGGCAGAAACTGGGTATAGACCAATATCTTACACCATGTACCAAAATAAAATCTAAATGGGTGTAGATATAAAGGCTGAGACTGTAAGTAATCTGGGAGAGCAAGAAATAGTCTACCTGTCAGATTTATGCAGAAGGGAGGAATTTATGACCAAAGAAGAGAGAGAGAGCATTACAAAATGCAAAGTGAATAATTTTGATTACATTAAATTGAAAAGTTTTTGTACAAATAAAGTTAATGTAACCAAGATTAGGAGGGAAATAGAAAATTAGGAAAGAATTTTTACAACCAGTGTCTCTGATAAAGGCCTCATTTCTAAAATATACAGAGAATTGAGTCAAATCTATAAGAATACAAGTCATTCCTCTATTGATAAATGATCAAAGGATATGAACAGTTTTCAGAGGAAGAAGTTAAAGATATCTATAAACATATGAAAAATGCTGTAAATCACTATTGATTAGAGAAATGTGAATCAAAACAACTCTGAGGTACCACCCCTCATCAGTCAGAATGGCTAAGATGAAAAAACAGGAAAATGATCAATGGTGGAGAGGATGTGGAAAAATTGGAACACTAATGAATTGTTGGTGGAGTTGTAAATTGATCCAACCATTCTGTAGCGCAATCTGGAACTATACCCAAAGGGCTATAAAAAAAAGTGCATAAATTTTGACCCAACAATACCACTTCTAGAGCTGTGTCCTAAAGAAATCATACAAATGGAAGGAAGACCTGTTTGCACAAAAATATTTATAGCAGTTCTTTTTGTGGTGGCTAAGAATTGAAAATCAAGGGGATGCCCATCAATTGGGGAATGGCCAAATAAGTTGTAGTATATGCATGTAATGGAATACTATTGTGCTACAAGAAATGAGGAGCAGAAGGACTTCATAATAACCTAGAGAGACTTATATAAAGTGATATATAAATGTGATATATAAAGTGATGCTGAGTGAGAAGAGCAGAACCAGGAAAACTTTGTACACAATTACAGATACATCATTTGTGTGATGCCTAACTTTGACAGACTGGGCTTCTCTCAGCAATCCCAGATTATAAGACTCATGATGGAAAAAGATATCCACGTCCAGAGAAAAGAACTATGGAGTTTGAATGCAGATTGAAGCAAACTACTTGCTCTCTCTTTTGTGTTTAGTTTTGTTCCTTCTTTCTCTTTGTTCACTTCATTGGTTGTAATTCTTCTTTACAACTTGACTAACACTTAATGTGAAGATATTTGTAGAGCCTATATTGGAGTGCTTGCTACCAGAAGAGGGGAAGAGGGAGAAAATTTGGAACTCAAGGGATTGTGGAACTGAATGTTGAAAACTAAAAGTAGATAAACAAATTTAATATATTAAAATTGAAGGAAAACAAGAAAACCCTCAAAAAGGGTCGTGAAGAGTTTGATATGACTGAAAACAATTGAACAAGAACAGAATCTGGGCCTAGTCTTTGAATTATCAGTGCCTATCATACTGCCTTGTATACTATGACTTCTTGTTGTTCAGTTGTATCCAATTCTTTGTGATAGCATTTGCAATTTTCTTAGCAAAAATACTGGAATGGTTTGCCATTTCCTTCTCCAGTTCATTTTACTGATAAGGAAACTGAGGCAAACAGTCACAAAGGGTCACACAGCCAGTAAGTGTCTGAGGCTGGATTTGAACTCAGAAGGATGAGTCGTCCTGACTTCAGGCCTGGCATTCTATCCATTGTACCACTTAGCTGCCCTTGTGTACTGTGATAGATTCTGACAAAACAAAAATAAAATTGAAGTACTCTTTCCCCTCAAAAAAAAAAAAAAGAACTGGAAATTGAGGGGATGCCCATCAATTAGGGAATGACTGAACAAGTTGTGCTATATGATTGTAATGGAATGCTAGCTATTGTGATACAAGAAGTGACAAGCACAATGCTTTTAGAAAAGCTTGGAAAAATTTGCATGAACTGATGAAAAGTGAAATGAACAGAACCAGGAGAAGAGTGTACACAGTAACAGCAATATTGTACAATGATCAACTGTGAATGACTCAACTATTCTCAGCAGTACCAAGACAATTCTGAAAGACTTGTGATGAGAAATGCTATTCACCTCAAGGGAAAAAACTGATGGCATCTGAATGTAGATCGAAGCATACTTTTTTCTTTCTCTATTTTTCTTGAATTTTTATGATCTATGTTTTCTTTTACAACATGGTAATGTGGAAATATTTTGCATGACTGCACATGTATAAACTTATATCAAATTGCTTGCCTTCTCAGTGAGGTGGGGTGGGAAAGCAGGGAAGGAAAGAATTTGGAACTCAAAATTTTTCAAAACAAAGGTTAAAAATTGTCTTTATATGTAATTAGAAAAAAATAAAATAATAATTTAAAAACAAAAGAACATCCACCTCAAGGCACAGAATCATAGGAACACAAATTTAGAACAGAGAAGGGTCACTTTGTCCAGCTACTTCATTTTGTACATGAGAAGGCTGATGGTAGAGTTGCTTAAATGGGTATATATGAAAAAAGATAAGCAAATATATTTGCTACCTGTTCTAAAATGAAGCTCAAAATGGCACTACCAGCTGAGAATGACCTCTGAGAGCCTTTCTTCATTAAAAAAAATACATTTCTAACTTCCTGTTAGCATTATTCAGACTTTTTACAGGAAGATCTGTGACTGACAGCTTAATCTCTCCTCTGAAATCATTTCAAGTGAAAGGCACTCCACAGAGTGCTTTTGATTTCTGTGAAGAAATGTCCTAGCCTATTGAAATATTACTGATTTCAAGGTTTTGTTTTGTTTTTTTACCACTTCCTAGGGGCCTCTGGATGAACAAAAAAACAGGAAAGCATAGTTATATGCAATCCTATATGTAGTCATTTGGATGTTATCTTCCCTATTAGGTTATAAACTCCTTAAGGGCAAAAAATGGTTTGGCCTTTCTTTGTGTCCCCATCACATAATGTAGTGCTTTGGCATGGAGTAGGTACTTAATAAATGCTTGCTGACTTTACCTGAATTGTGCAAAGGACATGGTCTCTCCCAGGAAACAACCTATATATAGTTAGACAGCCATGGAGTCAGGAAGAGCTCGGTTCAAGTTTGGACTCTGATACTTTTTATGTGACCATAGGAAAGCCACCTAACCGGAAAATATTCATCTCAGAAGGAATCTCAGAAAGCCAGAAGGAATCTCAGATCTTTGTTCCTCATAATGTTCCTCCTAACTCTCTCATTCTTGTTTTTCTCTTATTCTTTTTCTGTTGCTCTTCTTTCTTCTCCCCCTCCCCCTTCTCAAAACAGAAGGGACTGATAGAGACGGCTGGAGGAGAAAATCACAGCAGTTAAGTGTGGACAAGGATCTTTTACTCCTGTACCCAAGGTCCACAAATGTTAACATACCAGGGGAATCCTTTTTTTCCACTTATTAAAAATTTGACTTGTACCTCCATTACATTAATAGCCACCATTTTCTTTAATATGATCAATTCTGATGCACAAAATACTTGGTTTCAGGAGAGAGAAAAAAGAAGTGTGTCCTTACTGGTTTTGTACTGCCTTTTTAATGGACAATACAAAAGAAAGCGCTGTTCTAAATTGAAACTCAGCCATTACACTTTTATTTAATTCATTTTCCAAATGTAAGCTGTCTCCTTATCCAACTACAACATAGTTTACTTTTTAAAATATAGAATAGAATTTCCCACAAAACACATATACGTGTAAAAAACATCTCTCGGCTCAGAAAATGCTATTCTGAATTTTAGCTTCTATGCATGGAGGAGAAATATAGTTTCAACCTATTAGAAAAACAAATGTGAAACAGTATCTTCCTTGTGGCCTGAAAAACAAAAAGGCATCCCCAGTTTGCATTATCTCTTTGAATTTATGAAGTTAAAGTAACAATGGGAATATTGATGAGGTCCAAGGAACAAACACAGAGCCATCGAGGTGCTCAGGCATATCTTGGCCACTATCAATTCTAAAGTCTTCTACACTTGGATTTCAGAGGCTACATGAAAGAGCCAAGTGACATTTGGGTAATTGCTTTGCTCTCCAAGATTCCTGGGGGAAAATTACATATCACATTTATTTGCTTGCCCAAATGTGAAACAAAAGTAACCTCAAAGGTCAGGACAAAGCATCTCTCCAGTTGGGATACAATTTCAAAGTTAATGTGAAAGATCAGGCACCCTGGCTATTGGAGAAGAATGAAGAGTCAGAGAGATAATTAGAGACCCACGTGGAGCAATAGAGCGCCATAGTTTGCCATAGTTGAAGCTGGGGCGTGTTTACAGAATCTAACAAATCTTGCGGTAAATATCAGGAAGTTTGAAGTTGTACTTGAGCTACAATTAAATCCCTTTAAGGAGGCGAACTTCACTCAGTATTGCTGATGAACTGATTGCTGTGGGCAGTAATTATAATTACTTTTTAATCCCCAATAACCACGTGTATCAAAGGATTTAAATAACATCCCATTTCTGGCTTTGGGCTTCAGGCAATACATGCAGAAGATATCGGCATACAATTAGCCCTAATGAGCATCCAGAGAAGAGCTGGAGAAGCCTCTGACAGCACCCACAAACATGACTTGCAAGCTGATCGAGTCACTCAGATCCATGGATCTCACTGCTAGATTCTTAGAAAGGTACAACCACCTTTGGATGGTTAATTCATTACTATATGAAGTCAGTCTTGGAGTTGAGCACAAAGTACCGCATGTAGCCCTAGTCTACAAAGAGATCTCACTGGCAAGCTCTGCCAATTTGGCTCACACTGGCTCTCATTACTCTCTGCTGACTAAATGGATGAAAAGTGACAAATTCAGTCCCCTGGAGATTTCCAAATCATCATGTGGTTGGTATGATGTTGATGTGGCAGTGGGGAAAGAGCAGTAGTCATGGATTCAAGACAGAAGTGGGCTGGGATCTTTTTTTCTAAATATGTTGAGAAGAAAGTTCTGTGACCCCAGGCAAATCACCTAGGTCCTTTGAGCTTTAAGTTTCTTCATTTATAGGGGGATAGTGACTGGATCTGTGATATCACTAGTGTAGAGAATTCCCTGGTAAAGAAACTCTCCTGACTGATGCAAGTCAGCTTCTTCTCTCCAACTTCCATATGGACCAGCTCACCTGTACTTTGGCCCTCCACCCCCAGAGAGTCACCAAATTGGGGCAGAATTTATGAGGATCCTTTATGGAATTTAGCCCTAAAGCAACTCAAATCATATACCAGCCTCTGCCTTCTCATAGCAGCAAAGATTACAGGCATGTACCACCACAGCCAGCCAACTTAGAGTTTTAAAGATTTTCCTAGAACATGGAGAAGGTCAATAACTTGCCTGTGGTCTCATAGTTCTTATAGCAGGACTTGAATTCAGATCTTCCTGGCTTCAAGATTAATTGTTTATGCACTATGATGTCTCATCATCTGTAAAAGAGAGCAATTATCTGTCTGTAGTACATGCCTTCTAGGAATATTATGAGGGCCAACAGTGTTGTATGGCAACCAAGAAAGCTACTGTAATCTTGAAGTGCATTGAGAGAGGCACAACATGCAAAAATAAAGATGTGATAGTTCCATGACACTCTGCTTTTGTCAGATTTTATCTGGAGTATTGAGTCCAGTCTTGTCTACCTTCAGTTTAGTAAAAAAAAAATAAACAGGACAGTACCCAGAGGAGGATAACTATGATGGCGAGGTCTGTATGAGTACTGGTTGAAGAAACTGGGAATGTTTAGCCAGGAAAAGAGAAACCAAGGCAGGGAGAGGGGGAATAAGAGCTGTTTTCAAACACTGGCAGCTGGTACAGTGTATAGAGTGCTAGAACCAAAGTCAGGAAGACTTGAGTTCAAATCCGGTTGCAGACTATGTGATCAATGTGATCCTAGCAAGTCACTTAAGCTCTCTCTGTCTCCATGTCTTCAACTGTAAAATCACCTTCCTCTCAGGCTTGCTGTGAGACTAAAATGAGATCATTTTCAAACTTGAAAGTACGACATAAAGACTGTTGTTGCTATTTGGAAGACTATCAAGTAAAAGAAGGATTATCCTTTTTCTGCTCCAAAGAGGAGAAATGGACGTAATAAGAGGTAAATTTAGTTTTGATGTAAAGAAAACTTCCTAACAATGAGTACTGTCAAAAGTACAGTGGGCTGCCCTGGGGGAAGCAACCTCCAAGACTGGAGGCCTTGAGAAAAATCCGGATGAATACATGTCAGGTATGTTATAGAAGGGATTCTTTTAAGTAAGGGTTTCATTAGATGACCACTCAAGTCTCGGGCAACTTTGAAGTTTTGTGATTCTGGCAACTTGTATAAAGTGCTCCATAAGCCTTAAAGTGCTATATAAATGTTGGGTATCATCATTTGATCCACACTCCATGTGAGTTTCTTCAGTCTAATATACTATCACTTAGTCCATAGTTCATAGGTCCTGAAATCTCCATTCTATGGCAGCTTGACTGCTTCACATTGGCCACTAGATTGACCATGTATGACCAAGAAGGTCCAATAAGCTAAGTCAGAACAATGTGAAAGTCAAAGTGAAGAAAGGAATAATTTGGTGCATAATTCATATTCATTTTTAATCATTTCTCTTTCCCAAATAATCTGGTGACATTAGCAGACAGAAACAGGTTTGAGGTTTTATTTAAAACATCACCCATGATTTTGTCTGCCATGGTCCCAACAGGTCAAATGTAAGACCCTCATCATATTCCAGAGGGGCTTTTTCCATGACAATCATGTTCGCAGCCACCATAGTAGGATAGAGGATAGGGAATGGACCTATGATTTTGTTGATATAGAGAACTTCCAATTAAGAAATCTGCCACCATTGCAGGGTTAGTCTAGAGTTCTAAGTGGTTAAGTGACTTGACTTACCAGGATTGTATAACCTTTATGTCATCAAAGGTAGCATTTAAATACAGGTCTAACTCACCATCTACTACTCTTAGATTTTCTGAGCATTGTACAGAAGAATGAAGAATATAGGACTTGGAGTCAGAATGTCTACACATGGTTGCTATGAGGATCATAGGAGAGAATGGTTGTCAAAGCTTTAAAAGCCTATTAGAAATGTCAGTCATTCATATTCCTCCATAGAAGATCAACTATGATAAGTAGAAGAGATCTGAACGTGATTTCCTGAAGACCGTGACGATATAAGAAAAACAACTAACATTTATATAGTACTTATTACACACCAGGCACACTGTTTTACAGTTATACCTTATTTAATCCTCACAGGAGGAGGTAGGTATTATTATTATTATCTCCATTTTACAGATGAGCAAACAGAGGCAGAGGTTAAATATCTCACTCAGGATCATATAACTAGTAAATAACTGAAGCCAAATTTGAACTCAGGTCTTTCTGACTGGACCCACCACATTAAATACTGAGAGGCTCATGCCAAACCAGAAAGTTAGCCAATAAGGGATCATTCATTTGGCCTTGATGACCTATAATTATGACAATCATCCTTATTATAATCATTATTATTAATAGCAGAAGGTCAAGGATGATAATAATGTCTTCTATTTGTATAGCCTTTTGTACTTTGAATTGTATATTGTACTTTCATTTGTATATGTATTCTCTTGAGATCTTCATAATGGAGGTAAGTGAATATTATTACCCCTGCCTTTCAAATGAAGAGGAAGTTGAGCTGCAGAGAAGTTAACTAAGTTATACAAAGTTCCATGATCCACTTAGCAGCTGACCTGGGACATCCAGGCATCTTGACTCCAAAGATGGCCTGTGTCTTCTCTCCAAAATAGCACACTGCTCCCTATTGTCTTACTCAGAAACTTCTGGCCCTGATAAAAGGAAAGCGACAGAAGAGGCAATGACTGGGTAGATTATTTTCATATAACACAGACTTCTGGAGAGCAGTTCTTCAGATAGACCATTCATATAAGTGGCAACCCTATAATTGCTTGATATTTCAGTTTTCTACCTCACTTTGGCAACCATGACCTGGTTTTAGTTTAGCTCTCTAGACCATGCCCTGGGTCTTCCTTTGCCATGTGCTTTAAGCAAGTCTATCATAAAACTGGCAGAGTGTGGCTGTATCTTCATAGCCTCAAAACATCCAGATGGAAAGTGAAAAATGCCATCAACCATATGGATACTTCATGTAGAGGCTGCCAAAAATGTCTCCAAATATCAGGAAACATCTGGGTGGTTGGCATCATAGAGATGCAGTATTACAATGATTAAATTTGTTACCTATCATCCAACTGTTTTGATGGCAAGTACATCCAGTCAATAAGAGCCAACCAAACTCATTCAGACTAATGGTGAGTAAAGGGGAGGGGAGAGGCGGAGATGAGGCGGGCAGGCTACAGATGATCCAAACCCACCCACGTGGATTGCAATCCCCCATAACATCTGGTGTTCTGAGAAACTCCAATATTCCAACCTCCCGCCCTATGGCTCTCAAGTGTCATGCTTATTCCTAAAAAACTACATTTAGTGTTTGCTTAAGCAAATAATTAAATGTATGATACCAACATATTCAATTTAGGACAAGAATTTTAACAGACACCCCCAAGCTCTGTATGCATAAAAACACTAATTATACAGCATACATTCCAGGTATATAGCCCGAAGCTCATATGCAATGGCACTACCTGGGCTGTAGTATTTGAAGCCTTCCCCAACCCCCACCCCCAATTCCTCTATCAAGTTTCTGGAGTTCCTGAGTTGAAAGACTAAAAAAAAATTACATACTTTAAGCCAGATATAAGCCTTTAAGGGGAAAACAAAAGGCTTGAGTGTTTCATTGAGCACCATTGCTGTTATTGTTGTTCAGGCAAATCAAATACTTTGACCCCGTTTGAGGTTTTCTTGGCAAAGATGCTGGAGTGGTTTGCTATTTCTTTCTCCAGTTCATTTTACAAATGAGGAAACTGATACAGAGTTAAGTGACTTGCCCAGGATCACACAGTTAGTAAGTGTCTTAGGTCAGATTTGAACTCACAAAGCTGAGTCTTCCTAACTTAACTCCAGAACAGACATTCTATTCACTGCACCACCTAGCTGCCCCAGCACCATTATATCATCTTCTGAAAAATGCTCTGTATTATTTTACAATGCATTTTTAAAAAAAGGAAATTGATGTCTTCATGAAAATAAGACAATTTGCATTTGTCTCTATTTGTCATTCCCTACCTCCCTCCCTCCCACCACCCAAATTATGGCTAGGTTTTATGAATTCACTTCTTAATCCTTGAAATGAACATGACTGATTCTTAAAAAAAAAAAAAAAGCAATACTTCCCTCACCATCCATTCATTCAAAGACCTGAGAGGGTTAATTACAACCTCTACAACTTGTCAAACTCATGCACAGGGTTTCAGACATTTAAACTTTGACCTCATGTGGTAGTTGCCCTTCAACATGATTCATTTTATTTTTTTTTCCAAGGTCTAATCTTTCAACCCTTTTCAGACAACCTGTAATTCTGGTCTCCTATCTCCTCTAAAATTATCCAAGTGCTGCTGTCTGCCTTCAAGAAAGATTTACCGAGTGTAATAGCAGAAGCATTGAAGGTCAGCTGAAAAGCTCCCAGACTCTCTGCCTGGGGACAGTGAATTCCTAAATAATTCCAGCAGTCCACTGGCTTAATGACTGGTTTGAGTCAAATGATGACAGGCAAACTACTTTTTGATAGTAAAAAAAAGTTTGTGTCTCCACTAAAGAAGATTCTTCTTGTGAAACAGTTTGAAATGAAAATAACTTGTAGTTTTTAACAGAGTAAACCTGAGTGGCACCTTAAACTCCTTTAAAATCACATGCAAAGTAGATTTGGCTTCATGGATTTCCTTGTTGGTTTTTTGCATTTTTAAGATGCCCACATCAAGTTTAGTTCTTATTCCATTTCTGGCAATTTTCCTTATTAGAAAACATCTCTGTGGCCAACTTTCTATCTTGCATTAAAAATTTATATCCTAATTTCAGCTAAGCCGTTTTTAGGGTTCAGTCCAGCAATAAGGTAAGCATTCATAAGCTTTGTCAGCTGGAAGTATCTTCTTCAGCATATTCAAAAGAAATGCCTTATTGAGTCCTCTTTAAGCCCTTCCTCAGGTCACAATGCCCATTGCCCATCCCTGTGGCTTACCCAGCCTCTTTGCTAACTTAATCGCGAGAATGTCCCTGGAGCTTTTTAAGAACCCCATGATCAGCATCCATTCACACTCCACCCCTCCAACCCTGCACAGACTTCACAGATCTGGACACCAGCCCCCCAGTACAATTCAGATTATTATTGTACTCCACTGGCACACATTACTTAGAGTTGACTATCTCACCAATAACTAGCCTACCCTCAAATATACAGGAAGTCATTGGAGAAAGACAGATGTTCCATTAGGCACTGGCCTTCCTAGTAGGATTTCAGTCTGAATTAGACAAAAGCTGGGAAAAACAAGTTAGAGACTGTAAACAATAGTTTAAATCCTGTAATAGTAATGTAATTTGATCCTTTTGTATTGGCAAAGCTAACAGGTACTTAGCACTTAGTAATTAATCAAGCTTCTGTTAAACAAACAGAAGGTATGAACCCCTGTTGCTGATGTAACAGGAAGGGACTGAAACAGGAAATGGCTGAAACAGGAAGGAGCTAATGCTGTGTGTGTATACAAGGAGAAGCCCCTGCTGGATGAGACAGATCTTCTTGGAGTCAGGTTCTAGAGGCTGAGGAAGAGAGGGTCAGGCTGGAGAGAATGATTTTTATTTTGAGAACCTGGATGTAGTGATTTTCATTCTGGGAACTAGATGAAACTTCTGCTGGGTCCGGGGGCCAGGCAAGCTGCTGAGGATTTCTGAGGACCATCTGGAGCTGCAGAAGACTGGCAAAGCATGACTGTGGTGTCTGTATTTTGTCTGTGGCTTTATTAAGCCTTGACTTCCTGGGAACAGAGACTGTGAAGGATTTAAGGTAGACTGGACACTGTGAGCTTCAGTGTGGAACAGGAACTGCATGGAGAGCTGGGCAAGGAGTTGGGAGCTATCTGCCTTCGAACCCAGGTGCCAGTTTGGTGAATTCAGGTAGGAGCTGGGACCATGGAAGAGGAACCATGAAAGCTGAAAGCCTCCCCAGAGTCAAACTGAAAGAAGACTTTACTTGGATACTGTGTACTGACTGAGAAGGTTGTGATTTACCTGTGACCAAGGGCTGGACAGCCTGTGTATTTTCTGATGATGGAATAGTGAATGATGACTGAATAGTGACTGATTTGTAACTTAGTGTGCCCCATGAATGGAGAACTTTGACTTTTATATTCTGTGACCACCTCCATAAGGATGATTGAATGATAGAGTTGATTGAATGATTGAGTTACTAAGTGATTGATTGACTAAATGATTGTACTTTATTCAAAACTATGTCACCACTCTGGTGAAAACTATGTCACCATTTTAGTGCTAAGTTGTTGTGAATGCTATATTTTGATTTTCTATGATGTCATAACATTGTAAATGCTGTATCTTGATTTTCTTCGAATGTTTTACTCTTGTTATTAAGTAGAGAGTTCTCTATGCTATGTAATCAGAACCTTGAAAGCTGTTCACAGCAGCCATCTTCTGGAAAGCTGCTCATGCTTGGCTTTACAAATCCCTACAACTTATAGATGTGTTTTAGAGTTTGAATTCTGGGAGAAGATAATTCTTCTTTTCATCATTTGGACAAAAGGTAGACAATGTGTTTTATAGAAAAATGGCTTCATGCCCCTTCTCTGTGATATGTACGGGTATATGCTCAGACTCATTCAACCTCTCAGCACCCCAAGAGACTCCCTAAGACTATAACATATAGACGTACTAATCTGTATGTGTAAAAGAAGTTCCTCACTGAGAGAGCAAATAAAAAAGTTATTTGGATAAAATTCTTCATTTTAGTTTTTCACAAGCTTCCTATCAGGCATAAACTTCTGTAACATGAGTAGAATAAGGAACCAGTTCAGTGATGGGAAACCTTTGACCTCAGGGTCACATGTGGCCCTCTAGGTCCTCAGGTGTGGCCCTTCAACCAAACTCCTGAATTCCAGTCAGTATCTCACTAAACACTGACAGAGTGCCCCAAAGGACCTCTCCATTATATGATATACTTACAACAGCAAACGTAATGCCTGTCCTCAAGAGGCTTATCACCGGTTTACTTCCCATTCATTCTCCTCTTCTGTTCTTCAAGCTTCATTTTAATATTTTAGATAAGCAGTTCTCAACCTGTGGGTTATGTTCAATTTGTAACAATGAAAATACACCCTGTATATCAGATATTTACATTATAATTCATAACAGTAGCAAAATTACAGTTATGAAGTAGCAACAAAAATAATTTTATAGTTGGGGGTCACCACAACATGAGGAACTGTATTAAAGGGTCACAGCATTAGAAAGGTTGAGAACCACTGCTTTAGATGAGGGAGAAATGGTTCCCCATATAGTACTGGGTTTTTACTCTACCTTGTATATTAAAAGAATCTTAAGGGAGGCTGCTTGTGTATTTCAGAATTTTAAAAATCTCTCATAATGTCATTTTAGCTTCTTTTCTTCATCTGAACTGTTACAACTTCAGGTTCAAAGGGTCAACTAGGGGTGTCAGAAATATATTTGCCCTCAAACCCTCCTAAAGTCTCTTTTATGGTTTATTTTAACTGCCTGTTTTCTATTTAGTGTGATCCATTCCTTTATAACTTAATTGTATGCTCATATTCAAATTTATAGACATAAAAATGTACATTTATGAACAAATTATTTTTGTTATTGTGCCAAATTGCCCCTCTATTACTTCTTGCTTTTTCTTTATATGGATGAATTAATACTTAAAACATACATTTAATAAATAAATAAATGAGTGAATGAACAAACAAACAAATAAGTAAGTAAAAGATATAATTAATACTTAAAACATACATGTAGTACAGGGTATACCTGGGCAGTTAGGTGCTATGGTGGAAAGAGTGTTGGGTCTGAAACCAAGAAGACTCATTCTTATCAATTTAGATCTGATCAGGCGGCTAGGTGGCGCAGTGAGTAGAGCACCGGCCCTGGAGTCAGGAGTACCTGAGTTCAAATCCGGCCTCAGACACTTAACACAAAAAAAACTAGCCGTGTGACCTTGGGCAAGTCACTTAACCCCAACTGCCCTCCCCCCCCAAAAAAAACAAACAAAAAAATTTAGATCTGATCTCAGTACTCATTAACTGTGTGACCCTGGGCAAGTCATGTAAACCTGTTTGCCTCAGTTTCCTCATCTGTAAAATGAGCTGACAAAGGAAATAGCAAACAGCTCCAATAACTGCCAAGAAAACTGCAAATGGGGTCATGAAGAGTTGGACATGACTGAAAAAAACAGCTTAAGAGCAATAACATCAGGTTGTATGTAGAAGAAAACATTACTGGTCTTCAAAACATGGAGTCATTTTCCTTTTGTGTTTTGAGTTGTTAATGCAATTTGAGGAATATAATTATTCTTGTTAAATATGCTTGCTGGGTTTTGTCATTGGTGGTGGTGGTGTGGTATTTTGTTGGTTTGTTTGGTCCTATGCTTTCACTGGAATAAAGATATTGCAATGAAGTAACTCTCTGTACTAATACAGATCAGAAACTGTTCAACTGATTATGGTCTCTGAGAACTGCCTGGGGGCATTAAGCAATCACTTGACTTGCCCAAGGTCACACAGCCAGTGCATGTCATAGACGGAACTTGAATCTACATCTATCTGATGCCAAGGTCTACTCTCCACCACACCACAGTACCTCTCAAATAAGGTTCTACCTCATTTTTCTCCTTTCATTCAAACTTCTTTCATCCTTCAGTCTGATTATTAAACCCTTCTCCTTCTTTTCCTCCCTCCTCAGATTAAATTTCTCAGAAACCTCTCCCAAATACTAAATCAGAATTTCCTGTTCAGCAAATGCCACAATCACTCACATTCTGCAGAGCATTTGCCATCTATCTACAATAGCATCTGCCTTACAAAAACAAACTCAGAAATATTACTTTTGTTGATATTTTTTTTTGGCTTCCTCAGATGCTCTGGATTTATTGCTCCATTAATATGATCTGATCCCATTCCTCATATTTTTTGTAGTTGACCCTTCCATCTATTCACAGATACAATTGCTTTCCTTCAAAAATGGAAATAAATCTGCCCAAACTAGAGATGAAGTTAAAATTTATTCCTTTAGTTGACACTCACTGGTTAGCGTCGCACTTTTTTTTAAGCCTAAGATGACTTTGCACATCATCTCTCTCTATGTTGTTACTTGTTGGTGTGTTCATGAACAGTCAGTACCCAGTGGTAATTTTATACCAGTTCAATTCTCATTTGATCACCATGTTTGGTATATTCTCCATTTATTTTCTAAAGTTGAATTCTAAAATGTAGCCAGATTAAACCATTGATTCTCAATCATTCTTAAAGTTTGGAGAAGTAACAATCTGAGTAAATTATAAAAACAATTTTTTTAAAAATTGCATCAAGTCTAATAGTAACATAAGTAAAAATTCATCTTTTACTATGACCACCTATAAGTTATTATTTAGTGGTTGATGAAACAGAAGTTACCTGAGTGTCCATGCTCATAACACTTCTCAAAAGTTTGATTAAATTCCTATTCAATATCAGAGGCTGTATCACACAGTAGTTAGAGAATTGGCCTCAGAGTAGCAATGTGGAACATGGACTATTCATAAATTACCTTTTACTCTTTCTACATGACTAGCCCCCATCCATCTCCAGGCATACGTATCTTTTATTATATCTTTTCCAATGCTTCTTGAACATTTTCATTAATGGTAATAGGCTGAAGCATAATTTTGACCATCACGGATCTCTCCATTACCCTGTGGTCATTCAGAATTTTGGTTCTTTGTAGACTGGGGCTTGCAACCATATATTATTAATAGAAGAATGTTTTCTTATTTCTAGGAAAATTCTAATGCAGATCATTAAAGAGATAGTAAGGTCTAAAAAGGGAAATGGTAAATATGAAGAGCCAGTATAGCTTCATCAATAACAAGTCATGCCAGAGTAGCTTCATTTTTTCTTTTTTTCTTATGATCACTAAACTAACAGATGATGGGAATTGTGTGAATGTAGTCTAACCTAGATTTCAACACAACTTGTCACATACACAAAAAAACCCTCCTACTTTTCTTGTACAGAGGAGAGACAGATTAGACAACAATACATTTAATTGGATGCAAAACTGGTTGTATGAACAGATTCAAAGAGTATTTGTTAATGGATCAGTACCTCTCTAGTTCAGTACCCCCAAGAAGCTGTGTTTGGCTTTTATGCCTTTTTTTATCAATAACTTGGATTAGAGAATAGACAAAATATTTATAAAGTTTGCAGATGACCCAAAGCTGAGAGGAATAGCGAAGGCATTAGATTATAGTGATACTTTAAAACATTTGGACTAAATCTAATAAGAATGAAATTCAATACAGAAAAGGTAAAATCTTATACTTGTGTACACAAAAAGTCAACTTCATAAGTATAAATGGGGGGAGCATGGAAAAGCAATAGTCATTCTGGAAAAGATCTGGGGGTTTTACTGAACTCCCAGCTTAACATGAGTCAGCCATCTGATATGGCAGTCAAAAAATTAATGTGGTTTTTGTTACATCCAGTGAAGAGTAGCTTCCAGGAATGTGGTGGTATTAGTCCCACTATACACTGCCCTCCTCAAACCTCATCTGGAATACTGTGCTAAGTTCCATGTGCTGTGGTTTAAAAAGGGTATTGCTAAGCTATAGTGTGCAAAAGAGAATTGAATCTGTATCATATGAGGATCAGTAGAAGGAATTGGGCACGTTGAGAAAAAAAAATCTCAAAGGGTCATTATAGCTGCTTTCAAGTATTTGAAGGACTGTCGTGTAAAGGGAGGGGAGAACTAAGTTTGTTTCATTTGGCCCCCAAAAGTAGAACCAGGAACAATGTGAAAGGTGCAAAGAAGCCAATTTAGGTTTAATGCCAGGAAAAACTTCCTAACAATTGGAGCTGCCCAAAAGTGGGCTAAGCTGCCTGGAGAAGCTATCCTCACTTCTTGGAGGTCTTCCAAGTAGAGGCTCCAGGACCATTTGGTGGGTATATTTTATTGGGGATTCCTTCGTGTGTGGGCTGGATTAAATAGATACTGAGGTTCTTTGTAATTTTCAGATTCTGTGATTATGTGATTATTTTTTTATCAAGATGGATTTTTGTTTCCAGAGATGCTTGGGGTTATTGAAAACTTGGTGCAATTTCCCTAAAGCAATTCAGCTTGCTTGCTTCCTTCCTTCCTCCTAATTCAATTTGAATGCCAGGTAATCATCTCTTTTCAGTGTCTGTTTCTTATATACTCATTGACACACCAGGTCTATGAGCTAGCCATCTAACTGCATATTATGGCCTGGACAGAAAGTATTGTTTGTCCACTTTTTTTCCTGCATGGACAATTAATCTGGACTCTTGGAATGACTATGGATTTTTTGGAGGCTCCTCAATGTTCCAGGAGCTGATACAACTGGAACAAACCGAAGTGTCAGGAGACTATCTCAACATTCAGACTCTGCATTAGACATACTCCATAACAGGCGAATTTCTTGAATGAGCACACACCGCCCTGTTTTATGCTTCACTAAGGGCTATGGTTGAACCACCTCAAACACAAGAGGAGATTGTTAAATTCTCAGTATGAGCATTTATATCTCAGAAATCAGCAAATGCTACAAATCCAGACTTGATTTATTGTTTCATTGATTGTGTAGACTTAACAAAGTGATGAAGAAAATGTTAATAAGGCAGATAAAACTTAAAAGTTTATCATTCAGATTCTTTTCCCCCAGAGAGCCCATGGCTAAACATTTCCCAGCATGTCACTGGTTTCTTTTGATACCAATAATCAGAAAAATCATTGAACAAAGTTTCTTCTGTTGCTATATCCTTCAAGGAATCTTTTGTGATGTATAGACATCTTACTGGAGGAAAACCTTTTAGGATGTGGATGAACACAAATATCAAGCTATAATAGAGCACATCAGTAAGCTGTAACCAGCTTTCATGATTAAAAAAGCCAAACCAGTCAGACTAGTCAAACAGGGGCTATTTGGCAACCATACCCACACATATAATGCCAGTCCCTGGCACCATAACTAGTTAATATTTTTGCCAAAGGCAAGAATATAAAATTGCACACCCACACACTATCACTCTGCATCTTTAGGATTTTAGGTACATATATACCTCATCTTTACTTATATACATATAAGGTACAGATATGCCTTATATAATGCTGATATATTATGTATACTTAGATATTATGCATATGTACTTATATATTATGTATGTGCCTTAGGGACACATAGACCTCATCTTTATCTATATACATATAAGGTACACGTATACCTTATATGTATATGCTTATATATTGTGTATATGTTCTTATATATTATATGTGTGCCTTAGGTACATATGAACCTCATCCTTTACTCTTTATGTTTTGCACATCTGTGGCAAATGTCTCTTTTGCATCATCCTTGTTATGGCTTTGCCAGTTCTTATCCCTCTGCCTCTGCTCATGCTGTTTACTCAGCCTGGAGGGACTGTTCACTTACTTCTTCCCTACTCCCCACTTACTAATCTATCTAAATTGTATCCTTTGTAGAGTGATGAAGTCTTGGATAGAAGAAAGACCTAAATTCAAGCCTTGGCTTATACTTAGGCTCAAGATCAAGAGAACCTTTCAGATCAAGTCCTCAGGAAAACCCCAATGAAGCTAACTTTGGAGTGGCGTGGTTTGGACAAGAAGCAAAGAGGACATAACTCCGGGAGTGGGTAAACAACCTGGGGCTTAGGTCTAAAACTGGGCTGCTGCCTAATTTTATACCATCTGTCAAGTTAATAGATTTTTTTTTTGCATTTTTAAATGAAATTTTATTGTATTTTAAAATGTAAAAACCATTTTCAGCTGCTGGCTGTATAAAGGCAGGCAGGACTTGCTCTAACCCATAGGTTACAGACCCCAATTATAATGGTAATGGTAATTTGAAGATCTTCCCTGCCCCTTAAAAAACCTAAGGGAATTTGCAGACCTTTCCTGATTCGAAGATTTTCTTTGTCTCCTAATAGGCTAAATGTAATCACATGAGGCCTGTGATGGGAAGAGCTTGATGAAGGGTGGAGCAGAGGCCCCAGGAAACTGGGAGTCAGAGCAGCTAGATGGTGGAGGGAAGAGAGGACACACCCAAGCAGACAGCTAGGTTTGTGAGTTTTGGTTTGTGGGAAGGGTAAAGGATGATGTGGCTGTCTGTGTTGTTATGGTGTATTAACTTCTTTGCTACTATGATGAATTTGGCTTTCTGATTTGGAGATTCAGTTTTCTGGTGTCTGAATAAATGTTTTGCTTCTGTCTCCTATATGGAAAGTCTGTTACATTTTGTGATTGAGACCTATGCCTGCATTTTCACAGTTGCTGTGAATTTTATGTTCATGCTACACCAATCTAGTCTAATCTTATTATTTTTTAGATGAAGTAAATGATTTGTCCAGGGTCACCTGAGTGGCATTTAGTATAACTGAGAATCAAACTATTTTCCTCTGACTCTAAATGCAGGAATCTTTCCCTCACAGCATAGTAATTACTAGCTGTGTGACACTGGGCTATTCACTTAACCTGACTGCATTTCAGTTTCTTCATCTGTTAAATGAAGATAATATTTGACCTCCCTATATGCAGGGTATTTGGGGGTGAGAGAAGGGTGTTTTGTTTTGCTTGTTTTACAGGACTTATTATTTTATTGGCAGAGAAAGCTGGTGAAGATCTGTCATTACTAGTACAAATTGGTGGATAGAGTATTGGGCCTGAAGTCAGAAAGACTTGAGAAAGACAGCCTCAGACACTTCCTAGCTATGTGACTCTGGGCAAGTCTCTTAACCCTGTTTAATTCAATTCCTCATCTGTAAAATGAAATGGAGAAAGAAATGGTAAACCACTCTAGTATCTTTTCTAAGAAAACCCCAAATGGGGTCACAAAGAGTCAGTCACAACTCAACAACAACAAGTACAGTTTATAAAGTCTTACATTTTATACTTGCCTGGGCATCTGAGAAGTTAAATGACTTTCCAAAGACCACCTCACCTGTATGTGTCAGAAGAGGGACTGTGAGTCCCACCATCTTGAGATTCACAGTCCCTTCCCTCCTCTCTGTCCCAGGTTTGCTATAAAGCAGTGATTCTCGACCTTCCTAATGCCTTTAATACAGTTCCTCATGTTGTGGTGATCCCCAACCATAAAATTATTTTTGTTGCCACTTTATAACTGTAATTTTGCTACTGTTCTGAATTATAATATAAATTGTAATATAAATATCTGATATGTAGGATGTATTTTCATTGTTACCAAATTGAACATAACCCACAGGTTGAGAATCGCTGCAGTATAAAGAACACTTTGTAAACCTTGAAGTACTGAATAAAGGTAAGCTATTACCTACCCCTTCCTAGAGATTAATTAAAATGCCACTTCTCTAAAGCCTTCCCTGATTATGCTGAGATCCAGTGAGTCAGTCTCTGTCTCCCCTCTCTCCTTCTTTGTCTCTATCTCTGTCTCTCTCTGCCTCTCTCTCTCTAACTCCTATTGTATTTATGTTGCCCTCACATGCTCGTTCAAAACCTAATTCCATACTATACTGTAGGTCATTACTTTCTAATTGTTTCACATATGTTAATCTTGCCTCACTATAAGGTCCATGAAAGAAGAGACTACCTTATCTTGTCCTTCTTTTATATCTATGACAATGCCTAGTTTATTTCTGATAGAAATCTTTCTAAAATGAGCCACACATTTCTTAAATGTGATATACTGAACATAATTTAACCTTTCTTTGAAGACTTAGGATAATGAACTTCAATTATTATACTCTACTAAATGCAACGGTGCCCTGAAGGGCAACTGAGACATGTACAATTGTCTGCCTCGCTATTAAGTGGTCCCCAGATGACTGATATTTTGAGTTATTATAACCGCTTTTATAATCTGTCTTCCTTGTTATCTGTCACTTCTCACCCATGTCAAAATAACTACCCCCCAAATCCCTCTCCACCCTCATAATACTATGTTTCTAATCTGATGCAGAGTGGGAAACAAGATAAAGACTCTACTTAAAATTACGCCTAAGATAAGTATAAATGTTTTTGGATGGGACATGAGTAGTTTCCCTACAGAATAAAAGTTCTTGGGCTTTTTTACCTGTTTAGACTGCTCAGAAACTGCCTTTTTCCCCCCTGGTTCCTCGAGGCTAAAGTTACTAGAAACCTGATTACATGACAAATGATGCCTTACCGTATTCTAGATATACAAATATCAGAGGCAGTGCTATACATCATCAGTAAAGCATATTCACTAAATTTGTCCCCCTATAGTGGTGATAGATACGCTTTGATCCATCCCTCCTCTCACCTATATAGTACCTCTACAATCAACAGAGTGCATTCATAACACAGCTGCCTTGGAGAGAGGGTTTAGTCTACGGTCATAGAACAAAGAAAACTAAGTGACCTTTGGAGGAAAGGAATCCATGATTGGGTTGTTATTTAGTAACATTGGTGCTCTAAACAACTGAGTTAACTAGCTGTTATCTCCATACAGTGTCATTATTCTTGGGGATGAGAATCAAAAGGATTTAATTATCCATTCTCGTCATAAAGGCTAGGATCACATATTTCCAGAACGTCAGAGTGGAAAGGGTCCTTGAAGATCATTTAGTTCAGTATTCTCATTTTTCAGACAAGGAACTAAAACCTTGAGAATTTAAGTATTTCTAATAAAGTGACATAGCTGCTCATTGGCAAATTTAAATAAAAGAGATATCTAAATTTGACTTTCATATCAATCTAATTGCCCTACAGAATTGCATGTATGTGTATGAATAGATATTGGATGGGCATCAGGCAGAATTGTCAGGATCTTGATACTGGTGACTCCCAGGGTCCAATGACATCTAACACACTGGGACTCAAGAGGCGATTCCAAGCATGAAGCTGTCATTGACTCTGTAACAAAGAGTCATCATTGTTAGACTTTTTGGTGTTCTGTGAGCCTAAAAACTCAGGCAGCTTAAAGCACAACCCGATGCACAAAAGTTTTTCCTGGGTACACCATAGGAAGAAATAAAAGCAAATATAGGTAGGGAAAGTCACCAGTGTAGCTAATCTCCCCAGAGTCACATTGCTAAACTATGAGGAGGTCCTGCTGATTCCTCCTGCTCACATTTTTTCAAACACACTTAGCTCTACAGCTACAGTGGAAGGACCAGTTTAAGAACAGCAGTACAAAGACATAGGCTGTCCCTGATTTTATCTATTGCCCAAAGAAAGCCTCTAAGACAGTGGAAGAGTCGCTGATCTTCTCATTAAGCATTTGCAACCTAGTCTCATCTTACTTTTCTAGCCTCATTTCACATTAATTTACCTTCACCCCATACACTCTACGGCACAATAAAATTGGCTTTTTTACTACTTCTCCACACATGACACTCATCTCTACACCTTTGCTCTGACACACGTGTAGAATGCATTTCCTCCTCACTTCTGTCTCTTGGGATTCCTAGCTTTCTTCAAGACTCAGTTCAACCCCCATCTGTTTCCAGAGGCCTTTCTGAGTTCCTCTACAAGGCTGTGTCATCTCAGCCCCTCCTTGGGTTACCTTTTTATCTATTGCACACACACACACACACATATATATATATATATACACATGTATACATGCATGTAGATAGGTATGTGTGTGTATACATGTTATCTTTTCCATTAGAATGAGACCTTCTTTTGGGTCAGGGCCATTGTTTTTTTTTTTGCTTACCTATTCTTAGTACCTGGCATAGGACCTTCCATGGAATAGGTTCTTTATAAATTCTTATTATATGACTTAGTTAATTGATTGATTGATTGATTTTTTTTACCACAATTACTATCTTCCTATCCCATAGTTCAACTGCTCTGCCTCCATGATAACTTTCCCAAAAATAAAGCTGCATCTTTTGTTGTTCAGTGGTTTCGGCTGTGTCCAACTCCTCATGATTCTATTTGGGGTTTTCTTGACAAAGTTACTGGAGTGGTTTGCCAATTATTTCTCCATTTCATTTTACAGACGAGAAATTAAGGCAAACAGGGTTAAGTGACTTGCCCAGGGTCACACACCTAGGAAGTGTCTGAGGTCATATTTGAACTCAGGAAAATGAGTCTTCCTGTCTTCAGGCTCAGTACTCTATCCAATGTACCACCCAGCTGCTCAAAGCTACAGCCTACTTAAACTTTCTCCAACATCATTAGTTTCTCCACAGAATGATATGATGGCCTCATTCGTGGACTCCATAGGGCATTGTGCTCTACCTCCATTGTATGGTCCTGCCAAGTAGTAACATATGACTCACATATGATTCACATATGCACAACCATCAGGACTCTCAACAATTTTCTAGCCTCCTCCTCCATTCTTTCAACAAAGTCTGATCATATTTGGAATTCAAATCTCCCTTCAGGCAACTTTGCTGTTGTTATAGCTTGGTATTCAACAGACTGGGTAATGTGGTAAGAAGCCTCATGATGTTTTTCCTTCTGTCTTGAAGCTTCCATTCTAAAGTAGCAGGAACGTACAAATAGCACACATAGTCATGTTTTGATTAATTATAAATAGATGTTCTACTTTGCTGGTCACCATGAACAAATTTTTAAATTGAAATCTAGCCTCCCTTTGCCCTACAGCTCTCTTGTGGTCCTCCACCTCCTTGGTGAGTGCAGCAAAAAATATCAACTGATTTTAATGTGTATCTAAGCAAAACAATTAAGAATATTTTACTGAAGTAAGACGACATTTATAAAAATCATACAATGCAATTCCTAAGAAAAAAATAGATATGAGTTTATTTTCTGTTTAGGATGCCAAAGACTGACCTCTCTTATCCATTCAACAAATGTTTATTGATGTCCTACTAAAAAAAAAAAAAGCATTGTAGGTGCATGTTATGGTGGACCATAGAGAATTGAATGTTAACACGTAGATGCCAAATGACCCAGAGCCTTATCACTGACCAGTGTCTCTCTCTTTTCAGAGGTGTCCCTTTTGATCTTCAAATATACCTTGCTAAAAGGGAAAGGAAGTCAAGACTGGCCACACTTTGGAGTTTTGTCTGTTGGCCAAAGGGTTCAAGGTGGATTTACAGCTAAATCTCTCCCAGTTGGATACCAATTATGGATCCTAGCTCCACCCCCTTGGGTGTTGTCCTAATCTCTCAAAGAATACTGAGGCTACTTTAAAAGCATCTCAAACACACTCTCAAACAAACTCTAAATTACCAGGATTACTTGCTGTTTCTTTGAAAATGACTTTCATGTGAAAATACTTCAGAAAACATAAAAGTTAATCGCCCCCTGTCATTACTTGCTTCTAGCAGCAGGGTTAAGAGGAAATTAAATTCTTCTGTATTTTCTCTTGTAAAATGAATCTGAACCTCACTCAACCTTCTCCACACTGTCCTTAGAAACTGTTTGGCATAACATAATCAAATCCAGTTTTTCAGAAATGAGAGGAAGTTTACCAAAGACATTTCTAATATTTCAAACGGACTCAAGTTCCGTATTAACACTTACAAATGAAGACATATGGCTTATAGCAGGATATAAAAGTTTAGAAATACGAGCTGGTGTGAAGTAAATGCTATAGCAATTCATACACACACACACACACACACACACACACAAAACCTTTCTTGGTGAGCAGAATATAAATTGTTCGTGTTTATATGGCACTTTCCTCAGAAGAAACCAGTGAACTAGGGACCCTAAGTGTTATTATCCCCATTTTACAGATGGACTAACTGAACCTCAGGGCAGGACTTGCCCATAGTCATACAACTAGTAACATCTGAACAAAAAGATGGACACTGGTCTCCTTGATTCGACGTCTAGCACTCATTCTTCTATACCACACTGCATATTTGCCTTAAATTGTCAATGTTTTGGGGACGGCTAGGTGGTACAGTGAATAGAGCACTGGCCCTGGAGTCAGGAGAACCTGAGTTCAAATCCGGCCTCAGACACTTAACACAAAAACTAGCCGTGTGACCTTGGGCAAGTCACTTAACCCCAATTGCCCTGCATTCCCCCCTCCAAAAAAAAAGCAAAAAAAAAAGTTGTCAATGTTTTAAGAACAAAATGAAATTATTATAGATGCTAGGAATGTATGCGTGAAGGCTGCTCCCATGTTGAATAGCTGTTAGAACTCATTCTGGCATAGCGGATGGTAATCTGGTCTCTGAAACAGAAAGACTTGATTTCAAATCCGGCCTCTGACACGTATTGCTAGTATGACCCTGGACCAATGACTTAACCTCTCAATGCTCCAGGCAATTACTTAAGAAAATAAATTATAGAATAGTTGCTGATTTGCATGGTTTCCTCACTGGAGTTTCCCCGTATCTAGGAGATCACAGGTGTGGCCCAAACAAACAAACAAACAAACAGAATTGGGATTCATTGAAACTGGGACAGTACAATATACATAGATATGAGTTTCTGTGATTTATGTTGACAATAAAAACTTTAAAATAAGTCATCTAGCCCTTCCCCATAGTTAACCAAAGTTTGAAAACAATACTTTGTGTTAGTAACTTCAAGGGAGCTCAGCTTGAGTTCTGTGAATAAAAATAAGGCTCTGATGACTGAAATGCAATAAAAAGCTGGTGCTCTGAAACCTTAACCTAAACCAGCTTGCCTCTGATCTAGAGGGCAAACTTCAGATGCCGTCTCAATAGGGGGTAGGGGTGCCTTTGAGGGAAATTCGGGCAGAGTCAGAATCCCCCAAATCTGCTTAACTTAGAACTCATTTGTATGACTCAGGAACCAAAGCCATTTCTATTACGCTTTATGGCTTTCTTTATTTTCTACAATTTAAACATTCTTAATTAAACATTAAAAATTCTTCTAGGTCTCAGTTATTTTTTAAAAGTTTTTTTAATTCAAAAGGACAAAAAAAAAATCTAAGTACATAATACAACACAAAAAGAAGTTTCAATATGGAGCCAAGAATCTCCATTTCACAATTTACACCCAGGTGAGGGTATGATACCCCATGTAGACAGAGGGAGAGAAAGAAGGAAAGAGGAGGGGAGGGGGAGGAAGAGAGAGAGAAAAAGAAGAGAAGAGAGGAGAGGAGGAGAGGAGATTGATGAGATCTTACCAGATGACAAGCTTATCCCAATTATGAGCTTCCTGGGGCATTAGGGAGATGACAGAGAAGTCTCAAGGTAGAGAAATGAGAAAGCCAGGTGAGAAATGAGAAATAGTATACGAGTTGAGCCTTTAAGGATCAGGGATTCTGAGAAGCAGAGGTGAAGAGAGATAGCATTTGTTCAAGGGGACCAGACTATGTAAAAGCCTGGGGGATGGAAATTGAATGTCAAACTTGGGGAGCAGCAAAGAGGCCAGTTTCCTTGGAATGGAGAGTACATGGAGGAGGTAATATGGAATAAGCCTAGAAAGATGATCTGAAACAGCTTATAAAATGTTTTAAATGCCAACCTGAGGAGTTTGTAGTTTATCCTAGAACTGTAAGGGGAAGCATAAAAGGTCCATCATTGAGCAGTGACTTGTGCTTCTGGAAGATTATTTGGTCACCCATATGGAGAATGGATTGGAGAGGGGAAAGATTGGAGTCAGCAAATAACACTGTGCCCTCCATTCCCTGGTTCCACTAGTCCTCTTTATCCCTATGATACTCCACCCCCCCCAAGTAGCAACAGTTGAAAGGGCTATTGAAACTCTAATAAGATTACTCTAAGGTAGAGTTCTCCATCTTTTGGGTGTCTTGGACCCCTTTGACCAGCTGATGAGGCTTCTGGATTCCTTCTCAGAGAAATGTTCTTAAATGCATTAAATAAAACACACAGGATTATGAAGGAAATCAATTATATTTTAAATCCAGGTGTAAAAATATAAACAAAAAACAAATCTATGATCTTCACAAGGGGCAGAGCCAAGCTCTCCTAACATTCCTCTCCAAACAACTTTAAAACATGTTCACTTGAATTCTGGATCAACTTAACAACAACAAAACAAATGGTCAGGGTGACACATTTTTATGATATCATATCAAATAACTTTTAGAATAAAAGCATTTTAAAATGCAAAACAGGATTGTCATCCTATTATATTGGTGAATTATTTTAAATAGTTATTGCTATTTTTTGTTTTTGCTTTAACTTAATTACTGAATATATTTTCCATCAAAACTTTATAATATTACAAACAAGTCTGATAATATATGTGGTGCTCCATATCCATAATCTTACATTTTTACAAAGAAGAACGTGTATTTTCTCATTCCTTCCAAAGGACAAACCTTGGTTTTTATCATTATATTCTGCATCAATTCAAATAAGTTTTCCCATGCTTTTCTGAATCCTTCATAGCCATCATTTTTATTATATTCACGTACCACATTTAGTTTACCTGTTCCACAAATGATGAGCATTTATTTTGTTTTCAGGTTTTTACTAGCACAAAAAAAAAATACTGCCATGAACATTTTCTCATATGGAATCTTTCATTTTGTCTTTGACCTCCTTGGGGTATCTACCTAAGTAGTATGATTTCCGGATCATGTGGTAAGACATTGTAGTTACTTTATCAGTCTAATTCCAAATTACTTTCCAAAAGAATTGAATGAATGTACAGTTCCATCAACAGTGTATTAGTGTGCCTATCTTTTTTTTTCTTTTTGCTTTTTGGAGGGCAGTTGGGGTTAAGTGACTTGCCCAAGGTCACACGGCTAGTTTTTGTGTTAAGTGTCTGAGGCTGGATTTGAACTCAGGTCCTCCTGACTCCAGGGCTGGTGCTCTATTCACGGCACCACCCCAGTGTGCCTATCTTTGTAGCTTCTTCAGCATATGTTACCATCTTTTGTTATTGGCTGAGTAAGCACTAAAATGTTAGCATTGTTTTGGTTTACATTTCTCTTGTTATTATATTAGTCTATTAGAGCAATTGTTCATGTCATTGTTAATAGTTTGCAATTCTTTTTAGAAGTCTTTTTTTATCTTTTGATTATGCATCCCCTGGAAAATAAATACAATACTGCCAAAATGCAAAGCAGGTTTATTTTTCTATTTATGAATTTTTTTAACACTTTAAATTCATACTTTAAGATTTCAGTCCCTAAAAATGACTCATTGTAAACAACAAAAGGAATCGGCCCTTTATGCACTTAGCTGTCTCCTAGTTTATGCTTTTTCAAGTATTGCAAAGTACCCACATCTCACTTTTGATTCTCTTACATGTATATGTATATATCTGTGTTTCAGAACAGAGGAGATGAAGAGGTTCCTATGCTCTCTTAGCCTAAAACCTTAAGGCTATAAAAGGAAATATTTCCTGACCTGAGAGGCGAAGGGATCAAGCTAGTATCCATATATCTGTAACAATAAAACTAAACTTCTGGGCCCAGAATGGCTAAAATATCCTCTTCTACTAAGGGTATTCAGTTCTATCCTCAAGTACAAACCAGGTTCAATCCTTTGAGAGCCTGGCTCATAAAGAAAGGGTCAAGTTCTTTTTCATTCTGTGTTTGGCTATATATTTCCTCATGCTGGAGATGTTAAGTAAAGATTATGTTAACTGAAGTCTAGGGATCTCCCCAAAGAGGGAAAAAATATTTGGTGTACAACATAGATTAGCTATTTATTTGCTCCACATAAAAGATCTATTTAATACATAAAAAGGTTCATAAGTACAAACTGAGAAAGATTTAAACTGTGATATTATAACCCATTATGCCTGAATGACCTGTGATCCTTAAGCTGTCTCTCTGTATACAGTTTTGATATCAATCCTTTTGAATTATATAGTTTTTGTGTTCTTTTAACATTGTTTTCTGTTGCTTCTGTTTCTTCTTTAAAAAAAAACATTTATTTATTTTATATGCATTACTTATCTCTGTCTCACTTTCCCCATGCACAATTAAAAAGGAAACTAAAACCCTCTTTAAAAATATGCCTAGTTCAGCAAAACAGATTTCCACATTGTTCACATCCCAAAATGTGCATCTGATTTTTTATTTTAAGTTTGTTGTCTTGCAGTTAGGGGGTAGAAAGAGTATTTCAGTTACTTCCTCTAGGATCATGCTTTTTCACTGCATTATTCAGAATTCTAAAGTCTTTCAAAGTTGTTTTTCTTTATAATGTTTTTTTCATCGTACAAATTGCTCTCCTAGTTCTGCTCACTTCCCTCTGCATCAGTTCATAGAGATACTCTCAGTTTCCTCTAAAACTGTGCATTTGATTATAACTTATGGCACAATAATAGTCCATTACATTAATATACCATAATTTGCTTAACCATTCTCCAACAAGAGGGTACTCCTCCAGTTTGTAGATGCTGCTCTATGAAAAGGGATGCTCTATATCCAGATCTATCTGACCACTAACTTCCAATCCATCCATCCGTCCATCCGTCCATCTGTCCGTCCATCCATGCATCCGTCCGTCCGTCCATCCATCTATCTACCCATCCATTCATCCTTCCATCTATATAAATGCATGTATGTATGTACATGTATATGTGCATATATTCACAGTCTCTCTTTCTCCCTCCCTCTTTTTCTCTCCTCTCCTTTTCTTCCTTCTTTGGTCACTTTGGTGTGGTAATAATATAGCTAGGTCAAAAGGGTATGCACAGATTAGTAACTTTTGGGGTATAGTTTCATATTTATGTCCAGAATGGGTGGACTGGTTCACAGTACATTTATGTCTCATTTTCCCTAGAGCCCTTCCAACATTTGTCATTTTCCTCTTGTCAGTCAGTCCATCAATAACTATTTACTACATGCCAGACACTGTGCTACCTGCTGGAGATACAAATACAAACAAAAAGAAAGATAGGTTCTGCCCTCAAGGAGCTTCCACTCTAATGGGGGAATTCAACACACACAAAATTGAAGCTAAAGGAGGAAAAGGAAAAAAAGGTCTCAGGGAGAGACATGATGGAGAAAACCAAAAGCAATGTAGCTTGTAAGAAATGGCAAGAAGATTGTGCTTGGACGCCTCCTTAAATAGAGGCTTTGGAGCTCATGGCTCTGACCTCCAGTCAGAGAGTCTAATTAGAGGGGCAGAAGGCACTGATGAAATGTGAGTATCAACACTGATTCCTTCTTGCAGGATTATGGGATTTTCCAATGATGAGTTTCCTGGAGCAAGAAGGCATGATGGAGAAGACCAAAGCAGTGTAGCTGGTAGAAAATGCATACTGGATAGAATTTCAACTGTTGTGTTATTTACATTTCTCTAATTACTAGTCATTTGGCTGAAGATAGCTTGGGTTTTTTCCTTCAAAGATTGCCTGTCCATATGCTTTGGCCATTTATCTACTGTAAAATGACTTTTTTTTTCATTTTTAGTAAACATTTTATTTACTGACCAACACAGTAGTTTTAAAACCGCAGCTTCTGGAAGAACCACTGGTTTTTGCCTGTCTTGTACCTTTCCTCAAACTTGACCTTGGCCTCCCTCCTTGCCTTATGTTTTAGCGCAGGGTCACAGAACACATCCTTGTTGACAACTGTTTTGTCCAATGGAATATCCACAGAGTATCTGGTGGGCATGAGGTGGTTGTAGTTATAAACTTTCACGAAGGACTTGATTTTTGATCTCTTGGCAATCTTCTTTTTGCCCATTGCTGCAGTCACTTTTCAAGGGTAGCAGTTGATACCTGCCACCAAGGCATGGCTGTAGGGCCTGTTGGAGGGCCTGTCATCAATGTTCTTGACGATGACAGCTTTGCACCTGGAGTACCGCCTGGCCAGGACCAGCACCACCTTCCCGGGGTTCATGAACTTGCCCATTTCGACACAAAGCGAGTAGCTCCTAGAGCCAAAAAAGCTATAAAAATGACTCATAATCTTAAACATTTTAATCATTACCCTAGATATCTTAGATATAATGCTCTTATCAGGGAAACGTGATACAAATATTTTCCCAGATACTTGGTAGCCTCCTAATTTTAATCTATATATGTTTTATTGGCACAAATTTTTTACATTTTATATAATCAAAATTATCCATTTTATCTTGTGTGATTCTTTTTATATCTCATTCAGTCCCTATCCAGAGATCTAAAAGGGAATTTCTTCTTTGTTCTAATTTGCATATGACTTTTTATGTCTAAGTCATGTTTCCAACTGGACTTTATCTTTGTATTTGGTGTGATATATTGATCTATACATAATTTCTGTCAAACTATTTTCCAGTTTCCCACTGACTTTTGTCAAATAATGATTCCTTACCCCAGAAATTGTGGTCTTCAGGTTTGTTCAGCACTATGCTATTGTATTCTCTTGTATCTGCATGTTGTATACCTAATCGGTTATAAGGATCAACCTCATTATTTTTTTTAGCCAAGTCAAGTCATAAATCATTTATTAATTACCCACTGTATAACAGGCATTGCACTAATTTGAAAATACAAAGAAAGCCAAAATACAATCCCTGCTTTCAAATAGTTCACATTTTAAGGGAAGCAACAACGTACAAACAATTACGTGTAATCAAGATAAATACAAGATAAATTAGAAATAATATCAGAAGGAAAGTACTAGTAAAGAGTTCTTGAAGAGGTAAGATTTAAGATTATACTTGAAGAAAGTCAGAAGACAGAAAAAGGAGGAAGACAGTTCCAGGCACGTGAGACAGCCAGTAAAAAATGCCCAGAATCTAAAGATGTAACCAGTGCCAAATCATTTTAATGATCACTGTTTTGTTGTATACTTTAAGCTCTGGTACTGATAGGTTTCCTCCCTTCCTACTTTTTTCATTATTACCCTTTAGATTATTGACCTTCTGTTTATATATACTAATTTCATTATTTTTCTGGCTATATTAAAAAAAACAACTCCTTAGTAGTTTGATTGACATGCCCCTAAATAGTAATGTACATAGCATTTTCATTTTTATTATATTGACCTGACCTATCCAGAAACAATTAATATTCCTTCAATTATATAGATCATTCTATTATTTATTCTATAGTGTTTCCTTATTGTATTCATATAGTTCCTGAGTGTATCTTTGTGCATATACTCCAAATATTTAATTTCTTCTGTAGTTATTTTAGGGGGAATTTCTTTTTCTAGCTCTTCCTGATGGATCTATTTGTAATATATAAGAATACTGGTGATTTATGTGGATTTATTTTAAATCTTACAAATTTTCTCAATTTATTATTTCAATCAGATTTTTTTAAATTGACTCTAGGGTTTCATCACATCTTTTGTAAAATCAATATTTTTTCCATTTTTATTTATGCTTCTTAGCTTGTCTTTTCTATCTTTTATTGCTACTACTAGGACTACATTAAGTAGTAGTGGTAATAATGGTCATTCTTGTTTTACTTTGATATTATTAGAAAGGGCATCTTCAGACAAATAATCAGAAACATAGACAAACAACTACTGAACTATTGTGATCTATGGGCAGGTAAGCCCAAGAGTAAGTCACTTCTCTTAAAATAAAGAGACTGAGCTCAAGGTTTTCTAAGATTCCTTCCAACTTGAATCCTTTGATCCCTTTCCTCCATCACTACTTTTTCCCCTCTACATACGTGTCCATCTCCCTCCCTTTCTTTCTGTTCTTCCCTTTCCTTCTTGAAAACCTTCTGTTTATTCTTTATCTCCCTTAATCTTTTCTCCTGTATCTTTCTCTCCTTCGTATTTATTCTTAGACACTCTTTAAATCAAAGCTTCTTTATTTTCTTCATGTCATTGACCCCTTTGGCAGTCTGGTGAAACTTACAGACCCATTTTAAGAAAATGTTTTATTGCCTATATTCGTAATTGAAGAAGTTGCTAAATTTCAATTGTCATTATTTAGTCAATTCAGTCCTGTCTGACTCTTCATGACCCCATTGGGGGCTTTCTTCACAAAATATTGGAATGTTTTGTCATTTCCTTCTCCAGCTCATTTTACAGATGAGGACACTAAGGGAAAGAGGAGTAAGTGACTTTCCCAGGGTCACAAAACTGCTAAATATCTGAAGCCAGATTTGAACCCATGAAAATAAGTCTTCCTGATGCCAGGCCCAACATCTATCTACTGTGTCACCTAGCATCCCAGTTAGAGGCCAGTAAAAATAAATGTGTTCAAATCCACTTCAATTCCATCAACAGATGCCATGGTGGGGCTGAAGTATCCATGGATCCCAGGTTAAATAAGTATTATGTGTAACTTAGATATGCTTTTAGTCTTTTAAAAAAATTTTCTGTGGGCTAGTTTCCATCACTAAGGAAAAAAGGTTCCCCAACACTAATGTAGTCACATGTAATGGAAAGACTGGACCATGAGGGCCCTGTCCTTGTAGCGTGCCTAGAATAGCAGTGTCTTGATAAGTAATACAAAGTATGTGTGATATTCCCTACCTGCTTCCAATCCAACATGTTGAGACTTGATGAGCCTATTTCTAGTTAAGAATGACTGGGTGCCCAGTACTGTATGGTGATAAAAAATATTATGACTGGCTTTGAAGGTAGAAAGACTAAAGATTCAGGAGCCCAGAACTGAATTTACATACCAAAGGATCAATTTATCCTCACCTTGTCTTTTTTAGTATTTTTCCCTGGAGGCTTTCAAACAAGAAAATTTGATATGAACTGCTAGATTGGGGAAGAACTATTTTCCCTATCTGATTACCATCTGTCAATGAACACATGGCATCTCTATTTTGTCCCCCTGTTTCTTTTCTGAGCTTAGGTGAATGGGTATCCAGGAATTGAACTGACAAGGTTATAGCTTTGTGATCTTCAAAACATCAGAAAAGTCATTAGGGGTCTCTTCAGCCATAGGATTTGATAATAGAGACCACCAGAACCAGTAGAAGTTGACAAATCTGGTGAGAAACCAATTCAGCAGCCAAAAGAAAATTAACCCCACCCTACAGTGGACTGACCTGTCAAACAAGACACTTCACAGAGCAAGGAACCAACCTACCTGAGCAAGGAAGCCACTAACACAATGTCACAAAGGAAATTTGATGGGGGACAAAATGAGTCCTGGGGCCAGTAGTTCAGAGATGCCTCTCTGCCCAGTATGTTACCTACATGCGGATACCATTACCTTTGTGTTCTATTTGAACCCACTCTCCCCAGGTTTTGAGTATCTTTGGAGAAGAGAATGTGCCCCCAGTGAGGGGAAAATTTTTGTAACATCTATCATATACATCTTCAGTAAATATCCCTTCTTAAGGCTAATCATTAGCAACAAGTTGATCAGTAATGGAGTATATACTGAATCAAGACTCATAAGCAATATTGTCTGAAGCAAGAACCCTTTAAGATCACCCCTAGTTTTTAAGGGGAGATGCAGTCACTTTCTCTCTTGAGGCCCCAACCTGCCACTACAAGTGAAGGTCTGGGATAGTAAGACGGAGGGAGAACTACATATATATTCGAAAGAGAGAATATAAAAGCCAGAAGAAATGTGGGGGATCACACAGACTATATTCTATATTCTACAGACAAGATAACCAAGAATCAGAAGAGTTCACTATTGAGGATTTTACAGAAAGATGTGGATAAAAATCAGACAAGATGAGAAGACATGTAGCCCATACCAGTGAGGTTATCGATCTATCAACCAAATAATTATCCCAGCACTTCCTTTAAGGACCATTAAAAAAAAATCTTGACTTTGGAGTTGACTTAATTGTGCCCCAACTGATTGTGTGTTCCAAGAGGCTAAGGTTACAGAGTCTGAAAGGACATGGCTGCCTCAGCCTGCTCCAGCCCTGGACCAGAGCAGATGTCACCTCTCATGTCCTTGGTCCTGATCTTTCTCTGCTGCTTCTGCCAAGAGATGAAAGTTCATTCTGAGGTTCTTGTAGTAGCCTGACCTCTACAACAGTATTACAGAAGAGACTGAGTTGCAGAGTAATGGAGGGATTCTGTAAGAGGTGCCTGCTTTTGGTTAGGCTTGCAACAGCTGTGCTCCATGTAAGACAAGCCAAACCTGCTCTGCTTTCTTCCTCTGGAGTAATAGAAACTATTTTTATTCATTTCCTCTTGGCTTGACAGTCGACTTCTAAAGATGCTGATGAGTCTGTTTTGGAGCAGGCTGCTATCAGCTGGAAAAAAATGTTGCTTGTCATTCTTAGGATAACCTCAGAATCAGGAGACTTAGATCAGAGACCCAGAATATGAGCTAAGGGAGGAGCGCACAACCAGAGGGTATCCATTACTCAGATCACTGCTGAACAATGCAACATGGTGGCTCATGGGAATAAGATAGGCATCTTTGTATGGAATGGATACTCAATGGTGGTGCAGCCTCTGTCAGTTGCATTTTTAAAATGAATTCTGCAAGTGGTAGTTATGAAAAAAAATGTTCTCATGATCTGAATAGGAGTGAAGGTTAGTTTTCTCTTTAATTTATTATGTATGGATTTTCATATGCCTTGACAAGATCCATGATTTCATTAGTATTATTCCACCTAAGCAGTTTGCAATCTTCCCATGCCCTATCAAGCAGTCAATCAATCAATCAGTCAACAAAGGGTTTCTGTGACCAGAACAATTCATCACCTGATAGCCAACGTTTGGGGAATGAGTCTCTCAACTTAGTTGGCCTGGTGCTTAGTCAGACAATTCCATCACTAGGCCTATACTTGTACCATTTCCCCTAGTTCCTTGCACAATGCCTGGCACATTGTTGTCACTTAAGAAACATTGATTGATTGATTTCCTACTTAGTAGCGCCTCCCAGAGCTTGCATTCCAATAGCATGGTTTAATGATCTCAGCATAAGTTATTGCAGGAGGAAGAAGTCCCACATGCAAATATACCTTCAAGAACAAAGGACAAACAACAAGGACAGTCTTTCCCACACACCAGGAGTATTTCCTTCATTCAAAGCTTAGGCCTATTACCATCTGCCTCTTACAAGAAACCTTTTTTGATTCTTCTAGTTATGTGTTTCTTAAAGCCTGTGCTCTATACACCATGAGAGGCAAGTTTCAACTAAGTGTGGTAGGAGACTTTCCATATTCCTCAGCTTCCTTCCCTCAGCTTTCATTTCTTGCCTGCTGTCTTCAGTGCCCATTCGGATGCTCACAATCCCATCTCTGTCAGAGGAGGCCCAAAGCCGCTTCCTATGCTAAGAGTCTTTTACATGAAAGAAGAAAAGAGAGGGCAGAGAAGGGAGAAGAGAAGGCACCTCAAGAGTCAGGAGATGAGTTTGAAAGTCCTACTACTAAAGAACCCCTTCTCTGGTACCAACTTCAGCATTCAGTGTACCTCAATTTCATTTTGTAAAAAAAGAAAAAGTTGAAGAATCATTGCTGTAGTTAGTCATCACTACTCTCCCGTCAAATTTCCACTTACCTGTGTATGCATTGTATCCTCCCAGAGGAATGAACTCTCCTTGAGGACAAGATATTATTTTGATTTTATCTTTGAATCCTCAGCACCCAGGATAGCACCTGACACGAAGTAGGTGCTTAATCAATATTGAAATAAAACGTAGAATTGTATTTATTTTACTTGGACAAATTGGACAGATCTAGCTTAGTTGCAATTTCCATATACTCAAAGTGATATGAAACAGACAATTAGCTAGATGAAGTATAAGGTGGACTCCTTGTTGTATATCTTCTGCTAGGATCTCTATGTGCTAGGTGGAAAATGAGAAATTGCCATTTATTAATATTTCCTCTATCAATGCAAAAAATTCACCTTTATGAATAGTGTTTCACTATCTCCTACCATTTCTATACCACTTTACCAACCAATCCTATCCTTAAAACCAAAGACTCAAGAATGAACCTGTATGCTGGAGATGCTCAGTTATGCATGTGACAGAATGGTACTTGATGGGTTTGGTAGTCAGGCTGCTTCAGCATTTCTGGTTGGGGGATTTTAGAGGCAATCACACAGGGGAGACAGACATAATGAATGATGAATGTGAGAAATGACAGTTTCTAAGAAAGAGAATGAAATACTGCTAAGTTATTAAACAAGGAGCATGAATAGCCTTATCACAGTTGAAGGAGTGAAAAATGTAGAGTGGGGTTATCAGATTTGTCACCAAAGAGTCTCAAAGAAGCCCTTTTGGCATCCAAAGACTAAAAACTTTATATAAAGCATTCTACAAGTAATATCATAGATTGTCATAGGCAAAAAGAGACCTTAGATTTAATTCAGTTCGTCAAACGAGTTCCAGGAGAGCGCAGAGCAGCTAGTCAGCCAATAAGCATTTCCTAAGAACTTACTATGCTCCAGGCAGTATGCTAATGACTAGGTATTCAAAGAAAGGCAAAAACATTACATTACAATGGGGAAGACAACATGAAAATAACTATGTACAAAAACCAGATTTTTTTTTCTTGGTTTTCCCAAACAGAATTTGGTTTTCTAGATCTGTTTGGAGAAGTTGGGGAGGGCTGAAGTCCACTGTACTTCTCTAGGCTACTCTGACATATTGACTCCACTCAATCCCCAAATCCCTGATTTTATAGATGAAAAAACTGAGGCCCAGAGAGATTAGGTGAACTGTTCAAGATCACAAAGGTAGTTAACTTTCAAAGGTTGAGATTTGAACCCAGGGGCTTCGACCCCAGAGACAGTGATCTTTCCACTGCTCTTAAACAATTTATTTAAAATATTAGTACTGATTAAACAACTTCATTAGTTTCTTTAATAACATCCTTGAATATAATTAGCCATTTTGGGGTCATTTTTACTTACCACTTTATGTACTTCCCTATATACCTTTCCTCTTACCCCTAGAACCTTTCCTTTTGATAACTAGTTAAGCAAGATTAACCAGTATAGGCAGCGTCCATCCGAGTCTGCTATCTTTGGCACTTAGTCATCTGATTTCTGCATTTAATCTCAGTCACTACATTTACTTGGTTGATTTTTTGTATCATTTCCATGTACATTATTTTTGACATTATTGTTCTCCTAATTCTGCTTACTTCACATTGTATAAGTTCTTATGTCTTCTTATGTTTCCTCATATTCATTATTTCTTTTAGTACAATATTCCATTTTCATATATATTCAATCATGCCCCAACTGATGGGGCAAACCTACTGTGTTTTTTTGTTTTTTTTTTCTTTGTTACTACATAAAGTGCTGCTATGGACAATACATATATATGGAATATTATTTTTCTCTTTGACTTTCCTAGGGTATTTTCCTAAAACTGGAATTGCTGGGGTTATAGAGAATAAAGGACTTAGTAACTTTCCTCACATACATTTAAATTGGATTTTTTAAAAAATTTTTTCTAGGTGACCCAGCAAATACAATATTGGACCTGGAGTCAGGAAGACTTGAGCTTAGCCTCAGACATTTGCTAACTGCATGATCCTAGGCAAGTCACTTCACCTCTATCTCAGTTTCCTCAGTCTTAAAATAAGGAGAACAGCACCTCCCTCCCAGGGTTATTGTGAGGATCCAGTTAGGTAATATCTGTAAAGTACTTAGTGCCTGGCAAACAGCACTTGCTTAATAAATGCCTGATTCTTTTCTTCCTTCTTCCATTGGATTAATTAATAGCTAGCATTTATATAGCATTTTTAAGTTTTGTGAAGCACTTGTATATTATCTTGTTTGATTCAGCCCTCTCCCAATAGTCACAGACTGTCATTGAGAGCCATCCAACTTAGACTATTTCTTTCTTTCTCAAACTGAATGAAGCAAAAACCTCAGAGTTGTTGAAGTGTTTATCCTTCTTTCTATATTGAAGTATGGTTTATACCTCGTATTATAGTGAAGCATGCCCAGTTTCAGATAGTTTCATTTTTTCTTTTGAAGCTGTTTAGATTTTTCTCCCTGCTTATCTATTGGTAAATGGCTCCTGATCATAAATATTTGTGTTAATTCCCTATAAATCAGAGAAATCAGACTTTTGTCAGAACTGTTTGATATTTTAAAAAAATTCACACTATAATTTGTCTTTTTTTCTAACTGAATTGATTTAGTTTTTACAGGCTTTGGAATTTTATATAATCAAAATTATCTCTGATAATTTATGATCCCTTGTATGCCTTGTTTGGTTAATTTCTTTCCTTGGGGTGGCTAGGTGGCACAGTGAATAGAGCACCAGCTGTGGAGTCAGGAGGACCTGAGTTCAAATCCGGCCTCAGATACTTAACACAAAACTAACCATGTGATCTTGGACAAGTCACTTAACCCCAATTGCCCTACTTTCCCCTCTCCAAAAAGCAAAAAAAAAAAAAAATTCTTTCTTCTTGGTCATAGTTGCAAAAGATATTGTTTTCCATTCCTAAAAAAAAAAAGGCCTGAACTTTTACATTGAAGTTGAGTATGTATTTGAAGGCTATTGTAATATCTATCTATCTATCTATCTATCTATCTATCTATCTCTCTATCTATCTATCTCTCTCTCTCTATCTATCTATCTAGATATATATCTAGATAGATCGATATATATAATATACCATGCTCGTTCAAACTTACTTTCTGTCAAACTGCCTTCCATTTTTCTCAGCAGGTCCTGCTGAAAAGGATCTCAAGTCAGGTGTTTATTACTTACAGTCATGCAAGATGATGACTCCCCAGACCTTCAGATCCAAAGACAAGCAAGCATGGGCAGCAGTGTGTAAAGTATACCTTAAAAGAGAGTCCAGAACTCTGGATCTCAGTACTTATCTCTGATTGTTCTTGCTGGGCAGACTCAGAGGAATTCAGTGAGAAGGGAAATCTTAGGGAGAGTCAATCAGTGAGTTCAAATTGTCACACACGCTCATACACATGTTATCAATGGCAAGGGCATTGTGATTAGGAAGGTTTGCTAACCTTACATATTTGCATTTTAAAAAGTTTGCTAAACTGATTATGATTAGGAATATCTTGCATTCATTTCCTAAATGAATTCCTAAATGAATTCCTAAACTGGTTATTGGGTATATATTTCTAGGCACACAGGTAGGACAATAAATGGTCAAACATGGAATCATTTCTCTCAGGGCCTAGAAATAGCCAATCCTCATATATGGTTTTGAATAAAGTTAGGATAATCATCTTTCCCTAAAGTTCTATTCTGATTCCTTATTATATTGAGGGAGTGATCCTGAGTTCTTGGAAACTATGCCAGCAGAGCCAAAGCTCTGACAGATTCTGCTAAGCTAGAAAGGCCTTGGCTACAGGCTAATGATGGATGCCTAGATGTCTATTGCTGGAATGACAATTTCAAATTGATGAAGGGTCTCTAGTTATATGCTACAGTGCTCTATTTATGGTTCTGGTCTGTTTAACATTTTATCAATAACTAGAATAAAAATAGATATGGCATACATATGAAAGAAATAGCTAATGTATTGCCTGATAACTAATATATTATATGATAGAAAGTAACGTGTAAACCTTGAAATTAACTATGTGTATGTGTCTATGTGTGAATTATTATTATTGCTTTGAACACTAGTAATCATTGGGATCCTAGAATACCTCAAATGTCTGAACAAATTGGTTGAATATAATAAGAGGTAAAATGGAAAGTTCTCCAGTTATGTTAAAAAAAATCATCTGGGCGGATACAGGTTAGGTGGGACATGGCTGCCTGGCAGTTCTTGTGGCAAAGACTTTGGTGTTTTAGTAAAATACAAGCTTAATATAAGTCAACAATGTGATGCAGTTGTAAAAAAAAAAACAAACAACAACCAAATATGACCTTAGGTTACATTAACAAAAATATAATGTCTGGAAATATGGTGATAATAGTCCAACTGTTCTCTGTGCTGGTCAGGCCATACTTAGAGTGTTGTGACCAGTTCTATAATCCACATTTTGGGAGGGACATGAACCACTTAGAGTATATCCAAAGGAGGGAGGCTAAGATGGTGAGGGGGGGCTCAAAAACATGTCATAAAGGTATCCACTGAAGAAACTGCAGATGTTTAGCCTCAAGAAACGAACACTTAAGGATATGTCGCAATTGTCTTCAGATATATGAAGGGCTGTCATGTTAGAGAAGTATTAGGCTTGTTCTGTTTGGCCCCATAGGAAGAAACTGGGACCAATGTCCATACGTTGTAGAAAGGTTTCATGTATCTCATACTCAGCATATTTAAATTTTAGTTTATTATCTTTCTTCCTAAACCTGTTCCCCATTTTGATTTTGCTCTAGCTGTCTATAAGCACCACTATTCATGGGGTCACTATTGCAATTGAAATTAAGGTAACCTGAGAGGCAAGGTTCAGAGCATGATTAATTTATTAGTTAGACTAGGAGTAACCAAAACATTGGGTCAAAGGCTTCTTTCAATGACCAAAGACACTGAGTGAGGGCTGGCAGGGTCTCTCTTAACAATTAGCACGATAGAGAAAAACTTTGAACAACATAGGTATCCTCTTCTGATTGACTATTGATGAAGTAGTCAGAATTGAGATTATACCATTTGGACCTCACCTTCTGAAACTCCCTTAATCATAGATAGGACCTGCGACTGAGTCACAAGATAAAAGTTTGAAGGAAATAGGAGTTTAAATTGATGAGATTTTAGGTTAATCAAGTTTTTCTGGAAAGCAGGTGATGGGTGATGTTACAAAGGTAGCCTAAATTAGAAGACAAAAGTTTGACCTTTAGACAAGTTTCTCCTGGATGTGGGTGATGGGCCAAGTTTACTAGGGAAATGTACTGAGAAAGGTAGTATTAAATCTACTTTGACTAAGCCTTAAAATAGAATTAAAATCAGTTTTCAATTTTTTAAATCCTGTGTTTGAAATCCTGTGATTATCTTTGACTCATGTCTTCTTCACCTATCAGATTCAGTTAGTTATCAAGCCTGGTTAATTCCTTCATCCCATCTCCCCTATCTAATGTCCTCTACTCTATTCCTATTCCCATTACCCTTAACATAAATCCTTGTTATGAATGATCTGGGCCAATTCAATAGTCTCTTAACAAGTTTAGGGCAACTAGGTGCACAACTAGTGGATAGAGCGTTGGGCCTGGAGTCAGGAAGACTCATCTTCCTGAGTTCAAAGCTGGCCTCAGGCACAATCTAATGTACTGATGGTAACCTATGCGAGAACAAGTCTTAGAAAATTTGTGAACAGAGGTGTGGTGAGGCCAGTCAATTCTTCAAAACCTCACTATTCCTTTTGAAGGGTTATGAATCTCTAGGACACCAGACACACCCATTTTCAAATATAAGTACCAACCCATATGCCAAAGCTAAAAATAAATTATTTTTTCGATTAGCTGCTGTCTTCAATGAACACAGATGCTGTTCCCATCCATTAGCACTGACTATTCACAGTTATTAACTGAATTAAAGCATTGATTGCAGAAAAGCCTGAACTCTGAAGTAAATGTGGGAAAGGAAGGAGACAAATTCTTTCTGTTACTGGCATCTAAAGGCCAAAGTTTGATCATTAAGTAGGTGGGTGGGCTAAGAAAGCCTATTCCAATGAAGATATTGTGACTAAGGAACCATCTTGTCATGAAGATATGGTGTTTATTCATGCATCCTTAACCTTAGTCCTTTCACCTAACAACATCCCAAGGCATAACAGTATAGCAGGTTTTGGAATACATAGAGGCCCATATTTCTATTTCTAAAGCTAATTCCATCTCTAGTACTTATGTTTTATTTGTAAAGAGTTCTAGAGATGCATGGTTATATGCCCAGCAGTCTTACAATCTCAATAAATTGTATGAAACATATCCACACAGTTATATGTATGTCAGAAGCATACACCCTTAGTTATAGGTATACACACATAAATATGTAAATACACAGGAAGAAAAAGCAATTTGTGAGGTCAAACTGGGGCCTTTGATCCAAAGAGGAAGAAAAATAAAGACTATTATTAAATACACTATTACTTTGTAGATGCCTAAAAAATGAACGCAAAGGAGCACATTTTGATTTTAAAAGGCTCTATTTTAATTGAGTTGCAGATAGTCACCCTACACTGAAGAAGTGCCAGAGAGAACTCAACTGGCAGAGAACTCATTTTAGGAGAAATATTTTTATCCTCAGCATCATTAGCTCTATGACTAAATCAAGTAAAACTCTTGAAAATTAATTACGCATCTATTCAGAAATGGAGATAAGCCAATAAACACAGAATAGTGAAAAGCTCATTAACTGAGTATGTTAATGAAAAAGCACTGAGGTCATATAATACTTTCAGGTAAACCTCAATTACTTTGGGAACTGAGTAACAAATAAAGGAAAGGGTGCTGACAGAGCCTCAAACACACTGGCTCATTTTCACTATAAGTCATTTTCACCAGGGCTGAAGAGTCCTCCAGGCCAATCAAGCATAAATTCAAGACCATTGGTGGACCAGACCTCTGACTCCCCTAGTTAAATCAGCTTTATCCTGTGATTATTTTTACTAATTGTGATTAATGGTTTTAAAAGACAAAGGGATTTAGAGTTGTTTGCGTCATTCTGTGGAATCCAGCCTATAGGTTCCAGAGGAAAAGTCCACTGTGTTCTCTTCTTCTCTTGGGGTTCTAGTCTGTTTGTAGGCTTCCTCTTATCTCATGGACTCTTCATCCAAAATTGAACAATCCATTGTGAGAACTCAAATGTGTTTCCAGCTTCAGAAAGACCAAGACTCTGAGGCTATTAAGGATCATGAAGCATACAGAAGTGGAGCCTAAATAAACATCTGGTTAGTTGAATTAGCCCAATGTAGCACAGTTGATGAGAGATTGGGGGTCATCCAGGAGAATCCCTGGAACTAGGAAGAAGGATACAAGGCATAATGACATGAAGGGAAAAATAAAAGGAAAGGTTAGTGGGTCACTAAGGCAGGGGTGGAAAAAGAGGAATTAATTCTGGTGGAAAAAAGCATGAGTTCCACTGGAGAAGAGAATTGTCAAGCCATAGCTCTCAAGAACAACTAAATGGTGCAGTAGATAGAGCGCTGGGTTTGGAACCAGGAATATTCATATCTGTGAGTTCAAATCTGGTCTCAGACACTTGCTAGCTGTGTGAGCCACGGCAAGTCACTTAACCCAGTTTGCCTCAGTTCCTCATCTGTAAAATAAACTGAAGTAGGAAATAGCAAATTGCTCCAGTATCTTTGCCAAGAAAATCCAAATGGGATCAATTCACAAAGAGTTAACATGACTGAACAACAACAAAAGTCTTAAGAGATGATCCCTTTTCACCTACTCCTATTCCCAACAAACCTCTTCAGAAAGTTGAAAGAATTCTTCTACCAATCTCTCCCTGAACTGTTCACAAGGTAGCACCTGGTAGTGCTGCTCCTTGAAGGCAAATGTGACCAGACTTCTTCACAGAATTCAAGCCAAGGTTTAGGGGAGTGAGTGCTGTCAGAAACACTTTAGAAGGAAACACTATTCTGTTCTATCTTCTTCAGTCTTCCTGGCTTCCAATTTCTTCCCTTTGCATTGACTAAGTTCTGTGATTTTTTTTTTAGTTAAAATGGCTATTTTGAGTAAAAAATAATTCTCTTGAAACCTAGTCCATCTAATAGGTAACAGTCCAGTTTTGTTAGAATATAGAGTGCATAAAGGAGTGAAATATAAAATAAGTTTGAATAGGAAAGTAAATGCCAGATTGTACAGGTCTTAAACATAAGGCCAAAGATTTTCTATTGATCCTAGAAATAACATGAAGGCACTGAAAGATGTTTTTGTTTATTTTGTGAACAGAAAAATTACATGGTTAGACCAGGCTTTAGGGAGATTACTTTGTCAGCAATGTAGAAGATACATTAGAGAGGACAGAAACTGGAAGTAGAGAAACAAATTAGGAAGCTATTACAATAGTTCAGCTTAGAGGAGACTGGGATATGATGCTAAGACTAAGAAAAAATAAACAGGAAACAGAGGCAACCATGAGCTTCTGGTCTTTGGTTATGGGTAGAAGGCTGACCCGCTTCTCTTCCACCTGACTCAAGATCGGCTTAATGCAGTCCTGCACCTTCATAGACTGTTGTTGTTCATCCTGCATTCTCAAAGGGGAGCAATGACATCAGGAAGGTGATGTCATGATTTGCAAGTGAATTGGATTTTAGTGAGGCAGCTTCAACGGCCTCACTTTCTCCTCTGGAGCCATCTGGGTCCAATAACTGGGTCTGCCAGTCAGGTACTAGAGATGGCCCCAAATGCAGTGGGAGACCTTGGACTCTTTAAGCTGAGGTCTTTCCCAGGTCTCAGTTTGTCTGAGGCTACACTTCAAAGCTGACAAAACACAAAAATACAAAAACCTGATAGCTGGGCAGGTCAATTCTATTGTATGCACAATCTATTCTCAACAAATCTTGGATTACCATCTGGATCTTTAGCCAACCAAAGGACTTTATCAATACCCAGTATCAGCTCTTCCATCACTCATGACCAGCAGTATGCTCACCAAAGCCTCCATTTTGGTTGTTGGATTGGAAGCCTGCAGGAAATATCTTTTCTTGCTTTAAATATTGTTCTTCATGGGTCGGTGCATCCCTATCACATTGCTATGGGATGATACAGGAGGGAAAGTCTGTAATCATTCTACAACAGAAGGAGTTTACCACTCCTTCCGTGGCCCAAGGCCAAGGCTTGCCATTTTCTCCTAACCTCTCTCTCTCTCTCTCTCTCTCTCTCTCTCTCTCTCTCTCTCTCTCTCTCTCTCTCTCTCTCTTTATACAATTACCATGGTGGGAAGATAGGGAGAAGGGATATGGTATAGGACAGGGGTGGGGAACCTGTGGCCTTGAGGTCACACATGGCCCTCTAGGTCCTCAAGTGCAACCCTTTGATTGAATTCAAACTTCACAGAACAAATCCTTAATAAATAAATCCTCAATCCTTAATAAAAGGATTTGTTCTGCAAAGCTTAGATTTAGTCAAAGGATTATAGTTGAAGACCTGGGGGCCACATGTGGCCTCAAGACCACAGGTTCCCCACTCCTGGTATAGGAGATCCTAACTAAAGGAAGTGTTAGAACAGAGGGAAGAAAGATGTTAGATGGGAGAGTCAGTGAATTGACATGTACTCGGGCAGGAAGAGAGCTAGAAATATAGGAGATGATGATTCCCCTGGGAAAGGACTGGCCCTTCTCCAGCAGTCATACAGTTAGACAATCTCCCCAAAGAAGAAGGTGGAACATACTTCCAGAGGTGGGTGGGAGAGATCTATGCTATCCTTTCCTACCTTCATCAGGCTCCCCAAACATTGGATCTGATTGATTAAATGAGATAATAGATAATATTTGCAAAATGCTTAGTACAGTGCCTGGCATATAGTAGGTGCCATCTAAATGCTTGGAGGCAGCTAGGTGGCCCAATGGATAGAGCACAGGTCCTGGAGTCAGGAAGACCTCAATTCAAATCTAGCATTAGACACTCAGGTGACTCTGGGCTGCACAGAGAGTTCAGGAAGGACTAGTACCTCTAGTGTGAGGGCTTGCGGAGCCTTTTTAGGGCTGTTCTTCCACCTTTGGTGTCTGCCTTTCACCCAGTTCTCACCTGTGCCTCCAAGAAGCTATAGCATGCACAGCAGCCATGTCCTGGCAAAATCATCTCCTCAGAAAGGCTAAAGCAGGTCAAGGATAACCAACAGCCTCAGACCTGCTGCTGAGTTAGGGGAATGTGTGTTCCAAGTGAGTGAAGACATCCCCTAGCAGAATGGGCGGATAAGAACAATGTATCCCAACAGGCATGAAGGCACCTTGTAGTGCTGAGAGCTTGGTCAGACGTAAAAGACCAAGGTCATCCACTGCATCCTGGGCCATTGCCAGCTGTCCTGACTTTTGTCCAGCCATTGGATTTTGAAGACTGTGCACCTCTGCCTCACTTAAATTCAATTCAGGAACAAGTCAAGATATCACCCTCTGATGTCATTGGTCCTCTTGGAAAACCAAGGATGAACAACAATGACCCTGAGGGAAGTCACTTAACCTGGGTTTGCCTTTATCCACTAGAGATATGAAAAAAAAAAACCCGCACATATGGAGAAATGGCAAACCACTCCAGTATCTTTGCCAAGAAAACCCCATATGGGGTCATGAAGAGTTGGACTGAGCAACAACAACAAATATAAATCCTTATTACCTTCCCCTTCCTCTTCTGCGAGGACCTTACAATTATGTTTACTATACTTTAAGGAACAATGGGAAAACACACAGAAATATCCCCTTTCTCTACAATGATCACCTCTCCAACCCAAAAGAAAGAAATTTGAGGAGAGAGTTCCCTGGTTTTTTGAATAGGGAACAAAGCCTTTCATTCCACAATTAGAGACAAAAAACTTAAAATATAAGTGTCTTGGGGAGGTGGAGGTGAGGGGAGGGTAACTGACAGACTGAAACTCATTCCCAGTGGAGATAATCAACCAGGCCTAAGGGCAGGCCACTCTGTTAGGACAGTAGAAAGTTAGAGAATTCAGTGCTCAGAAGTGAAGACAGAGAGAGGATTGTTGACAGGCGAAAAAGGTGAAGAAAATGGGGCATAGGCCTAGTCCAACTTTATAAGTAAGGCACTTTAATTAGACTTTTGGCCTTCAAAGACTAATTTAAACCATCATTTGCTCACAGGGTTGCTCAGTCTCAAGTACCTTCCCAGTCATCGAAAGAATCACAATAAGGTATGAATGTGATAGTGGGAAACCTAAAAGAGGGGACCAATGGAGTGAGACCAGGGATCATTAAAAGGAACAAAGAACCCATTGCACACTCATTAGAAATCTCAGGACTGGACAATGATAACTAACAAATTCTCCACCTAGTTGCTCCTTTCTTCCTTCCTGTGCCATGTGCAATTTTGTGTTCCTATAGTGCCCAGTATATACTAGGTGCTTAATAAAATGAGTGTGATGTGTAAGTGGTAAACCCTTGGCCTAGTCCAGCTATACAGGAATACATGTATAAACAGTTTTCACATGGTAATCAAAGGCAAACTAGCCTATGCTGAGCTACATTTATTTCCCTAAAGTAGAGGATTTAGGAAGAAATGTCCTAGTTGTGGTTGAGTTGTACCTGACTCTTCATGATTCCTTTTGGGGTTTTCTTGGCAAAGATATTAGAATTATTTGCCATTTCCTTTCCTAGCTCATTTTACAGATGAGGAAACTGAGGTAATGAGGGTTAAATGACTTGACCAATGTCACACAGCTAGTATATGTTGGAAGCCGAATTTAAACTTAAGAAAATGATTTCAGGGCCTGCACTCTATTCATTGGGCTACATCACTGCCCTGAATGTTTCATTCCAATTTCAATCTGCAAGATATAATAATAAATACTCTCCTCTTTTAGAGCTCCCAACCTCTCCATTTAATAATAATAACAATAATAATAATAATAATTAGATATAACTTATCAAAGGTAGTTTGGAGGAACTGGCATACAGTCAAATAGATGAGCAGGTAAAATCTGACACTACACTTCACTGATGGCCTCATAACCATCATAAAATCTATTTAAGTATCAATCTACAAGGAATTAGCATTCCATTTTAAAACTGGCAGTTTTCTCAAAGTAGAAAGAAATAGCCATGCAATATGCTTTTAAATCTTATTGGAAGTAATGGCTAAAAAGATGAGAAAATTTCATCCGGTCAATCTCATCGTAGGATGAAACTCCAAGCAATGTTTCCAACATATTCTGGGGGAAAAGAGGGCCTTTTAAAAGGAAGAAGTACTGACCAAGTTATATTTTTTATTAATAATAAAATTCATTTAATTTATTTAATATCCAAATGGTAACTTGTAAATAACTTTGCAAACTTTAAAGTGTTATAGAAATGCCAGGTATTATGATCATACATTATGTTAATATAATATGATATAAACTATTGTTATATTCATACTAATATGATATTAAAAGAAACATAATTTACCTATTCCTTGCTAAATTTTTATTGCTAACTGAAACTATTGTCAATGAAGAGAAAGGGGCTCTAAACTTTTTCCTATTAAGAAGTATTAGTTTTTTGAGGTTCTTTAAAACCCTACAGTCTTTAATTATATAGTGGTGGGACTGGGTTTTAAGAGTCAATTGCTGACAGGGTTGTTATTCCTTCTAGAGCTGGGGGAATTCATCAACTCATCTATTCTCTCTTTGCCACTGCCTACTGGGTGCCCCTACTCAC
>CM053596.1:202447844-202469042 GCA_028646575.1 Pseudocheirus occidentalis
CATGTTGGCCAGTCTATTAATTGCTTGGTTTTTTAGCTCTGTGGAACTCTGCTTCCTGGAGGGGGAAAACTCTGTCCCAAATCGCTGGGGCCCTCTCAGCTGCCAGAGCTCTTAGTGGGGTGCTGCAGTCCCACCTCCCAGCCTTGGCTCACTGAAAGCGCACCCCAGGACCACCACTCAAGACCACGATCCAGATCCAGGCCACTCAACGCAAGAGCCTTTGGCCCTGATGGATCGCGTCAGCCCCCCTGCTATCTGCAGGCCGAGGGCTCTGAAGCAGCCCAGTGGGGGCCACTGCGGCTCTCAGACGTTCCTGCTGGTACAGCCGCCTCCCGCTGCTTCCTTGCCCTGGGAGCAGTTTGGCCGGACCCACTCTTCTCCTCTCCAGTTAGCAAAATCCACCAACCTTTCTCTTAGCCTTTTTTTCTTCTGGCCTGATAGATGTGGTAACTGTGCCCTCAGTGCAGCCGCCGATCTGCTCTCCTATAGACGGGGCTCCCCGCCCAATGCCCCAGGGCTTGAGCTGGCTAGGGTTTCGGCTGCGGGTCCCAGACTGCTGCCAAGAGCCCCGTCTGCTGCCCTGCCTATAGCAACAGATGTGCTTTCTGTCTTGTGGAGAGTTTTGGAGCTTGAAAATCTGTTTAGCATCCCATTTTATGAGTTTTTTGGCATGTTTGTGTGGGAGCTGTGGTGCTTTGCTGCTTCTATGCCGCCATCTTGGCTCTGCCCCCATCACAAAACTTTTTTAACACCATCCATCATTATCTCCTCATTTACTCCATTCATTGATGAAGAGATTGCCTTTCTCCGCATCAAAGCCAATTCATCAGATCTCCTATGGCATACTGTCCCCACAATCTTCTAGTCTCTCCTTCTACAGACGTCTTCCCTGTTGCCTACAAATATGTCTATGTCTCCCCATCCCTAAAATACCCTCACTAGAGCTTATGATCTTTTCATGCTATCCTTCTAAATCTCAGTCTCTCAGTCAACTAGAATTTATTAAGCACCTACTATGTGCCAGAAACTGTGTTAAGTACTGGGGATACAAAAAGGCAAAAATCAGTCCTTGCTCTCAAGGAACTCACAGTTTGAGGGATATGGGGAAGAGGAGACAGACAACATACAAACAGCTATGTACAAACAGGATATATACAAGGTAAGATGGAAGAAGGCATGAAGATAAAGGAAGATTAGGAATGCCTTCTCTTTTTTTGGTCTTTTTTGGAGGGGGGAAAGCAGGGTAATTAGAGTTAAGTGACTTGCCCAAGGTCACACAGCTAGTAAGTGTCAAGTGTCTGAGCCTGGATTTGAACTCAGGTCCTCTTGACTCCAGGGCCAGTGCTCTATTGTGCCACCTTGCTGCCCTGAGAATGCTTTCTTACAGAAATTTACATTTCAGCTGAAAGTTGAAGGAAGTTGGGGCAGAGATGAGGAGGGAGAACAGGCTGGGGCACACCAGTAAGAGGGAAAAGAGTTGAGAGATGGAGTCTCTTGTGTGAAGAAGAGCAAAGAAGGCAGTGTCACTGGATTATAGAACATATAGTAGGGTCTACAATATAAGAAGATGAGAAAGGGAGGAAGGGTCTAAGTTATGAAGGACTTTAAAAGTCAAACAGGGGGTTTTCTATTTGATCCTGATGGTAATAGGGAACCACTGGGATTTTTGTAAATGTAGATTATATGATCAGACTTGCACTGTAGAAAGGTCAGTGTGGTAGCTGAGTAGAGTATGGACTAAAATGAAGAGAGAATTGAGGCAAAGAGATGAACCAGCAGGCTATTGATATGGTTCAGGCACGAGTTGATGAGGGCCTATACCAATCAATCAAGAAACATTTATTAAGGGACTATGATGTTCAAGGCATTGTCCTAAGCTTTGGGGTCACAAAAGAGGTAAAAGATAGTCCCTGATCTCAGGGTTCAGTGGTGACAGTGTCAGAAGGGAGAAGAGGGTATATATCCAAAAGATTTTTAGACAGTATAATTGATGAGACTTGGTAACTTATTGGACATGGGGAGGTAGAGGGGGGAGTGGGAGTGAAAAGTTGAGGACGACATTTAGATACCAACACTGGGGAACTAAGAAGATGGTGACACCCTCAGCATTAATAGGGGACTTGGGAAGAAGGGAAGGTTTTGGGGAAAAGATTATGAGGTCAGTTTTGGACATATTAAGTTTAAGATGTATGATAGGCAACTGGAGATTGGAGACACAAGGTCACAAGAGAAGTTAGGACTGGCCAAAAAAAAAGAATCTAAGAATCATCAGCACAGAGATGATACTTGAATCCTTGGGAGTTCATAAGATCATAAAATGAGAAAGTATAGAAGAAGAGAAGAGGGTCTAGGGAACCCACAAGCCTTATGAGACACACACGTGACCTGGATAAAGATCCAGTAAAGGAGAATGAAAAGGAACACTCAACCAGGAAAAGAAACAGGAGAAAACAATGTCATGAAAACTTAGAAGGGAATTATAAGAATTATAAGGGTGATCGACAGTTTCAAAGGCTGCTATGAGGTCAAGAGGGCTGAAGAGTTAGAAAAGATCATTCAATTTGTCAATTAATATGAGTGGTAACTTTGGAGAGAGTAGTTTTAGTCAAATGATGAAACCAGAAGCCAGACTGCAGAGTTAAAGAGAGAATGAGACAACAGGAATGGAGGCATCAATTGCAAAAGCTTCCTAAGAAGTTAAGCCACAAAAGGGAGAAGACAGGTAGAATGAGAGCCAGCAGGGATGGATGGATGGAACTTGAGGGAGTTTTGAGAATAGGGAAGACCTATGCATGTTTATGTAGATACTAAGGAAGTGGCCAGTAGACAGTAGAGAAATAGCAGATAAGTAAAAGATAATGATAGAGAAGGCCATCTCTTGGAGAAGATGGGCAGAACAAGTCACTTGTCCATGTGGGACAGTTTGTCTTGGCAAAGAGAAGAGCTGCCTTTTCTCATGTGACAGGGGTTAAGGAGGAGAAAGCAGTGGAAAAATCTGAGTGAGCTGAGGTTAAGAGGAGCAGAGAAGAAGGAGTTCAAGGTAAACAATCTCATTTTTTTTCAATGAAATATAAGGCAGAGTTCTCAGTTGAGAAGGTTGGGGGAGACAGAGTCATGGGAAGGTTTGAAAAAGCTGCTGTGGTGAGTGGGATAGTGAATCCTTTAGGTAGGTGTAAAGGGTTTGCCTTGCTGCAGCAAGGGGCCAATTGAGCTTATGTAACACAGATTTATGGGGATTTTCAGGAGCCCTTGAATAGGAAAGAAGGCAGAGGACAGTGGGCGTAATTTAAGTCTGAGGTCTGGCAGGGCAAGAGCTACAATTTTTAAAAAAGGCATTAGGCTAGAGAGTGATGTCAAACTCAGAAACAGGTACTTGAGCTGTGGAAAAGGATCCCTGCAGGATACATGTTGACTTAGAAAACCACAAATTACTATTATCTTTTTTTCTTGTATTTTTATTTATTTTGTTAAATATTTCTCAATTACATTGTAATCTGGTTTGGGTTGTACTCACTGACTGTATTTGCCACCTCTCATCTAGAGGGAAGAGAGGAGAGCGTAGCTAGCGTACGGGTGATGGCCTAGGAAAGAACTGAGTGATAGGACTGGAGGTCATGGTAAAGATGAACAACAGGTTTAGGGTTGCAAGGGAGACAGGGAGGGAGGGAGGAGAGAGAGAGAGAGAAAGAGAGGGGAAGGGAAGAAGGGAGGGGAGAGAGAGAGACAGAGAGACAAAGGGAGAGAGAAAGAGAAAGAGAAAGGGGGAGGGAGGAAGAGAGGGGGAGGGAGGAGAGAAAGAGTGAGAGATGAAGAAGAGGAAGAAGAAGAAGAAGAAGGAGGAGGAGGAGGAGGAGGAGGAAGAGGAGGAGGGGGAGAGGGAGAGGGAGAAGGAAGAAGGAGGGAGGTTTCAACATATTGTATCAGATAAAGGAATTTCAGAGTTCATGAACATAGAAGTGGTACATTTGTGGGTGACGGTAAGATCAAGGGTATAACCATCTCTGTCTGTAGCTGAGGTAGTGTGGAAGAGTGGGTCATGGGAAGCAAATACCCTGAGAAACTAACCCTGAAAATCCCCAAATACCCTGAGAAACTAATCTAAGTTATTTGATGATGTTTTCCTCTCTTCCTTTTTTCAGCCAAACTCTATAAAAACCATATATACTAATACCTCTATTCCCTCTCCTCTCACATCTCAACCCTTTGCAAACTGGCTTCTAACTGTACCACTCAACTGAAACTGCCTCTCTAAGGTTAACAATGATCTCTCTCTTTTTTTTTAATTTTGAATTTATTTATTTACTTTTGGAGTGAACAATGAGAAAGAGGAAACAAACAGAACAAAAAAGAGAGAGAGAGCAAGTAGTTTGCTTCCGTCTGCGTTCAGACTCAGTAGTTCTTTCTTTTTCTACTTCCTGGTTTTTGTGACAATACCCTCTCAGTTCTCCTGGCATGTCTTAGGCACTATAAAAATGTTTATTCCTTTCCATTCCCCCTCTTTCTACCTGCCTGGTAGCTCCTTCTCAACTAATTTGTTAAATAATCATCTATTTCCCACCCCCTTAATATATGTATATTATAAGACTCTATCCTGGTCTCTTTTCTCTTTTCTCTCTACATTCTCTCCTAGCGGTTTTATCAGTTCCCATAGATTCAATGCTCATCTCTATGTAGATCACCTCCATATATACATATATATATATATATATACACACACACACACACACACACATATAAATATATAAATACACACACACACCCATATATACACATATGTATGTTTCTCCAATGCCAGCCTCTCTCCTGAACTCCAATCTTATATCACCAACTGGCAATTGAACATTCCAAATTAGATGTCCCATAAGAATTTCAAATTCAAAATGATCAAAACAAAACTTATCTTTTTTCCCCACAAATGCACCCATTTTCATTCTTCCCTGTATAGACTGATGGCACCACCATACTTCCAGCCACCTTGGGTACATAGCCTAAGTCCTCCTCCAGGCCTTCAGCATATCTGATCAAACACCAAGTTTTATTGATTCTAGTTCAACAATATGTCTCCTATCAGATCCCTTGACCCCATTAACCCTGCCCCCCCATTCAGTCCCTCATCACTTGTTACATGGCCTATTTCAACAGCCTCCTAATTCTCTCCTCCAAGTCTCCTCTAATACATTGTTTAGACAGCTACCAAAGTGAAGAGTCAGACCTTGATTTGGCCTTTACCACCACCAGCATTTGTCATTTGTGAGAGGTGTGAGGTGGTACCTAAGAGTTATTTTAATTTTCATTTGTCTAATCAGTAGTGATTTAGAGCATTTTTATATGACTATGGAGAGCTTTGGTTTCTTCTTCTGAAAACTATCTGTTTACATCCTCTGACCATTTATTAATTGGGGAATATCTTTCATTTTTATGAATTTGACTCAGTCCTGTACTTAGTATATATTTGATAAATGACTCCTTTTCAGAGAAACTTGCTATAAAATTGTTTGATATTACTTCGTCTATGGTACCTATTAATAAAATGTAGTTTCTCCAATTGTCTCTTTTAATCAAGTCTATCTTTGCTCTTCCTTTGTCTGAGATCATGATTGCCACCCCTGTCTTTTTTACTTCAGCTACAGCATATTCGATTTTGCTCCAGTCCTTTATTTTAACTCTATGTGTGTCTGATGAGGGGAAGGACATGAACAGTCTTGTACTTTAGGAATCAATGCATCCTTGACAATTCAAAGATCAAAAACAAACTCCTCTGTTTGGCATTTAGAGTCCTTGACAGGATGGTTCCAGAATACCTCTACAGACACATTACATATTAGTCTCTCATACATTCTGTAGTCAAACCAAATTTGTTTATTTGCTATTTTCTGTCCTTGGTGATTCTTCTTACAAGCTCCATGGTCTTTGTCCATCATGTTGTCTGTGCCTGAAATGAAATGTTTCCTCAGGCCAATTCCTAGTTTCTTTCAAAGCTCATCTCATGTCACCTCCTTCACGAAGGTCTTTTGCTGCTCTTATCAATTGCTGTTACCTCCCCCATCTGAAATCACTTAGAATTTACTTATATGTACACATGTTGCTTCTTTCTGCTGATAGAATATAGGCTCTTTGTGGACTAAGACTTTCTTAAGGGTAATTGTATTCCTACCACCTAGAACAGTTCCTGGCACATAGTAGGTGTTTAATAAATTCTTATCAATTGATTACCTTAAAAAGTGAAATAGACAGCTTTTGCTCTGTATCTTAATATTATTTAATCTTCTAAGAGGCAAAGGTTCTGGCTTTTTCATGTTCTGAAATGACTAGTCCTCCAACACTTGTATCTCTGCTATTTCCTTTTATGTTATTTTCACTTGAATTTTGATGGCAGAGGCATTTCTATTCTGCCTTTCCTGGCTCTTTTCACATGATTTCTTTTTATAAACTCTGTGTCCCAGCCAGACTGACTTACTTCCTGTCACCTAAATTTGCAATGGACTGCCTCTTCCCCTCCATCTCTTGGGATCTCTGGCTTAAAGTTCAGTTTATATACCACCTCTCATGGAAATCCATCTGATTTTCCCAGCTGTCAGTGTTCTTTCTCTCCTCAAATAATCATGTGTGTGTTTGTGTGTGTGTGTGTGTGTGTGTGTGGTATTCCCTCCCTGTCCTTTTCCCCAATAAAAGCTAATTGAAAGCAGGAACTCTTTTTTGTTAATAGGAACCTGAGTACCTAATACAGTGCTGTGTACATAGTAAGTAGGGACTTAGTGCTCATGAATTAGATTAGAATGGATTGCAAGCCTCCAAACCTAGAAACAAAAAAGGATTTTTCTAAAAAAAAAGGCAGCCAATGCCAGCTATTGGATAGTTAAATAAAAATGGATCTCTCTCTCCTCTTTCTTCCTTTCTCTTTCTCTTTCCCCTAATAATTTAACTTCTTTTTCTATTCTCAGTGGAAATGTAGAATGGTAAAGATCTATATCCCAGATGATAACTTTTTATACACTCAGAGACCAAGTTGTCTATTATTTATTCCCCAAACTAACTCATCTCCAGCAGTCTTTTGCAGAGATTCCATATCCCAACCCTTGAATTACTTAGCAAGTTTCAGAAAAGGACTTTAATTATCTTGAAAAATGAATTCCCTTTAACACAATCACACATCTGAATCTTCCAAATTTAAATCTTGTTCCTATGCTCTGAATTCTGCTTTACCTCTGAACTCTCACTACATCTTCCCTCCTTCAGAATTTCCTGATTTTCTTTCAAATTGCAAGCTGTCCTGTCACTGTCCCTTGAGAAAAATTTCCTTCACTTGTCTCCAAATGTTATCTATATTTGTATGTGTCCATAATTAAAGATCTGTTAACTTCATAGTGTAACCATTCACTTTACTTATCCTGATCATATACCTTTTAGAACTTAATAAATGGTCTTCAGGTTGTCATGGCCTAAATTTTCATCACCATGAGGGCAACATGGTGATGATCCTATCCAAATTTACCTGGGCTGATCCTCAGACCACAGACATAAAGTCAATTACTGGGCTCCTACTAAAAGACTTTCCAACTTGGAAGGACTTGCCAGAGCTACTAACTTTTGATAACCCAGGGTCACCTTCATTTAAGGATGATATAGTGGAATAGGTCTTTAGTGGAAGATCTTTGAATACTAATGACTATTTTTGTCACCTTCTAATAAATTCTTGGTTCTTATTATGAGGCTCTGGGGTCACTGGCTTGCCTTCCTTGTTTGTAAAACCCAAGACATTACTCAAATACTCAATCAAGATCCAGGATCTCATTGAGGAGTTTCTTCCAAAGATGTAGGTTGCAATCCATTCATGCCTGTCCATCTTATGACTCTTGCATATTTTTTTCCTAAAAATTCACTACAGGGGATCCAACCAATATGCTGAGTTTTTTCTTGCCTTTTCCCAACATTTCTAGGGTAGCAGTCAAGAATTCTGGTCATTTATCTGTTACTTGCTCTCGCCATATGTCTTCTCTTCCCCTCATAAAATTCCTTGAAGATTTCCTTTCCTCCTGTCCTTCCTTGAGAATCTTGATGACCAGTCTGCTCACCCCTACAGCATGCCTCTCCATTATCCTCTATGTGACCATCATCTTTAGTATTTTGGGGGTGATGGTATTCTATTTTTGTTGTCCTACAGCATGTTGAGTAAAATGTTTATGCTGACAAGATGGGACTTGGTTTCATGTGAGGCTTGGCATCAGTAATTTGTCATTTCCAAGCATTCAAGATCAGCTTCCTGTAACCATCAGCTCTAAGAAGGGGACCCTTCAACTTGGCATAGATCTATCTGTCTCAGACACTCTGGTTTCCTAAGTCATTAATAAGTATAAATAAATAAAGATAAATTGTTGCTGGCCTTTCTGACAGAAAAGGAAGAGGAAAAGATAGCCAGGATTTTGAGGGCATGATACTAAATGTAAATTCTGCCAACTGAAAGTTTTTCAGGGTTAAAAGAATTATGACAGTTGAACAAAATTTAAGAAACTATTAGCACAGCTTCAGAAGGTCTCTGTTACAGCACCTTTATCTAGATTGTTCATCACCTCAAAATTAGTGTCTGAGATTTCCCCAGCAGACTTCCTATGAATCTCATTGTTGCAGGCAGGATCCTCAGCTACCCCTAGATCTGGAAGTTAAAAAAGAAAAAAAAAGAATTTTATCATTGTTTTAAATATTGAGAGTAATCAACATTGTCTGTGTTTTTTTTCCAATATAAAAGGAAAAATTAAATCCAGCTCTTGGAACTAATTTTTATTATTTCACATTCATCAGTCTGCCTATAAACAAAGCAGCAGCATCTACCCAGAGGCCCTTTTGGAATGGGATTATCACACTCCAATGTGGATGACAGACTGGGGAGCAGCTTTTTGGACTCTTCATATTTTAGTCTAAATGAAGTCATTTTGCAGAAGAACATCTGTGTTAGAACTTGAACTATACATGTCATACATAGCTTCACCAGCCAGCAGCCCAACCCATGATGCTGCCATCCTTCAACAAGCAAGGATGTAGAGACTGAAAGGTGGTAGAAAATTGGTTCAGGATAAAGAGATTGAATTTAGTAGCATCATGTGGTACAAATTTCCATGAAGGAACCCTCTTCTTTCCCAAATGCCAAGTGAGATACTATTTCTTCAAGAGTATATCAAATCCCACTCAAATTCTCTATAGCAGGTTGGGGAGAATGAAAACAAAATACTAGGATATTCAGTCTGCCCCACGTTTATCATCAGGAATCATTGTAAAAATAAAGTGTTAGGCAAAGTGTTGTTATAGAGGCATGGAGTTTCCATAGGAACATTAAAAATGGGCAGTTGGCTGAATGATGCTTCATCAAGGAGCCTTCATGCCGTCATGGCGGGGTTGGGTTCTATTGTATATTGTAATAGTGCTATGAAACAACACCTGTGTGCCTATAGCCACACAAACAAGAAAAATGAAACTTAAGATTACAGGCACAGCCTGTTGAACGAAGACAAAGCAATACAGGAATGACCTCTTAAATACAAGTTGTAGGATGCTGTCAGGCTGAACCAGAATCCTGCTTAATATTGGAAGAAAGTGGAGAGACCAAAAGAACTTCAGAGCCAAACTCTAACTTGAGTCCTACACGGCAGTGTAGTGATGGGGGAGTCTATAATGCTTTGGGCCAAGAAAGAAAAAACAAAGACTCATTGAATTACCAAAAAAGGCCAAGTGGTTAACTGGATTCAAGAACTGTGTGTTTTTTAAGCTATTGTATATTTTGATACTAAAAACATAATATCGTCTCCATTTATTACTTTGCCTTTATTGGCGTTAAACTGAATATAATTTGTATACTGTACCAGATTATCTCTATTTTTATTTGTGAGTTATTAGTTTTATTGAAAATATCACAATACTTGTCTTATTCTTCCTCACTGAGAATTGGGTTTTTGTCCTTTGTAGTGACTATATTACATAAATATACATACATGTGTATGTACACATGTGTGTAAACAATACATGTACACGCATGTGCTGTGTGTGTACCTGTCAAGAAACCCAGGTATTGGGAAACCAACCATTCCTATGAATGCACAAGTGAAGAAGGCAACTATCTTTTACAACCCTGGAACTTGCAAAGGAAATGCTACCCCAGTTTTATACTTATCTTGCAGGGATGTGACTAGTCAATAATGATTATGAAGGACATGCCAAGAAGCTGCTAAAATCAATGGAAAGCTCTACACACACACACACACACAACCTATACACACATGTATATTATATAGATACATATGGATATACACATATATGAAGTGTATCATATATGAACTATATGGAAAATGAATCAATCATGTGTTGTATTACATATTACTAATGTATTGTATACATCCTACTTTTACATCTTTCAGTGTTAAAAGATTTATTTTTTGTATGATGAGGAAAATCACATTAAAATACAGTTTAACTTATATACATGTATATATATATACACATACTACATGTGTATATGTGGGTGGAGTGTGTGGGTGTGTGTATACACCTATCATGTATTGGTTAACATTATCTATTGGGGATCACCACAGGGAGATTTTTACCAAGGGAAAGAATTTGATTTAAGCACCAAAATTGATGGAAGCTGATAGTAGGGAGCTGCCAACAATGCATCAGAAAGAATAATGCCTTCTCTACACATCCACTACCTCTAATTACTCCTATCACTCCAGCATCCCACCTCCCCCTTCCCTCCAGCTCTCATTTACATAGTACCTAGGAGATGCTTTACTTTTGCATTTGCTTATGTCTTGCCTTTATAAAAGGTAGAACCTTTCAAAGTATGAGTCCTGCTTCTTCCATTACAATATAAACTAATCAAGTTCAAGACATATGCCTTCTCTTTCTTTTTCTCCAAGCCTTTTTAGGGATGTAGGATGAGTTTCTCAATAGATGTTGGACAAATCACTTCACTTGTGTGGGGAGGCTTCCTGACTTATAAAACAAGAGAAATAATCTGTAAGGTTCTCTCTGGCTCTAACATTCCAGGTGCTAATTTGTAGGTCAAAAAACAGCAACAGGGCCATCAAACCCCAGATTTTCAGCTTCAGCAGCTTTAAGAGATCCTTCTTGACAGGGCATTCTCCATCTAGAAACACCTAAATTTTTCCTGAAACAAAGTACCAATTTTTACAACATAGAACCAGAGATTTAGGATTAGAGGGGCCCTTAGGGGTCATCTAGTTGGGTCTCCTTGTTTTAATATGAGGAAACTGAGACTCAGAAGAGTTAAGTGAATTAAGCACCATCACACAGATCCTCAGCAGCCACACCATGATTCATACCTAGGTCCCCTGACTCCAAATTCATCCTGCTTTTCGTGGCACATGCTGCCAATGAGCAAATGTCAATAATCCCTTTCGACCAAATGTAGAAATGATCATATTTGTTTCATGTCCAAGGCTGAAGGGTCAGTAGACTTGGGGTCTAGTCCCACCTGTGTAACCTTGGATAAGTTCCTTAAACTCCATACGCTTCAGTTTATTGTTCAATCATGTCAGCCTCATCTGACTCTAAGGTTTGGGGGTTTTCTTGGCAATGATTCCAGAGTGGTTGGACATTTCCTTCTCCGGCTCATTTTACAGATGAGAAAACTGAGGCAAACAGGGTTAAGTGCCTTGCCCAGGGTCCCACAGATAGTAAGTGCCAGATTTGAATTTCTGAAGATGAATCTTCCTGATTCCAAATCCACTGTTCTATCCATTGTGTCACCCAGTTGTCGCTAGGCTTCAGTATTCTCATCCACAAAAAGGTAAATTAGATTAGAGGCTAGTTAAGGTACCCTGCAGCACTAACAATCTATGAAGCCCTATTCTATATGGTTGAAACGCACAAGACTGGCATGAATTGGTATAAAAGAGAAGAAGAAGGTTATTTTGAAAAAGAGTAGAGGAAGTAATAAAAATATATAAAGTAGGAGAAGAATCTTCTGCCCAAAAGCCCTTTGATTCTGCTGAGAGAGGCAGAATACTGGTCTTATTCCATATGCCACTTCTTACAGTATATTCTTAAAATAGACTGAGAGCAGCCTAATAGATTGTTCATGTTGAGTGTAGCTAAGAGAGCTCCAGTGAAGAACAGTAGAATCACAGAAGGATAGCAGTTAACAAAACTTTATTACTGCTCACACCGAGGGGAAGACAACAGAGAACAGGGAGGAATACCAATGGGGAATAGTCTCACTGAGTGGGCCCCATGACTCTGGCCCCCCTGCCAGGAGCAGCACAGAGCCCCCATGTACCCTACAGGGCTGAAGCTGTACTAGTCAAGCCAGTATTCACTGGTTCACTTGGGAAGTGACTGGAGTTTGCCCATGTTGCCATATGTGGCTTCTGGATGTGGAACCTTGAAAAGGCTTTCACAATCTAGTCAAAGGCCCAGAGTCTATCGCATTCTCACACATACAGAGTTTATGACAAAGAGCTGGCTGTCATAAAGAGAACACAGCCTTGTTATTGGTGAGAAACTAATATTTCTGTCTTACATTTATTAAATTATTATTATATTAGGACCAAGGTTTTTTCCCGTTTTCTACTTCCTCATTCAGAAACCAACCAGTGTGGGAAATCTCTCTTAAAGATGTACTCAGCCAGGTGTGGTCTTGAGGCCACACATGGCTGTCTAGGCCCTTGGGTGCAGCCTTTTGAATGAGCCCATGTTTTATAGAAAAAATTCTTTTAGTAAGGGAATTTGTTCTTTGAAGTTTGGATTCAGTCAGACAGCCACATGTGGCCTCAAGGCCACAGGTTCCCCATCCCTGTAGCTAGGCCAAGATCTAATCCTGTTCCCTGTGTTTGCTTAGACAGACCTGGGAAAATGTTGATTCTCCCTATTTACAAGGCAGGGGATATGGAAATTGATATTTCTTTGACTAGGATTTGAGTAACTTAAGTCACATACCTCTAGATAACCGATTTCCCACTATGTTAACCAATCAGAGGTGATTAGGCATCCCTCAGGAATACCTCCTCTTCAAAGGGCATATAAACTGGGACCCCACCACCATTAGGGGTCTTTGGTTTGAGAGAGACGGCCAAATGACCATCCTTTTATTAATAATCTGCTGGCTTGATTAATAAAATGATTAAATTACTCAGAAAGTATGTCTCCCAAACTATTTTAATTATCACATACCCATAGGGGAGTATAGTCAATACAATGAAAGTATTTTCTGAATTGCTTAATAAGGAGAGAGGAATGAGGGGCAGGGGTACAGGGAAAAGTCCACTTCAGTTCTGTGCTCCTCTTACCTCTCCTGTGGCTTAAATCATACATCAATAGTCCTCAACATCCATTCTCTTCCCACTTCAATCAGTCTTACACAGCTGCCAGATTAATCTTCCTAAAGTATAGTTCAGTTACGTAAAGCCTTTATTCAAAAACCTTCATTGACTATCCATTACCTCTGGCATATTTTCCAAACTGCCATATATTCCAAACTTGTAAATAAGGCCTTCAATCACTTATTCCAAACCTAGCCTATCTCATGGGGCTCTCCTTCAAACATGCCATGTTCCAGCCAAGTTGGAATATTTGTTGTTACCTGAACCCAGTCTGAGGTTCCCTGCCTCCACGTCTGATCACTGGCTTCCCTTGACCTGAAATGTCATTTCATCAGCTCCAACCTTGCATTTCCTTCCTCATTATCTCTCCCACGAAATTGTAAGCTACATAAATACAGAACATTTCTCTTCTTCCTTGTTCCCTCCCCAGCGCTGGGGCCAGTTCCTGTGGCTTTGCCTAGGGAGAAGGCTCTGGAAAAGTCTGTGCCTAGCAGATGGTAGAATAGCAAAGAGGCAATACATATATACATGCATATTTGTATATCTGCAGGGATACAAATTGGACCTGTGATTTTATATATGTGTATGCATGTATATGTATGCATGTATATGTATAGCTGTTTATGTGTATATGTGTGTACACACATGCACACACAACATATCATATATAACAATTATATATTATTACATTACATCATATTACATTACATTATATTATATTATATTACATAATACATATATTATACATATATTATAAGTATGTATGTAGCTCCTAGGTACAGAAGTTACTTCTACCAATGCAAGGAACTTAGAGTTTTAGAGAACTGAGAGGATATAATTCATCAGAGTTAGGACTTGAACTCAGGCCTTCTTGGTTCCAGGGCCAGTTCTCTATAACATACATACATACATTTTTTGTTCAGTCACTTTTCAGTCCAACTATTCATGACCCCATTCAGGGTTTTCTTGGCAAAGATACTGGAATGGTTTCCCATTTCCTTCTCTAGATCATTTGACAGATGAAGAAACTGAGGCAAACAGGGTTAAGTGACTTTCCCAGGGTCACACAGCTAGTAAGTATCCAAAGTTGGATTTGAACTCAAATCTTCCTAACTTCAGGTCCTGCACTCTATTGACTGCACCACCCAGCTGCCTGCTTTGTATATAGTAGGATTTCAATCACAATTTGTAGAATTGTGTTGGGATTACCAGATTATTTGTCTCATGAGACCCTACAAGAGTTTGTTACCACTCTTACCTTTCTATATGGCTTCCCAGGCAGAGTCTATTGGGGTTTCATTTGACCCAGCTCTCATGATGACAAACCAACTTGTTTACTTTGGCCACATGATGCTATGGGACTATGGTACCAATCAAGAGTCAGTTCCTGTGGGTTTATTCCTGGCTCTCCTTTTGGTCTTCCAAGGGAGACATTAAGTCACTCAATTTAATTTAACAAACATTTCATAGGGATCCACTATAGCAGACACTATACCAGAGAAGCAATTCTTGCCCTCAAGAAGCAGACAATCTACCAGGGACCCAAGGCATCACACTTAACCTAGGACTCACCTACAAAGTCAGACAGGTTCAATCTGCACTGATAGAGATGACTCCATGGCCCCAGCCCCATGTTCCCAAATCACAGATGTTTTAAGCATTCATGAACATAGAACCATTCAGTCCTCATCCTTTAGAAATTTTAATTTTACACACACACACACACACACACACACACACACACACAGAGTTTGGGGTACGCCTTCACTTTAGGTTTCTAAGGGTTCCTAGTCCATTAGTAGTAGCCCAGTTCTTTCAGCCAGTACTTCTTGGGACTCCTCATTATAAACATGGCATGGTGCCTACAAAACTTCTCAAGGCTTCTCAACTGTCTAATTTTGAGCTTCATCATTTGGCAGGTCAAGGGAACAAGTACAGAGGTGTCTCAGTAGACACAGAGAGTAGCAATTGCTTTTTCTTTTCTCAACGAGATTTCCATTTGGCTTAAAAGCATAATGAGCAGTAACAATTACCTCCCAGTCTAGGCATACCAAAGGTTCATTGAGAAGGAGTAGCGTTACTCATCCACTATGCACCCAAAGAGGCCCCACTGAAACTACACAGGATGTGAAGGAAAACAGAACAACTCAGGCCAGGCAAGTGCCTGTTTCGGGCAGAAAAAACAACAAAAACTGTTCTTGCTCAGGGCAGGAGAAACACAAGCTATTTTAAATTTGGGGAAAGTGTTTCAACATTTCACAACCTGGCAGCTCAAGAGCCCACTCAGGAAACAGCTCCGTCTGCAGACATAACTGAGGCCCACTGTTGAGAGATAGCAGCCCCCAAACCTGATTCCTGTGACCTCATGGCCCACCTCCTCCACTACTCCCAGGACAGAAAGTATCTAGGAGAAGCAGAGCCACATCTGGGAAACTGCTGCCTACCTGGGTAGGCTTGGAACCAGCTGATGTTTTATGAAGCCAATGACAGAAATGGCTCAAGGCTTGTGCCATTTGCCAAGCCCTGCATCTGTAAGACTACCCAACAGATATTCTTGATGGATAATAATAAATTATGCATTGTGTTAGGCATTCTGTGATGTGTTATACATCATGGTATTCTGGAAAAGGCACTTATGGGAGAGACACAGGACCCCAGTTCAAAACCTCCATCTGATACATAGTACTTGTATGACCCTGTGGACAGTCAGGTCAGTCACTTTAACCTGTCTGTGACTCAGTGTCCTCATCTGCAAAATTAAGAGGCTGGACTAAATAGACTTCGAGGTCCCTGCCCCAGATATAGCTCTATGATCAATGAAATATTCATTAAGTACCTCCTATTGTTAAAGAGGCACTGTTGCCCAGTGAGTAGACTGCTGGGCTTGGAGTCAGAAAGGCCCTCTGATGCTAACTAGATGTGTGACCCTGGGCAAGTCACTCTAAGGACCTCATGTAGCTCCCTGAGACTGACCTACTAAGCTAGAGAAGGGTTACTTTCACATTACATCATTGGTGTCAAATAGAAACAAGAACCACTAATCTCCACATAAGGATTTCTGAAGGCCTCATATGGACTTAATTTTAAAATGTAATGCTATCTGTGTTTATTGCATTTTTATTTATTGCTAAAGATTTCCCAAATATATTTTAATCTGGTTCAGGCAGTGGAACGCTCAAGAGTTTTGCAGACCATGTGGACTATGCATTTAATATCACTGATTTATGTGAAATCACCAATTGTTTAAATGCCCACAATTATTACAAATGTAAAAACACTTTCATGAGCAGTAAAGCAGACAGACTCTCTGGCTTACAACTGCCTGATGCCTATTCAGGAGAAAACATGCACACATGTTTGTATATGCATACAAACATATGCACACACATATATGTGTGAGTGTATGTGCATGTGTGTGCATGTGCGTGCATGCATGTGTGTGCGTAGTGTCTACAGACTTCTGACCCAGGATACCCTATTGCCTTTAAAAGTTAACTCTCCTCTCTATATTCTTGCATCTTCCATGATGACCTTCACTGAGCTCAAGGCAGAATCTTTATAGTACAAATTGTCTAAACCATCAATTTAATAGTTACCATTTCTTGACTGGTATTATTAGTTATCTTTTTATATAGACATTTGTTTTTCATATATTTGTATTTGTAAATATATTTATAGATCATAAGTATTTTTTTTCAGTTATCTTCAGTCATATCTGATATCCCTGTGACCCCATTTGGGGTTTTCTTGGCAAAGAAACTTGAGTGGGTCGCCTTTTCCTTTTCCAGCTCATTTTACAGATGAGGGAACTGAGGCAAATTGAGTTACGTGATTTGTCCAGGGTCAACCAGGTAGTATCTGAGACCAGATCTGAACTCAGGAAAATGAGTCTTCTTGACTCCAGGTCTGGCATTCTATCTATTGTGCCACCTAGCTGCCCTATAAATATATTACCCATTTATACATTTTATATATTACATATTTATATATTTTATATATGTATGTATATATATACATACATATATATTTTTTCCTTTTATATATACATATGTCCCCAAACGTAGTACCTGGAAAAATAGCCAACTAATAACCTGAATTCTGCTCTGAATCTGACTTTAATCAAAAATTATACTTAAAAAGAGTTGGCCTGTGACTTCATGGGCATAGGAAACTCCCAGCCTAGAAAGTCCCTCCACTGATGCAGATTGGCAACTTCTAGTCTTAGAGAGTCGCCTGAGGCAATGGAAAGTTGAGTGACTTGACTCTGGCCACACAGTTAGTATGTGCAAGGGACAGGCCCTGAACCAAGATGTGCTACTCTGACCGGCTCTTTTTCCCACTGTAATGCCTCTCCTTTGTTTTAAAAAATTTTTAAAAAGATGGGTTTCCAATTAGTCATTGGTGCCCTCCACTAAATGATAAGTATTTAAACGTCTCAGTTCCCACATTCCAGATCCTTTTATCATGAATTTGTTAATTGTTCTTCCGCGCTGGGAACACTAATCTTTTGGTCTTTAACATAAAACACACAGATAATATACACAGGGGAGCATTTTACCATAGTTAAATGCTTAAAAGATTGATATTAAATCCTTCACATCAGCCACTGGAAGACTTTCTTCTATGTTCAACCAAAAATAAGTGCTCAAGCTATGACTGGGAAATTGGACTCCAAATTTGAATAAGATAACCTAAGATTTGCACATGGTAGGCCCTTAATAAATATTTATTGAATTTTACTTTGAAGGCATTAATGTTTCATGAAGAATGAAATACCAAAGACTGCTCAAATCTACTGACTTTCAGGGTATAGGGCACTTTACTCAGATCATGGCCTAATTCACTTAAGAGTCCCAGAGTTGATATTATTTATGGAAACATAAGCTGTTTGATTGGATGGGAGCCCAAAGGCCTTGGCACTTTGTGTGTTTCAATAAATCAAAGTGGTAAATAAGTCACTGAAAAACTAGTCTTACATGGGACCTCCAATTGAACTCCCACCTCCCACATAACCACAACCTGAAACCTCAGTGCTGAGAGGGTCAACAGCCATTTTAGTCTAGAAAAGGACAGACATGTTATCTCATTGCATGGAAGAAGGAGATTTGGAGTTGAGCCAAACATGCAAAGAACCTGCACTGCTCAGAAAAATTCAAACTTATAAACCACAAGATAGTGAGATTACAAAACAGAAGATATCCCCACAAACTAGAAGCATCATTTGGATTTTTAGTCCTTGCTTTGAAGATTATTATTGTCTTGCTCTTAGGACCTTACCATGAAATATCATTAAAAACCACAGTCTTGGAGCAGAAGAGCTAAATGGACTCTTGGAAAATTTTTGAGTTTTAAAATAAACTTTTGGTTTCTATCATCTCTATCATTCTACTAAGCATTTTTGCTCTTTTTTTAAACTACATTGTTATAGAGTGTCAATGATTGTGATGAGATTTGTCCCCAGGGAAAATAAATCCTAGCTAAACACGATAAAAAAAAATGCCTATGCAGCACCACAATAAGAAAGCTCAAAGTCTAACTGAATATTTACCGAATAAAAGCTATGCTGTTTATTTCTGTCTTTAATATTATTTCTAAAACTTAGACTAAGCAATCACATCTTCTTCACATCAGGAAAGCTTCTCAGGAAGATCAGTAGTAAGTTAGAGCTGTCTCATGAGAGTGTATAGGTATTAAGCCTCTTGAGCAGAGATCACAACTGCTGGGCTATCAGGTCACTTCAGTCTTGGATGATCAAGAATACCAATGAATGCTACCTTAAATAAAAATAATAAATACTTAATAAGTATGGCTTGAATGGCTTCTGCCTTTGACATATCTTTCCTTCAAGGATCTATGACTTGATTGGTGGGCAATATTCCCTCCACAGACACATATCACAATATTTCCATGCTTGAGTTGCTGCAGCCATTCCTTCCTTCCCCTTCCTCCCCCCCAGAAGCCTCCACTACTTGGAGACCAACGTTGTAGTGATGATGGTCTCCAAAGATAAGTAGGCTGGTCCTCAGATGACACACCCCATGCTGAACTCAGAGCTCTTCTAGCTTAGCAGACATTGCCAGGCTTGTATGCTACTGGCAAAGCCTGCAAGGATCCAGATTCTATACCATGATGAGGAACTGAAGGAGGACTTCTTTTTCTCCTCCAAATATATTTTATTTTAATGAATGTACATAAGTAGAAGTATTCAAAAGGAAAAACAACAAAGAAAAACAAAATAAAACAAAACAAAAAAGTGGTTATGAATAAAGATAACACCTGTTTCCTGTGGATTACTTAGTGTAAAAAACAGCATAACAAAGCAAAAGACAGGAACAATAACTTTACCCATGTAATAACAAAGTTATCCTGCTTGTTTGTGTGTCTCCTCAATTTCTTTGTGTACTTAACTGGGTTTTGCTACTAGTGTTATTATATATGTCTTTACATAGTTGTAGTCCTCATGCATAGCATTCTTTTGGTTCTACCAGTTTCATTTTACAAAGGTTTACATAGGATTTTCTGTGTTTTTTATGAATTAATTTTTTTATTACACAAGGGTACTTTATTATATTCATATAAGTTTTTAGTTATTTCTCAATAAATGGACACCAATCAATCAACAAATACTAGCATCAATCAATAAACATTAAGAATCTACTATATTCTAAGCACATGCCCTCAAAGAGCTCCCAATCTAATGGAGGAGACAATAAGCCAAGGAATAAGTACAAAGCAATACAAGATAAATAGGAGATAACGAAGAGAGGTAAGGTTCCAGGATTAAGAAAGACTTCCTGAAAAAAGATGATATTTTAGTTGAGACTTATAAAGGAAGCCAAGGGAAGTGAATAGAAGGAAGAACACTCTAGGTATGGGGGCAGCTAAAGAACATGCATGGAACTGAGAGATGGAGTGCTTTGTTTGTGGAACAGACAAGAAGCCACTGTCACTGGATTAAAGAATACGTGTTGGAGAGTAAGTTGTAAGAAAACTGGAAAGGTAGGAAAGGTTGTTTCCAATTTTTGCTATTACAAACAGTGCTTCTAGGGATATTTTTGTACATACAAATTACTTTCTCTGTGCTCCCCCTCACCATATGACTTCCTTAGGGTATAAACCCAAGAGTGGGATCACTCAATCAGGAGATTGCTTTTGAAAAATCATTGAGCAAATTCACAGTTCTAACAGCTGTGAGTTAGAATGGCTGTTTTCCCACAGCTGTGCCAGCAATGAATTTTATCATCCTTTACCAAAGAAGGAAGATTTTAGTCCCATAAGAGTTGATTAGAGAACATATGCATAAGCATTTTTAATCACAGATGTTTCTATTTCCATACCTGAGCCAAAAGTTCCATTTAGAACTGCATATTAATAGGTAATGATTTGAAAACCAAGTGCTGTAAAGGTCCAAACCCAGAGGAAAAGCAAAGGAGTGCTGCACTGCCACCTCTCACCTCTTTTCTTTATGTCTGCTCACTTTGTTTTCATACAAAAATATCCCATAGTAAAAACATATTCTAAAACACAAAATATTTCCTACTAACACTCCCCTGCAAAGTCTCACACCAGTAAAAGGGTCAGTGTTGCCAGGTCATCGTTTTGTTAGTGGAAACTCAAATGCTGACAGAATAAAACTGTTATAACTAAAATAATAATAATAATAATAACTTCACAGAGAGAATACTGTTCTCTGACATAGCCATTGCCATCTACAGCTTTAATTTTTAAAAATTTTAAAATATACGTATTTTTTATCTTTTGCTTTCATTCATCTGTACTTCCAACTCCACTCCTTCCTCCCTCCCCTCGAAAGCAATTTTTCATAATAAAAAATAAAGAGAAAAGAAAAAAAGGGGGGGAAAGCTCTGCA
>CM053596.1:202469542-202513729 GCA_028646575.1 Pseudocheirus occidentalis
CATACAATCTTTTAAAGTAGCTATTTTAATTTTCAGCACATTTCTACATAGGGCAACTAGGTGGTAAAGTGCATAGAGTACTGGGCCTGGAGTGAGGACGACTCATTTCCAGAGTTCACACCTGGCCTTAGACACTTACCAGCTGTGTAATCCTGGGCAAGTTATTTAACCCTGTTTGCCTCAGTTACTCATCTATAAGAAAAGCTGGAGAAAGAAATGGCAAACCACTCCAGTATCTCTGCCAAGAAAACCCCAAATGCGGTCATGATGAGTTGGAAATGATTGACACAAGAAGATTCTACATATTGGTACCCTGAGACAAAGTCCCAGACAACACTCCTTAGTTATGGAGTGTTTGCTTTATGGCCCTTCTAGCTCTAAGTATGCAAATTTCGAAAATTATAGGGTAAGGACCTGTGTATTTCAACAGATCTGTTAAGGTCTCCTTGAATGACAAATATCAAGGGCAGCATTGGAGACCAGGAGATTAATATACATCAAACTGTCAATTGCAATACATCTATCACCCACCCGTGTATAGGGATGAAAGCAAGGAAAGCATAATTAAACACAATCTTCCAAATAAGTCTCCTTACAAAGGTTACAAAATGCTGCAGTGTTGTCAACCCTGGCAAAATCAATTTTCATTCAGTTGGGGTGTCATGCAGAGGCTGCTGAAACAAGCAAAATGAAAAGCATTAATAATTGGTATTAATAGTTCATGTAAATTAATTTGTTTACTTAAATGGAAATTAACCCAACAACTCATTAAATGTAAGCGTATTGCATGTAGAGAAGGGAAGGGCTATGCTTACCACCTAGAAAACAAGACCTTCCTAGTCCCAGAAGTCAAACCTGCTCACACCAACTCTACCAGAATCTTTACATTTGCCACTAAAATGTAGCCAAATAGGTGACAGAGGAAAGGGGTGACTCGTTTTAAAAATTGAGGGGACAGTGCAAGCTATCAGCTCAAGTGTCACCTACAGATGTTTGCAGTAATTACTGCCTGCCTACTACTTAAAGACAATCATGCATTCATCTTTCTGTGTTCCTTCTCTGAGGTTGATGAGTAATGAATAATAACCCATTTCTATAGTACTTGAAGACTCAAGTGCTTGTCTTACAACAACCTCATGGGAGCAGCTAGTGCAGAAGCTTTGGTTCAAACCTGAGAAAGCCAGTTTGGTGAAGACTGGTCTAAGAATCAAGTAAATATGGGTGTAAGTCAGTACCTGTGGATAAGTCATTTAACCTTCCAGTGCCCTAGGCCAGGGGTGGCAAGCACGCCACATGAGGCCCAGCATAGAACTCAGTGATTTGGGAACCAGATTAAAATGTAATTGAGAAATATTTAACAAAATTAATACAAACATAATATAAACATAGATGATTGTAATATGTGGTTTTTCTAAGTCACTTTTTCTAAGGACTAGCAAGGATCCTTAGGTATGGTTTAATAGCCCTGTTTCTGTCTGAGTTTGAAGCCACTGCCCTTGGTCACTCTCTAAGACGAGTTACAGAGGATGTGTTGGAAATCCTTCATAATGATAAAGCCACAGCACCAGCATTATTATGGTCATTTTACAAATGATGAAACTGTTAGGTGATGAAACTTGCCCCAAGGTCACACAGCCAGGAAAACAGCAGATTGTAAACTTCACTCCAAGTCAAAGGTATTCTCTCCCATGTATTATCTCCCCATGTATCACTATTTCCACTTTACATGAGGAAATAGCAGCAAACTTAAGTAATTCACGTACAGCGCTTTATTGATAAGACTTTTCACAATGGACATAAGTTCCTCTTCCACGTATTCTAAATCTCCTGAAGTTGAGACTTTTTAGTTTTAGCAATAGTGTGTCTTGACAAATGAGTCTGGGTAACATACAAATCTTTCTCTGAAAATGTTAGTGTAGTAAGAAACAATGAATATGTTTATTATATATAATATATAATATGTAATATATATTATATAGAATATATATTTTATATAATATATATATATATAATAAGAAACAATGAATTCAGAGAAATATGAGAAGACATATGAATTGATGCAGAGTGAAGTTAGCAGAACCAACCACTCAATGACAATAATAATATAAACAGAAAGAATAGCAAAACAAAATGGAAAGCTCTATCATCTATAATGAAAAAGCTTAGCCCTGAAGAAGAAATGAGAAAATGCACCACCCCCCCTTCTTTAAAGAGATAAAGGATTATAGACATGAATGTACATACTGTCAGACAGGTAGATGTATTGGCTGCATAGTACTCCTTTTAGGATACTCCTCAGAGAGCAGATACTATATTGAAATTCAAAGGGAAACTCTCTGGGGCTACCATTCCAAAACTATAGCTCATGAGCCCCCACTAGTGTGCTTCCTATTGAGAGTTAGCCAGTAGACAATTAGCTCTTAGCAAAGATATTGACTGTGATAGTACATTAAGAATGAAAACATTTCTACCATAAACTCTCTCACAAAGATACAGCATCTGTGAGAAGAATGTGTTTGAATTTAGAGTGCCATGGTAGGGAAGTATATACATAGGGGAATATACGTGATCAAAGTAACTCACAACTCCAGAAATTTAGGGCCTTAGTGTTTTTGCTCATGAAGTTTTTTTTGTACCCTAACTCTTGATTATCTGGATAATTCTCTTGAGTCTATACCTAGTTCTCTCCTTTATAGTCAGAAGTCCTGATACTGGAAACAATTTCTGTCCTTGACTTCTAGAAACTACATTCTGTCCTTGCTTCTCTGTATCCATGTCTGTGTGAAGTATGAGTCAGTCTTCCTATAACCCTGTCCTGAATTTTCTCAAATTGACTGTGCTGCTAGACAAAGTGACTGAGGAAAAGAGGGGCAGTGGAGAGAAATTCCCTCCTTTCCTCCTGCAGGGACCTTCTCCACAATCTATTCCCAACCGGCCTACCTCCACATGATGACTTTTGATAGTTTCCTGCCTTGGCTAGTTAAAGCCCCAAGGGTACAGTCATTTTTTTCTTATTCAATGGCAAGGTTTTAATCTAATTCCTGAGAGAAAAATGTTGTCTGGGTTTTAACACCTTGTCATCTGTTATTGCATTCTACAATGAGAAAGAAAGGGTTGGGACCACATCTCTCTTCTTACAGTTGGTTTTTCTTTTCTTTAAAAAAAGTCTTTGTTATAAGAGAAAGCTCACTAGATTGTAGGGGAAGGAGTACATTTGGAAATAAAGCTATATAAAAGCAAAAGGCATCAAAAAGACTTTTTAAAAAGGTCCTAGAGAATTAAAAAAAAAAGCTACTATCTTCATAGCAGAGAAGCAGAGCAGAATGTTGCTCATATTGTTAGAGTCAGTCATTATATCAGATGTTTTTGATCAAAAATTTTCATTGTTATAAAGAAAGTTTTCATCCCAAGAGAGAGGAGTTTTTGCCCTCCAGAAATGACTATGAAATAAAGACAAAAAGCATCAATAAAACATATTTTTTAAAATTAAAAAAGAAAATAGAAATATAGTGTTATTAACTACGAAGTATTTAAATATATTAACTACAAAGTATTTAAATATGTCTTGGGTTATATTGGAGAAAATTGGTCACAATTAGATGATCACAATTAGATGAATCATCATATATCAACAATAATAATCCAAACAAATAACTATCTTGCAATATGAACTTACCTTTATCTGTTTCTAACAATAAATCATACATAGGACAATCAAGCAAAGAAGACATCCTTGGAAAGAGAATGAATAAGTGAATGAAAAAGAGTATTTGTTAAGATTTTACTACATGTTAAACACTTTATTAGATACTGGGGATAAAAATACAAAAGCAAAGAAAGTTTCTTGCTTCAAAGAGCTTATATTTTGATGGAGTGGTAGCCAGGGAGGAGCACTTTGGTCCTAAAAGTTACAAAGATGGTCAATTTGATCATTGGGAAGTAGATTGACACACTAAACCCAAGAACAAAGCAGAGCTGTTCATGGTTCACAGAGAGGGAGAGAAAAGGCACAATTGTCAGTACTGGTAGAGAATTAGGACATCTAGATCTACTATCAATTCTGTCACTACTCACCTATGTGACCTTGGGGAAATTAATTCACCTTCCTCAGCATGGTAACAGAGGTTAGACTAGACACCTCTAGAATTTCTTCTAGCTCTTACGTTCTAGAAAAGCTAGGAAATTTCTGTGATTAAGTGACAATTCATGGTAGCTGCCTAGTCCTACTGCTGCCAGTACTTTATTTAGACTCACATCTCTTCTGAGATATCAACAGCACCCAATTAATCAAAAGATGATCAGCTACCTGAGTATTATGTAGATTTCATGTTCCCTTTATGTTCTTCCTTCTCCTTTTGGCATTTATGTTGTTATTATTATTATTAATTATGAAGAGGAAAAATAGAGAAGGAAGGGAGAAGAGAAGGAATTGAAAGAGGAGAAGGAGACATGAACCTCCAGAAATACATTTGGAATAAGCAGACATTACTTTACTATGAAAGACTGATGACAAGTATACACCAGATTTGTCAAATGTAACTGAAAATCGTTTGCCTTAGGATAGAACATATGACACAACTAAGATCCAAGGACAGAGTGAAAAGGCTCTCCCTGAATGACATCTGTATGAAATCAATATGTCAACTTGGTCAAAAATATGTCAACAAAGAAACATTGAACGAATAATCGTGCCAAGTGCTGTTGTTTGTGGAAACAGAGAGGTTTGAAAAGGGTGATTCAAGACAAGGTCATTGCCCCCAGAAATGACAGAAGAGTTGTCCTTAAGGACTTAGTAAACCATGGAGATGCAACAGGTAGAAACATTGTGATACATACCTAAAATCAGAAGTTCAATATCTTGCTTTGTGGACAGATAGGAGACAAATCTATATATGTGGACAGATAGGAGACAAATACTATAATACAAATCTGAAAATATCCTGGATAACTCAATTATCCAGTACTGAAAACCAGTACTGAAAGAGTACTGAAACCAGACCATTATTTGACTGGGCTATTGCCCACAATTACCCAGACATAATATTCACCCTCCCCAAATTTTAAAGCAAAGTTTTTAATGGATTGTGCCATACTAAATACTTTGTCCAGATGTGTGAAACAAAAAGCTTTGGATATATAGAGACCTAGCAGAGGAAATCAAATCTAGTAGGAACAGAATCACCCTAGTGATCCTGTCTGAAACTGAAATTGAACTGAGAATGCTTTCAGTGAGCCTGCAGAGGATGGAATTATATCTTAACATTTATTCAACTACAAAAAGCAATTGTTTCATCCATCTCTGCAATAGTCCACAGAACATCAAATATAAAATGATACGGGATGGTGACTTGTCCTAGGATCATTTCTATCTTAATCCCATTAAAAGAAAACTGAGGAGACAATAAAAATAATTATCACTTCTAAAAGACGAGATAAAAACTATAATATACTATGTCTTAAACCTATCAATATGGTCACCTTCTAGCCTGTCTTAAATGGTGAGAAAATGTATCCTCCCTCTTTATAGAGGTGGGGGTGGGGTGACATGGGAAAAAGGAGGGAACTATGAATGTGGAACCTTGCCTATACTGGTAGATTCAGTCCATGTTTTGTTTAGTTTTGCTCAACTTCCTCACCACCCTCTTTCTTTTTAATTCATTGCGGAGAAAAAAAGGATGGCATGCTGAGGTGGAGAGGGAAGTAAAGAAGAAAAAAGGAATCTTTTTCCTTTGAAATTATCTATGGCGTTTTGCACATACATGTTGATCACCATAGTGGATAATTAAAATTGGTTACAATTTGTCAGAGTGTTGGCTTATCTGGTGGTGTGTGGCTTCTAGTCTTGGAAGCCCATGATTGAGGAAGACCCTAAGGTCAATGGAAAGACAAATGTTAGGCAGAAGCAAGCTGTAATATATTAAAAGAATAGCAATGGAGGAGTTGTGTAAAATATGGCATCAAATAAATTAATAATTGAAAAAAGATGAGTCGGTTCCATAGAAAGAGCAAGCAATAAACAATGAAAGCCTACGATCTCCACTGGTGTCTTTGAAATGTTAAAAGAGCTTGAGAAATGCCCCGGTCATGGGGTGGACCCCATGCAGTGAACTTATTAAAAAATATACACTCGTAGCACAGGGTGGGAGGGCATAGGTAAGTTGTGTTCTGCATTCCTGGAGGAAATAACCACATCAATGAAATCACAGATGTATTGGAGCACTTAGGATATTCACATTGGTTTTATCCTGAAAGATGGTCTTGGCTCCATTAGGAAAATTGGTTTCTTCTGTAGTCTGGAATTGTTTCTTATGTTACAAAACAGTTAAAATTCCTTCCACTTCAGTCATTTTTCACGTAGCTGTCAAAGCAATCTCTCTAAGCCACAGTTTTGACCCATAGCTATTTCTAAAGCCAAAGTATGAGAACAGAGCCACTCTCATGTGGAGCTCTAAAGTGTGACCTTGACGCCAATTGGTAAGGTAATTACAGAATCCTGAGAAAACTCTAGGGCATTTAGGTGGTACAGTGGATAGGGCTCCTTCAAATTCGACCTTAGACACTTACTAGTTGTAGGACGCTGGACAAGTCACTTAATCCTGTTTGCCTCAGTTTCCTCATCTGTAAAATGAGCTGGAGAAGGAAATGGCAAACTACCCCAGTATCTTTGCCAAGAAAACCCCAGATGGGGTCACAAAGAGTCAGACGCAACTGAAATGATTGAACGACTCAGAAAAAAAAAAAAAGAAAAAAGTAAAACCAGAAGATTCTAAGAGGCCTGTCAGGTAAGTGTGGTTTTTTCTCTCCTTCTGTGTAAATCTCAGATTACAATCCTCCCTCCAGGCATTACAGATTTCTGCCAACATGAGATCTGTATTCATTAGGATTCTGTGGGTGCAGTCAGAGGAATCTACATCCCACACGCCTCAGTGCTAGCTTGCCCTGTTAGTACAAACACTTAATCTAAGTCTGACAGCGGACATCAAAATATCTCAGGTAACTGCAATTCTGGAGAAGCAGAAGATGAAATTGGGGTAAACCTGGCTTTGCCCCTCGTTTTTCATAAAAAGTAGAGGAGCTCTTGTGTTGTTCTTTTTTTTTTTCCACAATCCAGAAAAGATAAAGTTTTGACTTTACTTCTTGGCTGCTCTCTCCATTACCATTAAACCTAAGCTATGACTACGACTATTTTATTTTTAGCCAAATTGCTACCCTGTATTTCATTATCTCATTTAATCATGGATTATCTTTCCACTTAATTAAACTTGCTTCTCAAACTGAAACCCTGCATTTAAAAGAAAAATGCAGATGTCATGTAGAATGATTTTACTAATCTATTATATCAATCACATAATTGCTCTTTGCCTCCAGATGGTTGAAGATCAAGCATTGTTTGGAACTCTGATCAAAATCTCTCACTTGTCTGTTTCTAAATTCCTTCGTTTTTGGAGTGGGGGGGGGGGGTTAACCATGTAAAAATCCCATCCCTGAAAACTACTGAGAAAACAACTTGCCATATCAAACTTGTTCTAGAAGTCTAAGCATCTTAGAAAATGTCTCCTTTTAAAATAAAAATTAACGCAAACTTATTAAATATGTTTAACATACATAAAAAATTCAAACCCTAGTATTTGATCAAAACCACACTTCCTAAATAAAATTGAGTACAAAGGCTTTCCTTAAGATTAAAAAAAATCTCTGAAATATGTGTCTGTATTGTATGGTATATAGTATATATACACACACATGCATGGATCCATGTAGACACACGCATATGTACCAAATTCTAGTGATTCCCCTTTAAAATGCTCCATAATGTAGAATTCTCATCTAAAGCCATTAATCAAAATGCTTTGCATTCAGTGCCCATTTGCCTCTGAAGGGAAGCTGCATAGGAGAGCTGGACCTCCAGGAATAATGAATTCCTTGTATTATCAGAGGCAGTAATAATGCTATGGAAAGGACAGTGGATGGATTTGGAAGACCTTGCTTCTGACACTATTTAACCGTTTATCTATGGGACACTGGACAAGTCACTTTATATCTGTAGTCCTCGGCTTCCTCATCAAAAGGAGGAAGGGAATTAACATTTACATGGCGCCCACTATGTGTCAGACACCATGCACAGTGCCTTTCACAAACATCTCACTCAATCCTCACAACAACTCTACGTGGTAGGTACTATTATTAGCCCCATTATAAAATATAGGGTCATAGAACCAGTGTCTGAAGCTAGATTTGAACTCAGGAATTCCTGACTCCAGTCCCAGCACTCCATCTACCATGCCACCGGCTATTTCTAAGAAATTTCCTTGAAGATCTGCCATATTCCTATGGTGTTTTAGGGTCAGGGAGATGTATTATTTGGGAGTGTGAGCTGAACCACAGGCACCCTCATAACTGAAACTGGAAAGCCTTCCTTTTTGAGGTAAGGATGGCGGGAGAAGAATGTAATTCAATAAAAACTTGATGTATATAGTATACACTGTGGGTGCTAGGGATAAAAGATAAAGGAGGCACTGATCTATTCATTTGACAATGTCTCTAATGCTATTTTGTTTAAAAGACTGAAAGCATAGAAGGCTTGATGCTGAACTGGTTGGAAGAAAGAATAGTCATTAATGGTTTGAGATAACCTAGGCAGCTGGGAGGCACAACGGATTCTAGCACTCAGCCTGTAGTAAGGAGGACCCAAGTTGAAATTTGACCCCAGACATTTACTGACTGTCTTGGTTCAACTCTGTCTTCGTTTGTCAATTGTAAAATTGAGATAATTTAATAAGCACCTATGTCTTATTTACTGTGTTGTTTGTTTGTTTGGGGGGGGGGAGGTTGGTCACAATCAAATGAGATATTTATAATGATTAGCCCAGTTCCTGGCACATAGTAGGTCTTGAATAAGTATGTATTCCATCCATCCAACTTGGAAGGAGGTGTCCAGGGGAGAGTTCTAGGGAGCTAGAACTAGAGTTCTAGAACTCTAGGAGAGTTCCTTTATTTTGTTTTTTGTTTATTTAATCAATGACTCAGATAGAAAGCAAATCTGGCATGAGTATCAAATTTGCAGTTGACACAGAAAAAGGGAGAAAGTTTCAAGTTAACAGAGGCAGATAACACACTAGATGACACAGACAAGATTTAAAAAGATCTTGACAGGCCAGAATCTTGGGCCACATCCAATAAGATGAAATGTAGCAGCGAAGAACATATAGTTTTATATTAAGTTAAAAAAAATCAACTTCAGTACAAGATGAGGGAAAGTTGGCTAGGCCACCATCTGAAACTAGTCTTAGAATGTCAGTGAGCTACAGGTCATAAGGTTTAACAGTGTGATGGCCAAAAAGCATAATGTGATCTTAGATTGTGTTGAGGGGCACAGAGATCTGAACTTCAGACACAATGAGTCTGTCGTACTCTTTCCTTGTCAGATTGTGTATGAAGTGTTCAGTTGTGGGCACTGCCTTTTAAGAGGACACTTACAAGCTGGAAAGAGCTTTAACAAAGACAGTTAGGATAATGGAGGACCTTGAGGTCATGTAGAAATGAGTTGAAGGATCGGGGTAGGCTAAGTCTAGAGAAGACTCAGTAAAGTGATGGCTGATTTCAAGCATTTAAAAGAATGCCACATGGACAAGGGAACAGAAATCTCTCTTGATTTCAGAGAGCAGAAAGAGGATCAATGGAAGAAAGATGTGAAAAAGCAAGTGTCAGTTTGATGTTAGGAAGAACTTCCCAATAACAAAAGCTAGCCAAAGTAGAAGGAGGTTCTTAAGCCAAAGCCAGAAAATCATTTGTCAGGTAGGCTGTAGAAGACTTTGTTGTTCAGGTGTAAGTTTATTCTGTTATACTTAGTATCATAAAATCACAGATTTAATGTTGGAAGGGGTTTCAGAGATGATCTCATCCAACCTCAGCTTACAAATGAGGAAATTAAGGTCAAAAGGAGCTTATATGCAGGGTCAGAGATAGAATTTTATCCCAGAGCCAGTGCTCTTTCCACAACGCACACTGAATTACTATGACTTGGTTTCTGTCCAAAAGGAGTCTAAATTTAAAATAGTCTAATATCATAAAATGGGTTCATATGCAAAAAAACCCAATCTTCAACTAACAAATGAGAATAAAGTACATAAAAGAGATTTTTTTAACAGTAAAAGTTTGAGAAAAGCAAATTATTTTCAACTGGCTTTTTTCTCCCTGACTGATGCTGATGAAAGAAGGGACAAGAGGAATGAGGGTAAGAATAGCCATTGTTAGGCTCCATAGGTGATTAGAAACACAAAGCAAGTCCGATTAGTCAGCTTTCAACCACCTTCATCTTGGACATTCATCCTGGGCACGATGTGGCCAGAAACGTGTCTAAATAAATGACTGAAAGCAGCATGGCTATTTCAGTGACCAACAGGCCAACAGTTTCCATCTGGGCAATGCTTTTGGAGTTTCTTCCTTCAGTCTAAAATGGCAGGAGTGAACAGGTGTACGCTAATCACACAGAAATCAAAGCATCTGAGGTCATAGAACAAGATGATAAATGAGATGTAGAAGGTCCAAAAGTCAAAGCAAAGATTTTTAAAAGTTGGCAGGCTCCATATTTTGTTAAAGGTCAAAGTAAGAGTCAGCATCTAATCATAAAGGCAGATTACATTTTGCTCTAAGTAGGTGACTTGACAGCATTCAGACTTTGTGGAAAGTGGACAAGTTGCCAACTTTTCCTGACTCTCTAAATTCTTCTTACAGCTTTCTGAATGTTTTTATTAGTTTATTTTATTAGTTTAATAAAAACTAATTAAAGCTAGTTTAATTAGTTTTATTAGCTCCCATCTGACCCTAAAGAGTACACATGCATGCTTTCTCTTCTAAAAAATGACTTACTTAATCTGATTGAACTCACAATAAAAACACAGAAACGGCTTATTCAAGGAAGTAGATTTATCTAAAATACATGACAAAAGTCTATGACAACCATTCTTCATGACAGTCCTAGTAATGGGAGACAAGGATAGCATGAATTACATTTGTAGCATTGTTTATTTTGGATGGGTCATTTGTATGCATAACTTACTTCCTCTTCTAAATTGTCAGCTCTATGAGTCTGACCTTTGTATCTTCCTCAGTGTCTCCCACCATGCCTTCATAAGTGTGTTAACTGAATAATTTATGGGCCTTACATTTTATCAATAGATTTACTCTCTTGCATTCTCCATGTCTCCTCTTTGCAAAATCTCTTCGCAGAAATACTAACAAGTAGCAAAAGTGATCAGCCTGGGTTTCCTCTCTTATTGCTTACCAGAGCTGGATGAAATGATTTTGCTACCAGAACAAACACTCTGATGCTTCTCATAGAATGGGCAACATCAAAATGCTAAAGAGCTGCCAGTATGGCAACTCCACCCACCGATGCAGATGGAAAGTTTTTCATACCTTGATGTCTAAGACTTAAGAAGTTGTCTGAGGCTTAAAGAGGTTAAATAATTTACCTGAGGTCATCAGGCTAATAATTGTCAGAGGCGGGATTTGAACTCTATCTTCCTGATTCCAGGTCTAGCACTCTATTCACTCTGTAATGAGCAACAAAAAACAAAAAGTAGGCACAATTTCAATTATGATGACAAATCATTAGTCACTTAGCGTTGCAATGTAGGTTTAACTCTAAATGCTTGTGTAAAGAACCCAGAATTATAAAGTTATGCCACGGATCCTCCCCCCCATCTCTCTCTCCCAGTCTTGGCCTAGTGTCTGCTAACTGAAGTGACAGTTACATGGTCCAAAGATGGCCAATGGAAAAAGCAAGAACGCTCAATAACCTGCTCCTGGTACAATCAATGATGGACTACATAAGTTTTCCAGGTCAGACCCATCAAGCATGGAAGTCCTTCATGTGTGCTTAAAAGGAATTGCTTAGTTATATATGTTTATCAGATAGGGAAAACCTCAAACATTTGTGGTGGATGGGAGGAAATACCCATTCAATCTGTTTGGGGCAAGAGTGAATTTTCCTGGGGACTTGGGGGTAGGGTGGATAATGGGGAAATCATGAGAATATCCATCACTCTAGTCCAGGAGTGAGGAAACTACAGCCTCAAGGTCACATGTGGCCTTCTAGGTCCTTGGGTGTGGTCTTTTGACTGAATCTTAAGTTTTATAGAACAAATCCTTTTATTAAGGAGATTTGTTCTGTGAAGTTTAGATTCAGTCAAAGGGCTGCACTTGAGGAATATAGGGCCACATGTGGTTTTGAGGTGGCAGGTTCCCCACCCCTGACCTCGACCACAGAGACAGAACCAATGGGGAAAAAAATCACCAGTTGTTAATGGATTTGTACTAGGCAATCCGTCCATTTGGTACTCAAAAGAAATCCTGAGGAATAAAAAGAAATCAAAGATGCTATTAACATGTTTCCAAACAAAACCATACGTAATTACTTTCAAACAAGTATGAGCTTTGAAAACTCAGATACTTCAAGCCGATGAGTGAAAGGTGGGATAAAGCTACCTCATACTTCCAAACTGATGCTCCCTAGGCTGGGTTTGTGAGACTTGGGGATGATGATGCCTCCCTCCTCCCTGTTTTATAGGGAGGTTGGGAGGATTAGAGTGTGAAGCACACAGAACATTTAAAAGGAGATGCAGCATAAATAGAGACTTGTGTCATTGCTGTCATCAGCTCCTGAAACCAGCCTATAATAGTTATGGGCAAATGGGCTCCAGGGCATAAACCATCATGACCAAGAAAATAAGTGTGCTTAATGGGGAAGACAGCCTGCCAGTTTGCTGGTGGTTTCCTCTGTTTTCTACCTTCACAAAAATCCCTTGCAGATGCCTTGTCACAGTATGAAGTTACAATCAGTTCTTAAGAGTTACAGTGGGCTCCCAAAGAACACAAGTTCTAACTGGTCTTAATGAGAAGGAAAGGCTGTGAGTATAGATCAGATGGTGGGTGGACCTGTCATCCAAGGTAAATTTTTAAAGGTTCATCACCAGAAGCTGACCACCGGAAAGTTAACTTCCTCAACCACAGCAACTAATTTAGAAGGATTGGAATTGCATTGGGGGGAGAGAGCTTAAATCCCAACAAATCTCTTACCACCTATGAGGACTTCCTAGTCTCTCTAGTCTTCTGAGTTGTAGTCTGTTCTTCACTAGATGTTTCTATCTGCTGTCCTGTAGGCATCTCAAACTCACCATTTCAAAGCCCTTTCCCTTCTCTTTGCTTTTGTTTTCTTATTTGTACAATAGGGGAAGGGAGAACTGAAATTGATGGTCTCTAAAGTTCCTTCTAGTTTTAAATTTATGGTCTCATCTATTGAGGAGCCAGAGTTCTGAAATCATTGGAGATGACAGGAGTTCAAATTCCAGTCTATCACTTATTACCTTATGACCTTGGGCAAATCACTTTAAGGACTGAAATTTTCTGTCACAGCAAAAGAACCACAAACACAGAGAGGTCAATTTTATCATGCCAGAAGTAAGTTAATAAGCATCAGGAACAATTCCATTAATGACTTCTCTGCAATCTGACTTCTGCCTTCATTACTAAAATTACTCTCTCCAGTTACCAATGATTTTTTAATTATCAAATCTAGTGGGCTTTTTCTCAATTCTCTTTCTAGACTTCTATATTAATTCTGATACTATTGCTCACCTTTTCTTGGATATTTGCTTCTAAGTTTTCATGTTCTTGCTCTCTCTTTGTTCTCCTCCTAGCTGTCTAGCCATTCCTCAGTTTCCTTTTCTGATTCATAATCATGTCACACCATGCTCTATACTAGTGCCTCTTCTCTCTCTACCACCTATCATTTGATAATCTTATAAGCTCCAATGGTCAATGATCATTTCTATCCAAATAATATCCACCCTGAGATCTATATAACCTTGCGGTTTTTTTTTTCCTGAGTTCCAGTCCTCCATTGTGAACTCCCTGTTCTATTTGGCTATCCTATAGGCATCTCAAATTCACAATGTTCAAAAGAGAACACCTTATCTTTTGCCTCAAACTCATCCCTGTTCTGAACTTCACTTTCATTGCTGAGGGCACCATAATCCTTCCAGCAGCCCTGATCAACATCTTCAGGTCCTCCTCAGTTCCTTGCTATCATACACCCTCTATCTGATCAATAGCTAGATCTTGCTTTCTTCTCCAAAACATCTCTTAGAGAAGTCTTCTTCTCTCCACTCACACAGCCACCACCCTAATTTAAACCCTCACTACCTCTCAGTGGACTATTCCACCTTCCTGAGGCAAGACTGTTCACTACAAGTCATCTTCCTCACAGTCACCAGAATGATTTTCTCAAGCACTGATCTGACCATGTCAACCCTTCTACTCAATAAACACCAGCTGTTCTCTATTATCTTAAGGATCATATATAAGCTCCTCTAACATTTAAAGTTCTTCCTAAACCTGGTCCTTCTTGACTTTCTATTCTATTTACATGTGTTTTTTTGGGTTTGTTTTTTTTTTTGCTTTTTGGAGGGCAGTTGGGGTTAAGTGACTTGCCCAAGGTCACACGGCTAATTTTTTGTGTTAAGTGTCTGAGGACGGATTTGAACTCAGGTACTCCTGACTCCAGGGCCGGTGCTCTATTCACTGCGCCACCTAGCCGCCCCTCTATTTCCATGCTATGGTCCAGATATGTATTATCCTTTGGTTCTTCTATATGAAGCACCACCCCCTGCCTTTGTGCTCTGGAATGCTCTCACTCCTCACTGCCTCCTGGAATTTCTGTTTTCCTTCAAGACTCAGCTCAAGTGCTGCCTCCTATCTATAGGAGACCGTTCATGGTCCCTGGTCCTGTATGCTACTGGTGCTTTCCTGTTAAAGATTATCTTGTATCCACTTTGTATCTTATAATATACTGATATATGGACATGTCTCCCCCATTAGGATATAAACTCCTTAAGATTTGGAGACTGTTTTACTTTTGTGTTTGTATCTCTAGTGTTTACTGCAATAAATACTGTCACAGATTAGGTATTCAGTACATGCTTGCTGATTAATTCTCTAAACTAGGGATTGGCAAACTACATCCTGATGGACAAATCCAATCTGCTGCCTGTTTCTACATAGCTCACAAATTTAGTTTTTCAAAAAACCAAAAGAAAGATTTTTTTTTTAATTCTTATTTAGGGGTAGGGGGGGAGCAGATTTGGCTGATGCCTGTTTCTGTACAGCTCACAAGCTTGGTTTTTTTTATTCTTATTTGGGGGAAGCAGATATATCTGTAAGAAACCCACAAGCTGTACAAAAATAAGGGAAGTAGTTTGCCCACTCCCTGCTCTAAACCACAGAGCATTTTAAATGGTTCCAGCTCAATATAGAGTCAAGTTCAACTACCCAATCAGCTGTCATTGCAGGCAAAAGCAGAGACTGCTTAGTGGTCATGCCCCTTCATATCCTAAATGACAGTGAACCAAACCATCTTCTGAACATGGAGAGAAGATGCTCACCTAGAGTTCTTAAAAGAGACTACTGTGGGGAGTTGACAAAGAAGTGAGAGAAGAAAGTTCTAATAGGGTTCACCTGGAGGAAGTTCTTTTGATTCTGTGGCTTACTCCTTACATGGGAGAAGAAACTTCTCATTTGCTCTGTTGGTAGTATCTTGGGGATTCCTTAAGCTTCTTTTTCTAAGGGTGTGTCTTTGTCAAGAGTCTTCCTAAGGCAAGTCCTCTGTGCTTAGGACTCCAAAATAGGCTTATACCTACATTAGAATTTTTTAAGTACCCATACCCTAAAACTTCCCAGTCTTAGGTGAGGTAGAGGACTTTTAAAAAAATCACTATGTCAAAGAATTGGATACTTGATATGGAAATCTACCAATAGCATGAAACTCCTCTTTGCTGTAGAAACCACTGCAACATAACTTTTAGACTTTGGAATATAATATCACATAAATGACAGAAGATACACATACACCAAAATTACATAATTTAAAAGCTTTTATTTTTCCCACATTTAGTGACCAGACTTCAGAATGATTAAACTAGAACATTTTCCTAAAGCTCTCTTCCTTTTTCCTTACTGTTTCCCTTTGAGGAGAATATCACTTTCTCACCTGAGGAAATGGGATACTTTTAAGAACTGATTTTTTCGTTGAAATAATCGAGAGGGTCTAACTCAGCAATCTCTTTGTGGTGAAGGAAGACCAGATGGTCTTCTTGTTAAAGGCTTGACCCTGAGGGTTTTTTCTTCTGTCTCTGCTCCTGATTTTAAAATACTAGAGCAGTGGTTCTCAACCTTCCTAATGCCCTGACCCTTTAATACTCATATGTGGGTGTATCTGCATGTGGGTGGACCACCAGAAGACAGAGGAGCAGTGTGTTGGTTCCTAAGACCATCGGAAATATGTGTTCTCCGATGGCCTTAGGCAACCCCTGTGATAGGGTCATTCGATCCCCAAAGGGGTCACGACCCACAGGTTGAGAACCACTGTACTAGAGGAACCTATTAGAATCCTCCAGTACTGAATAATACAGCCAGCAGTGGTAAGGAAAATGGTAGATTAATCCCCTCCAGATCTTGCCTCTCTGGGTTCTCCGTCCTTGCCTCCATCCTGGCTTCTCAATACTTCTCAATGCCCTTTCATGGGGCACTTTAGCTTAGCAAACACTTGGCTCCATACACCACACACCTGTGTTGTGGTCTAACATATGCTTATGGAATTCTTCATGATGTGCAAAGTACATCTCCAACCAGAAAGTTCATTGCTCACAGTTTCAAGCTTGAGCTTGGAGGAACTATGGCATCATAGCAACTGAATTGTGAAAACACAGGTGAGCACTGATAAACTGAATGTCCAAGGGATGGTGCCTGATGACCGCCGGGCCTGTATTACTGCAAACACTGCATTTGTGTGATTCGTGGGGACTTCCACATTGCAAATCATCCCTTCGCAGCATGATCTGCATTCCTGTGGAGGAAAAGGAAGTGTCAGAAAGGATCAACAAATTACAACAACAACAACAAAGAAAAGAACAAAACAAGGAGGGATAAAAAAGAAAAAGATAAAAACAAAAGTAAATTAAAGAAGGCATTTACTAGGTGATTCCCCTCCCCCCCACAAAAATGCATCATTTATTAATCATTCAAGTCCTATTCTATTCCTGCTGTCTTTATTTTGCATCATAACTGATGTGTCACACTTGACTAGAGCCTGAACAAGGGAAAGGATGGGAAGAGACCAACAAAGAAACAAGCACCCTTATATTGACAAAGAAACAAGCACCCTTATATTCACAATCTTATATGTTTGGCAAGATAAGGCCTTGAGACCAATGAGAAGAAGGGGCTGTTGATGTGCTGAGATTATACTTGTTAGCAAAAATAAGAATCACTGTCTCTCCCAGACTCTTATAGGTTAGCACTATTGTTTAGATGACTTATTATGGTTATAGATATGGGAATGGGAGTCTGAAATCTAATCTACCTCCTTCATTTTTTGCTGTTGTTTCAGTTGCATCCCACTTTTTGTGACTCCATTTGGGGTTTCCTTGGCAAAGATACTAGGGTGATTTGTCATTTCCTTTGCCAGCTCATTTTACAGATGATGAGCTAAGGCAAATGGCATTAAGTGACTTGCATGGGGTCACACAACTATTAAGTGTCTGAGGCTGGATTTGAACTCATGACAGAGAAAGGAACTAAGACCCAGAAAGGCTAACTAACTTGTCTACAGTAACATAAGTTATACCAAAGTCCAGGATCAGAATCGAAGTCTTCTAATTCCAATACTAACACTCTTTCCACTACCCTGGCGTAGTTAAGGGACCCATGCTTGGCCTTGTACTATATAACTATTTTTTTAAAATCAATAACTTGGATAAAGCTATAGGCGGCATGTTTTCAGATTTGCAGATGACACAAAGCTTGAAGCCATAGCTAACACAATGGATGGATCAGGATTTCAAAAGATTTCAGCGTGGGAGAATAGTGGACTAAATCTACTACGCTGATAGCTAATAGGACACTGGCATATAAGATAAACTTTAAAAAGACAGAACTGGAAGGACTGTTTAGATATGAGTTGGAAAGGACTTCAGAGGGTATCCAGTCCAATCCCTACCTGCCTGAGAAGCCCCTTTTCAGCATTCTGAGATAATTCACAGAGAGGATCAGATGAAAGCACTGGGGATGCTGTCTGCCATAAAGAAGACTTAGGGGACTCATGTTAACTATCTTCAAGTGACAGAAGAGGCATTTTAAGAATGAAGAACAGGAATTGGCCTTTGTGGCCCTAGAATGCTATTCTGAAAAAGATCTGGGGGCTTTAGTAGACCACAAGTTCAATGTTAACAATGTGATGCTGTAGTCATAATGAGCACAGTGAGAGAGGTGATAGTCCTATTGTCCTCTTCCTTAGGTAGATCACATGTGTCCCATTCCCAGTGGTGACATTTTAGGAAGGACAATGGAAAGCCCAAGAGCAACCACAGAAAGACAAGAATAGAGAAAGACCCTGAGAACATGCCCTTTGATAATGAGGCAAAGGAATTTAGGATGCTAATTCTGTAGAAGAGAAGACTTGAGGGAGTCATGATAACTATTTTTTTTTGCTTTTTTTTTTGGAAGGCAGCTGGGGTTAAGTGACTTGCCCAAGGTCACACGGCTAGTTTTTGTGTTAAGTGTCTGAGGCCGGATTTGAACTCAGGTCCTCCTGACTCCACAGCCGGTGCTCTATTCACTGCACCACCTAGCCACCCCCTATGATAACTATTTTCAAGGAACTATAGAGCCGACTTATGGGAGTGGGACTCGAATGGTTTCTTCCATTGCCCAGAAGCAATGGATGCACACTGGAAAGAGATGGATTTTGTCTCAATGTAAGGAAAAAATTCCTAACAATTAAAACTATCTCAAAATAAAATGCTCTGCCTTGGATATTCTCCTTACTGGAGGTCTTCAAGTGAAAGCTAGACCATTTGTCATGAATTCTTGGTCAGGTAGGGGTTGGATTGCATACCCTCTGAGGTCCCTTCTAATTCAGGTTCTTTAATACAACTTCCTATCTTCTGACTATACAACCAGTGTTCCTAAAATCAAGTCTGCTATCAACAAGACTAGTGCTCCTCTCTACTGTCTTTACGTTTAAAGTATGAAGAATCAAGAAAATGCCAAATATCTTTTCAAATTTTCCCCAAGGTTCCTGGTTATATCTGTCCTTCTATCTCTCTGTATATGTAGAACACTGGTGACAGAATGTTAGTGCACTAAAGGACCTGAGAAATGAATTTTCTCATGTTTACAGGTTAAAAACATGACAAAATACAAAAACTAAGATTCAGCCAAGTTAAAAGATCTCCCAAGGTAATAAAACTAATTAATAGCAAAGCCAGAACTAGACCCCAGATTTCCTGATTCCAAAATGAGTAGTTTGTTGTTCTGGTTTTTACAATGCCATGATGCCTTTCCTAAAAAGCCAGGATGAGAAATGTATAAGGTTACCCCAAACATATTGATCCTCAAAATAGAAAATGGGTCACTCATCTAGGCTCATCTCTAAGATACTTATAATGAAACATTTCAGATTTACCAACTCCTTTTGAGATCTTTTTTTATCATTATTAATCTCTCCCAGAGAGCCAAGCTAAACAAGGTTCCTTCTGGCCAAAAAAAAAAAAAAAAAAAAAAAGCATCATAATAGACATCTCTGCTCTCTCTACTCCTGTTTTCCAAACCAGTTTATTCAACAATTAGTGGCCAAGAATAGAGTCCCAGAGCTGCAGTTTGTAACATAATTCTCTCAATGGATGGCTCAAGCATCACTGTTAGACTACAAGGGTAAGCCTCCAACAGTCCTGGAGTTTTGGGGTCATAGGACTAAAACCAAATTGTGAAAATTGTCTTTTTCTTCATCAACATAAAATGTGAAAGGGAAGCTTTATCTCATCACTAGTGCTACTTTTTTTTTTTTGCTTTTTGGAGGGCAATTGGGGGTTAAGTGACTTGCCCAAAGTCACACAGCTAATAAATGTGTTGCGTCTGAGGTTGGGTTTTAACTCAGGTCCTCCTGACTCCAAAGCTGGTGGTCTTCTCACTCCACCACCTAGCCGCCCCCTTCTAGTACCACTTTCAATCAAGTATTTCAAAGGCATTTTCTTTGAAATTATAAATGTATTCAAACATATCACCTGTTCTCAGGTTTTTTCCTTTTGGACAGAAACTTCATGAATGTGTACTATAAATAATAATAATGGCTACCATTTACATAGTGCTTTAAGATTTGGAAAGTACTTTATGAGCATCCCATTTGATCCTCACAACAACCTTGTGTAGTTAACTGTTATTATTACTCATTTCATAGAGAAAATTGAGCCTAAGGGAGGTTAATTAAGTAGCCCTTGGTCACAGAGCTATTTAGTATCTGAGGCAGCATTTGAACTCAAGTCTTCCTGACACCAAATATAGCAACTCTATCTACTAGGTCAAGTGCCCTCTCTGTAAAGAAAGAGCTGAACGGTCTCAGTTAAATTCAGTAGTATAGCAACTTTTATTCCTTTATCTCTCTTTCTCTCTCTCTCTCTCTCTCTCTCTCTCTCTCTCTCTCTCTCTCTCTCTCTCTCTCACACACACACACACACACACACAATTCTTACTGTTTGTCCTCCATCTCGGTGGTGGTGACAGCCAACAAAATGACATTCACTCTTTGAAGCACATTTTTTGGTGATGGATGTACTCCTTCCATGACTGGTGAAGTGATGAACTGTTAAACAGTACTGTGTATCTAAGTAGAAAGACCAAGACAAGTTCTTAAGGGACTGAGGAGAAAGAGAGACAGAGAGAAGAGAGAAACAGAGACATGAGAGAGGAATGAAAGGGAGGAAAGAGAGGAAAAGAAGATGGAGACAGAGGGAGAGAGAACATGAGGGGAGAAAGAGGAGGGACGGAGAGGGAGGGAGGGAGAGAGAGACAGAGAGAGGGGGGAGGGGGAGGGGGAGGGTGAGAGTGAGGGAGGAAGGGAGAGAGGGAGAAAGAGAGAGGGAGGGAGGAGGAGGGAGAAGGAAGGAGGGAGAGACAGAGAGAGAGAAAGAGGGAGAGGGAGAGAGGGGGAAGAGGGAGAGGGAGAGGGGGGAAGGAGGGAGGGAGGAAGAGAGGAAGAGAGAGAGAGGGAGAGAGAGAAAGACGGAGGAGAGAGAGAGGGAGGGAGGGGGAAGAGAGGGAAAGAGAGAAGGGGAAGAAGAGAGAAGAGAGATTGACTTTGAGTGGAAAGACATTCAATAGAAAATTTGAATTAACTGGGTTTAGATTTTTGGCTAAGACAAAACAACAGCTTGGCTTCTTTCCTGCTAACTTCAAACTGTGCACCAAAATAATATCATTATTTGACTGGCCCATTCATCAAGTGTTTATTCTAATTTTCCTGTATGTATAATCCCTTCATCTTGCTTTGATTATTCCTCTTCAATGGATTTTCCTTTTTCCTCCTCTCAGGCAGCTCTCACTTCTTTCTCCCCCCTTTCTTTCCATATTTATTTACTTCACTTTGGGCTTTTTCCTACCCAGAATCCTCCTTTCACATGCAAGCCTTCACCCTTTCAGAGGTTCTTTCTTAAAGCATTCTCTAAAGCACTCCAAGATGCTTCCCCTGGCTAGACATACCCAGAATACAGAGACAGAACCAGTGGATGAATATCACTGCAACAAGTCTAGACTACCTCTTATTTTGAAGAGATCTAAATAAAGTTCAAATGTGTCTAAGATTTTGTTTATCATTTCCAAAGGGAGATCAACCTAATGAAACAACTAAATACCTACTTATAAACAAGAAAAAAAAAATGATTGAAAACTAGTAACAATGCATGTTATACAAAATGATGTGTGTGCTGAAGTCAGCTAAAAAAATCATGGCCAAAGCTCACTTAAATGAAAGTCATATCCTGTTACATCCAATCCCATTATTAACAAAGTATACAAACTAGAGAACTGTAATTGCTAAAAAGGAACTAATTATTGTATAAGATACAGTAATGACAAAGAACTATATCTAAGGCACTATTTTTACTAAGTGAAAAAGAAAGACAAGAAATTATATCCTTAGTAATAAATCCAGATTATTAGCATCATTTGAACCTGGTGAGTATGTAGTCACTCAATTTTTCCATCCACGTCAATCTCATAAACATACAAGTTTCACATTAGCATCACCAACCAAAATGAAGGCCACAGTTTCCCTTTTGATCACACAAGGTGAGAACATGTTGAATGTGGGATGACATTTAAAAATTTAGAAATAGCAAAGAACATCCCAGGTAAAAATGGTTTCATTTAATGTATGACAAAATGGATAAAAAATTCACAGACTAAGCAAGAAGCAATTCCTGGATCAACTATAAAAGGTGAAAAAAAAAAGTCAATGAGGAAAGGGAATATGAGGATAGGCATTGATGTCCCCACTTTCTTATTTCCTAAAACATGTTCAAGGTTAAGAAGGAAAATCTAAAATGTATTGCTCAAAAGATGACATCCATCCATGGCATGAATCAGAAAGGATGGGAATCAAACAGCAGTGGGAATCTTAGTTTCAAAGTTGGCTGGAATATAAATAAAACCTTAAATAGATTAGAGGCTATGTTTAGAGTCTTCCCCTCCCAGACTGATTCTTTTGTGAAAGCAAACTAGGCCATTTTTTACCTCAATTCTTACCTAGTCTTTAACTACCGAATGGGTGTTGCCTCAGACAAACTGACACGTGGGAAAAACCTTAGCTTAAAAAGGTCAAGGTCTGCCACTGCATCCTGGGTCATTGCCAGTTGCCCTGACCTGTGTCTTGCCAGCTGGACTGAGATGACTCTGGAGCAGAGAATGAGACTGATGACTTTGCACGGCTCTGCCTCACTTGAATCCAACTCACTTGCAAGTCAAGACATCACCCTCCTGATGTAATTGGTCCTCTTTGAGAACAAAGGACGAACAACAAAAATGAAAAATGGGGACATTGGCTTAAAATGTCACAATTAATCTATATAGAACTTTTAAACTGATTCAAGATAAAGTATTGTTAGATGCTTATAACTTTTTTTTTTCAATTTCACTGGTACTTGAGTTACAATCTATGTTAAAAGCAGTATTTCCCAGGGCCCTGCCATGTAGGTTGGACTAGCTTTTCCTAAAGCCTTATTCATGCAGAGAAAGCTCATGCTGTTGAAATAGCTTCCCAATGGGCTGCATACCAGAAAGCCAATGTACAAGGAGTCACCTGCTCTTCCCCTAGGCTTCTAACAACCAGTCATTATAGACAACACAGAGGCAGGGAAGCTATGATCAAGAGAACCGATGATGTCTGCTTGCTTAATATACTTTCTTTCTAATAGTTTGCCCATGCTATTATAGCCAAGCAAACCTCCTTTTGTAACTATAACTTTTATAAGTGGAAATGCCATCTGTGAAACCAGAAAAAAGGGTGTTTCAATCGGCTGAAGTCAATACAGGAAAAAAAAAATTCTTTTTCTAATTCCTTGAATACATTTTGCCCCTCTCCCTAATTTTGGAATGTCTAAAAACAATTAATTAAGCCTGCATTCTATATATTGCTAGTTTCCTCACATTTCTAATCATAAGATTATATTCTGAAGATATTAGGACCATGTTCCTCCCCTGCTCAAGAAGGCTCATTATGGCCTCTAGGATAAAATAGAAACTCCTCTCTTTGGTGTATAAAACCCTTCATATTTGACTCCAGCCTCCCAACTTATCTCATACTTTTGTTATTGTTGTTTCATTCTTTTTTTCAGTCATCTCTGACTCTTCTTGACCCCATTTGGTGTTTTCTTGACAGAGATACTGGAATGGTTTGCCATTTCTTTCTCCAGGTCATTTTACAGATGAAAAAAAAACAAACAGACAAACAGGCTTAAGTGACTTGCTCAGGGTCACATAGCTAATAAAGGTCTGAGGCTAGATTTGAACTCAGGTCTTCCTTACTCCAGGCCCAACATTTTATCCACTGCGCCACCTAGCTGCCGCTCCTAAAAAGTAGAGAAACCGCTATAATTTATTTAGGTCGTAGACATGTTGGATACGGTAAAGTCAGCACCAAACATTTTTGAAGTTACTAAACAATAGAGGTTATCAGTTCTGTATGTGTTTTCTTTAACAAGTACCCCTCAGTAAATTCCTTCATTAAGGACTCTAACTGGAAACTGGGCCTAAGCCAGTTTGCAAGATCACAGGGCTGCATTGTTCTTGCACACCTAGAGGACCTCAGCCTACTGGTATGCTAATCCCATTAAGCTCCAAGTCTATGGCGTGGGTGAGTCAAGAAAAATCTAAGTGAAATGAGATCATCAGAGAGTAGCTTCCCAACTCTAGCACACTTACTTTGTGGACACCATTTATCTTCTGCCCATCTGTTACAGTTATAATTATCCCCGGCATTTTCACAGGTAAAACATTTGAAGCTGTTTGGAAACGGTGTGGCTTTAAAGAAATTCGAAAAGTTAGGTCAGGCCGACAGAAAGAAAATATCTCAAGCATTAAACAATATGGGAGGTTTCTTTATTTCTGAGAGTCGGGGATATTCAAAGTTGAATCACTTTGCAAAGGGTTAGGAAGCAAGACTAAACTCCCTTGCTATGAGCTATCAGGCTTATTTCTACTACTTGTCACTGTGAAGTAAAGTACCTAGTGTCTGGAGCTAGCTATGGGTATCAGGCTTGTTGTTTTATAATCACAACAATACTTTGTAGTTGTTAAGTTTGACAGTAGATGACTTGACCAAATCTATATGTTTTGGGAGCCATAACCCGACAAGATCCCATCCTAGCTACTCTTATATATGCATTTAAAATAAAGTGATTTTATTTGTTCTTGCTTAGGGTGATGGCATTACACTTTGGCTAGGAATTTTATAGACTGCATTATGTAATAGAGAGGCCACATGGAAGAGTAAACAGAGCACAAATCTTGTGATCAGAAACACTTGGGTTCAAGTCCTGTCTCTGACATATGTCAACAAGTACTTATTGAGTGATTAGTAAGGACCATGTGCCAGGCTGTGTGAGCAAGGGCTATTTACTTAATTCCTCTATGGGCTAAGATAAATCTCTATATCTATAAGTCTCAGGCAAGCTGCTGATCTCCTCCTCCTTTGGAGGTGGTTTCACATATTAATGGGAGAATATAATGTGGAACAGTGATGTTTTAACGTTTCTCTACTATACTGAATTCTAGAATTTTTTTTTTTAATTTCTTGATCAGGGATTAAAAACACCAACTAAACTTCTACCCAGAGTCAGAATCAGAATGGCTGGTCAGAATAAAGGTCAGAGGCTAAAAATTCTATCCTGCTGGCTTCCATGCTTGAGGAAGCAAATGCCGGTATGTAACACACTGGATTAAACATTCAGTCCTTCCTTTTGGAAACTGGGGAAATGAGGGATTTATGCATGTTCTCATCCTATCTTAAATAACGGTAATAACAATAAGCCAGTATTTATGCAGTGCTTTAAGACTCCCAAAGTGCTTTATAAAGATTAAATCCTCTGATCTTCACAACAACCATGGAAGGCTGGTGTTGTTCCCATTATCACCATTTTACAAATGAGAAAACTGAATTTAAGCCACTTGTTCAAGTTCACATAGCAAGTTCACATATCTACAGCATGGGTGGGGAAACTGTGGCCTCAAGGCCACATGTGGCCTTCTAGGTCCTTGGGTAAGGTCTTTTGACTGAGTTCAAGTTTTACAGAACAAATCCTTTTATTAAAAGGGGATTTGTTTTGTGAGGTTTGGATTCAGTCAAAGGGCTGCACTTGAGAATCTAGAGGGCCACATGTGGCCTTGAGCCACAGGTTCCCTACCCCTGGTCTATAGGTAGATTTGAAATCAGGTCTTTCTGAATCCAGGTCCAGCATAAAGAACAGGCTAGGAACAATAGATAACAACTGAAAAAAAGAATTAAAAAAAAAAACCACCTCCCACCCCGATCCCTGGATCATAGCTATAGAGCTAGAAAGAGCCTCAGAGGTCATCTAACCCAATCCCCTCATTTTACAGATGAGGAAACTGAAGACCAGGGAGGTAACAACTTGTCTAAGGTCCCACAAATAGTAAATGTCAGAGGCGGCACTTGAACCCTGGTCCTCTGATTCCAGAGGCAGTCCTCTTTTTATTACTCAGCTCCTTCTTCGACAAAAGATGACAGGTCTATAGGTAAAGATCCATGACCAAATGTTGAAGGTCAAAGTCCAGAGGGAAAACAATGAGACACCAGACACAGGTACATTTTTAGCTTTGCTTAGATTTAAAAGTGTCCAGTTTAATTTGCTAAAGATCTAAGTATTGTGAGAACCTGTACTTTCAGCATTTCATGGCTTCCCCATCCTAGAATAAGCCCTTTGGGCAAAAGCTATACTTTGACATTGCCTTATGTAATTAAGCTCCCAGGACACTGGAGTTATCACATTTTAAATTGGCCATTAATAACCCTCCTGAGTTTATGTGTAGAGATGTGCACTCGCTGTCTCACGTGTCCTTAAGGAAAGGAAATCCAAGTTAGGACAAAGCAAAAGGGCTACAAAGCATTAGGACAGGAGATCAGACGGCTCTTGTTGGTCCCACATGATGAAGTGGTTGTTCAGGATTCTCTTTTTCAATAAATACAAAATCACAGATATGGATTCGAAGACTAAATTGCTCCTCAGATCCACTAAAGTTCTGTCTTCTCCAACAGAACCTGAGTTCATAGTCGTGATCAGACTTTGGCTTTTAAAGAGGCCAAAAGAAAGCATTTTGTATGCTGAGCCATCTTTAGACAAAGTGCTTATGAGAGGCCAAGGAAAACTACACACAGGTGCTCGTGGGCACACGCATGTGCACGCGCACGCACACACACACACACACACACACACACACACACAAATAAAACCAGTATTTCCCCTAGAATGAGCTCTGTAACGAGTTGCCATTTACTTATTTGGGAGCTGAATATTAATGGTGCTCTCTGTATCTATTGCTGGTGATGATTTGCTACAATATTAATGCAAATGTAGAAAATATAACCCTCCAAAATTCCCAAGTAGTTATTCATTTTCAAAAATGCTAATCTGGCCATTTGGGGAAATTAGGATGGTATCAATTATGCAGAAACTTTTGCAAGCTAGGATTTTTTCTTCTCTCTCTCTCTCCTATACTTTATGAACCTCTATGTAAGACACTTTCTGCAATGCAGAGGTCAATAAGAGCCCTGCAATATTTCTCACCTAAACCATGGAGAAATAGGAGAATCAAAGGATGAATTAAAGGGGCAGTGCTTAAATAGACTTGAAAATGAACAAGGAGGATGACCCAGGATGACCAAAGCACTCCCGAGTGCTAAGGAATTAAGACACTGCCTTTGTCCTGGTGGTTGCTAAACCCCAGACAATGATGAACACCTGCCTTAGTCTGTGCAAGACCCAAACACACCCAAAAGAAGGCAGAGTTGTGAACTGCTGAAACAGACAGTAAAGGGGATTGCTGACAATGCAGGTGTACCTGAGTGGCACCCAGCTACTTACGGTCAAGAGGGGGTCTCACGCTGTAGAAGTTGATGTTCTTGGCCAAAGCCCAGTTTTCAGAGAAGATGAAGATCTGAAGACAAGCAACAGCTAACCCAGGACCGAGAAGCAACATGCTGCCTTGGTACACTGAGAAAGCCCAACCTCATAAACCTAGAAAGGAAAAAGAGAGTCATGTCACATGGAGAACACAAGAGAGAAATGGGAGAACTACATTGTCTGTTTTACAGCCCATTTATTCAAAGGCAGCAAATCTTTTTCTTGCTAGAACCTGGGAACATACAGTGATCCATCCTGTTCAGAGGAAAGTTAAGCAGCTACTGCCTTCTACTGGTCAGGCTTAGACACTAGACTAATCTCTTGGTTTCTGCAGGGTGCACAATGGGCTCTTTTGTTCACAAAGGAAAGCCAGTAGGTTCATGCACGAAAACATCACATGTCTGCACTGACCAAGGACATCAAGCTTAATTACTGAGAAATTCATTGGTCCAGTAGGTTGAACATCATCCTATGCCCTTTCTTCTCTCATTAGCTGCTAGTGCCTTCCCCTTGAAATGTTCTCATATCTATTTTGTGTCTACCAACAACTGTACCTGTCATCCTCACTTGCCTTCCAGACCATAAGCTCCCTGAAGGCAAAGGATGTTTTGTTTTTGTCAGCCTCAGACACTTCCTGGCTGTGTGACCACGGGCAAGTCACTTAACCCTGCTTGCCTCAGGTCCTCTCTTGTAAAAGGAGCCAGAGAAGCAAATGGCAAATCACTCCAGTATCTTCACCAAGTAAATCAAATGGGGTCCCAAAGAGTTAGACGTGACTGAAATGACTCAACAGCAACAGTCCTTGGTATCTGACATCTATGACAGGATGCTTAACAAACACTTGCTAGTTGATTGATGTAAATTGTGGATAAAGAAGGAGGTATCATGGGAGGGGCAAAATTAACCCACATTTGGGAGGGGGTAGTCTGAGTGAGACTTCAGAGATGCGTGAGAATTAGTGTCACCGGTTAGGAGAAGGGGCTAAAAGGGAAGTAGTAGGGCAGCAGAGAAAAATGTCAAGTTATTTCACATATTTTTCTAAGGGCTAACCTTGCCCCAGTCACCAGGAGGGAGAGGCTTAATGTCCTCAGGGAAGCCTCGAGGAACTCCCAAATCACCCTTCTCCCCATCATTAGCCTCATCCCTACTGAAAGCAGGGTCCAAAGGCAAAGAGACACCATAGCTTCTCCATCTCCACTAACTTTCTCTGGAGAGCCCAGGTTGATACACCTCTAAGCTGACCATAAGGAAGTCCAAGCCTCACTGAGCACAAGAATCAATCTTTCTCCTGGATAACAGCTTGTAGAAAGAAGTGGGAGTGGGGAAGTTCAGGGGGAAGAGAATGTAGATGATGCTAGATTTGGGTAAGAGACGGTTCCTAGGGCTGAGATTAACTTCAACACTCCTGGGAGGCTAAAAGTAACTTCTTAGAGGCTGAAGTCAAGTCCTGGGTTCAAATCCCAGTACTGACACTTCAAATAGCATCCATATCAGGCCATTCTATTTTTGGACAACTATAAATTTTCTTTTGCATCAAGCTTAAATAAGCCTCTTTGCAGCTTCAAGTAAATGGGAACACAATTAAAAAGAAAATGTCAATACATCACTTTAAGGTTGCTAGGTTAGTAAATGTTTGATGTATACTCTAAATACTTCACCAAATTTGAAAATTTAAATCAATAAGCAAATGTGGTGTGAATTTCACAGGATCATAAATCTAGAGCTTGAAGGCCGTCTGGAGAAGGGACGTGCCGGGTGCCGTGCTAAGCACTTTACAAATGTGATCTCATTCATGTAATCCTTAAACAAGCCTGTTATTGTCTCCATTTTACAGTTGAGGAAACTGAGGCAAAGAAGTTAAGTACTATGCTGTCTTAGGACTGTGCCCATTACTAGATTACTATGGGATTTTGGACAAGCTTTTTTTACAGCAGAAAACACTATTTTCTAAGACCAATAGGCACTGTGCAAAATGCTGAGGATACGAAGAAAAGCAAAAACATTCCTTACCCTCAAGGAGCTCACTGTCTAATGGGGATACAAAACACAAACAAGCTAGACAATCTCATAGGAAAGGCACTGGCATTAAAAGGGAAGAGGAAAGGCTTCTAGGACTTTATAGCCATGACAAGAAGGAATCCAGAGAAACCAAGAGGTGGACGTGAGAAGGAAGGGAGGGCATTCCAAGACACGAAAGACAGCCTGTGCTCAATATTCTGTGCAAGGTACAGCAAAGAGGCCAGGGCTGTTGGACCAGAGAGTATTTGAAGGAGTGCAAAATGTAACTGGGAAGGAACCAGGTTAGAAAAGGTTTTTAAGGGGCAGACAGATGGTGCAGTGACTGGGGCCAGGAAGACCTGAGTTCAAATCTGAACTCAGATATTTGACACGTACTAGTTGTGTGACCTTGGACAAGTCACAACTCCAATGACCTTGCCTTCCTCCCTCCATGAAAGGCTTTTAAGAGCCAGAGTATTTTATATTTGATCCCGGATGTGGTAGAGAGGCCCTGGAATGAATGGGGGTGTGTGTGAGAAAGAGTGAAGAGTCAAAGGTGGCCCCTAGGTTGCAAGCCTGGGTGAGTGGGAGGGTCATAGTGTCCTCAACAGCAATAAGCAAGTTAGAAGGGAAGGATTTAAGGGAGAAAATAAAAAGTTCAGTTTTGGACATGCTGAATGTAAAATGTCTACAGCAGAGTTGTCAAACATATAGCCAAAGGTCTATATGCAGCCCACAACAGTCTCAGCCGTAGCCTGAATCAGATTAAAAAGGGAAATTTTTAACAAAATAAAAAGACAATAGGAGTGGGTAGGTGGCACAGTGAATTGTGCACTGGCCCTAGAGTCAAGAGGGCTTGAGTTGAAATCTGGCTCCAGACGCTTAACACTTAAAAGCTGTGTGACCTTGGGTAATTCACAACACTTAACACCAATTGCCCTGCTTTCCCCCCTCCAAAAAGTTAAAAAAAAAAAAAAGGAAAAGAAAAAACAGAGATAAAATTATACTTTAAAACTAAGTTCATATGTGGCCCACAGAGACCCTCATTTAAGGAGTAGTGGGCCCCTGTTTCTATTTTAGTTAAACACTGAGAAAAAATATTATGTTGCTATTATATTAATAACCAACTAATAATTTATTAATAATTAACCAATTAATAACCAAATTAGGATCCAGGCTTTTCTCTTTTTATTTCCTCTCACTTTAAGGCCCAACCCCTGTGAGTCTCTGAAAGACTTGACTGGTTGTTGAGATTATCCTAACCCTGGGGAAACATGCTCCTTGATCTTGGGATCTTGGACCTGACCCTATCCAACCAGGAGACCTTACTTCTGTTTAGAGTGTAAACAGAATCCAGTCGGGGCAAGTTCTTGCCCCAGTCCCAGTCCTTGTAGCCCTCCATTAGAATTTAGGGTGACCCAGCTCACGAAGGAGGAAACCAACCAGAGTGGTCAAGATGGAGAAGAATTTCCTTTCCAGACTGCTGGAGGCAGCTGAGTCTCATGATCAAGCCACATTCTCAGCAGGAGAAGCTAAAGACTCCTAGTCTACCTCCTTATTAAATGTCCACCAATCAGGGTTGATTTTCACTTGTCAGGGACATTCTCTTTTACAAAGGTATTTAAAGTATTTGGTTATCTCCACTGGGGGATCTTTGGTTTTCTAAGAGAAAGCACTGACCATCAATTAATTGATTGCTAGCTAGCTTAATAAGGTGGTTATTTATTATCCATAGACTCTGTCTCTAGAGGTTTTTCATTCATTACAACACCACTGATTTATGGTATATCCAATTTGACATGTCCAATAGGCAGTTGGAGCTGTGAGGATGTTTCTAAAAACAACCCCCCAAAATACATAGTATTACAAAGGAAATTAATTATATTGAAATAAAGAGCTATATATACATATAACTATATATAACTATACAACTATATATATATATACACATATAACTATATATAACTATACAACTGTATATATATATATAATTTTCCCCTCCAATTTCCTTGAACTGCTGAAATCTCTCCACAGATCTCTTGTGATTCTGTGGAACCCAGGTTAAAAACTCTTAATCTAGTTAAATCCCAACAGAGAAATCTAGGGGTGGTTAGGTGGCGCAGTGAATAGAGCACTGGCCCTGGAGTTAGGAGGACCTGAGTTCAAATCTGGCCTTAGACACTTAACACTTTACTAGCCATGTGACCACACAGGCAGTAAATGGCTAGGACTGACATCCATGCTGTCTGATTCCAAATCTAGTTCTCTCTTAAATCAGCAAAGTACCAAACAAGGTGGCAGTGTGGTCTGGTGGAAAGCACAACAGACAGAATCTGAAATCCCAGGTCCAAATCCTACCTCTGTCCCTTAATTGTGACCTGTGTGACTTTGTCAAGGTACCTGTCATGCCTGTGTCTCATCTTCCTCATCTATAAAATGAAGGAGCTGGGTTAAATGGCCTTCAAGATTCCCTGGAGAATGAAATTTTCAAGATTATTTGAATCATGGATTTATGACCATTAGTGATGTTTGTCCTGAGTACAAGATGTACCTTGAATTATTAGCTAATGACAGTATTGAGCCATCACAATTACCAAGACATTTTTTTAAAATAAGCTTTAGTTGCCAAAAATGATGTGTCATCTCTAAAACCCATAAAATGAGAGGGATGGAGCAGAAGAACTCTGAAATCCTTTCCAGCTTTTTATCTATGAGGCCATCAAAATCTGCATCTAAACCAAATGCAAACATAGGAAGAAGCAAATAGATTGTTTATCCTTTCCAACTGAAAACTAACTTGTTGTTATGGGGGGAAAAGTTTATTTTAACACAAAGATGTCTAGTTTTGACTTAGCCAGATAGTATTTTCAGCTTTGGAGAATGTTAACTGAGCAACTCATTAATCATCATGTCATACTTCCTCTTCCTGGCCCCTGTGAATTTATGAGCTTGCTCCTCCGTGCACAGACCAGATTAGGGGGGTCCATTGTTTTATTTGCCACAATAAGAATGCTTAGTGAAATTAAAGAGTCATATTAATAATATTAATGGTGGACGAATTGCTGTGGCTCTTGAAAAATATTTTGCATTTAGACCCGAGGAGGGAAACTATAGACTACTAGCCAGCATTTACATAGCACTTTAAAGTTTGTGAAGTCCTTTATATGGCTAATCCATATGTGTATAAGCTAAAATTTCTATATCTACTACAACAGCTAGTGTTATTGTATTTATAGGAATGTCTGAAGAAGTCTCTTCCACATGACAAGACAGGGAAGTGAGATTGTCATAATTTAGTCCCTCTGATACTTCCTTTGAGATCAGATTATATTAAACCAAGTTTTGTACTAGAGAAGGCAACTTATAGTGTGTTCCAGCGAAATATCTCTCAGAAGCCTCCAGTGAAATATCATTCAGCGGCCTCAGACACTTAACACACTTAGTAGCTGTATGACTTTGGGCAAGTCACTTAACCCCAACTGCCCTGCCCTCCCCCCTCCAAAAATAAAAACAGAGAGGGGAGGAGGGAGGGGAGGGAGGGAGGGAATAAGGGAGGAAGGGAAGGAGGGAAAGAAAGAGAAGCAGAGAATGAGAGAAACAGAGAGAGAAAGAAAGAAAGAAAGAAAGAAAGAAAGAAAGAAAGAAAGAAAGAAAGAAAGAAAGAAAGAAAGAAAGAAAGAAAGAAAGAAAGAAAGAAAGAAAGAAATATAGCTCAACAACAAAAGCTCTCTTAATCACACTGGGCCATATTGGCCCATATATAAAGGGGCATGAACTGTCCACTGATGTGACCTTCCTCAAACCTCCCATTTTAAAGTTTGCTTTACAAACCTCAGAAAAAAAGCTTTCTCATTTTCCAGGTGCTTTTTCATTATCTTGTTTGATCCTCATAATAACCCTACAGGACAGGCAAGGGAGAGAGCACGATTTCTGTTTTTACAGGTCAGGAAACAGGGGTGAGGAGAGATGATGGGACTTATCCAAGGTCACACATTGTTTTTTTAAATTTTCATTTTATTTTTACTAATGCCAAGGAATTAATCTCTTCTAATAAATAATAAAAGGGAAAAAGAGAAAAAAGGAGATGGATAAAACCAATGAACACACCAACCACATCTGATTGTAGTTACAATGTTCCACAACCAATGTCCCTACCTCTGCAAAGAAGGTGGAAGGTACAATTAAAAAACAACAACAGCATCAGCAACAAAAGGTGTGGCTAGGTGGTACAGTGAATAGAGCACTGGCCCTGGAGTCAGAAGGACCTGAGTTCAAATCCAACCACAGACACTTAACACTTACTAGCTGTGTGACCTTGGGCAAGTCATTTGACCCCAACTGCCCTGCCTTCCCCCCTCCAAAAATGAAAAAACAAAAAACCCTCTTCTTCTGAACCAGACTAGGTCATAGTAATTAAAGAATATTTTTTCTTCATTTTTCACCTGTTCTTGTGATTTGTGATATAGTCTCTCTTCCTCCCCCTCTGTGTGTGTATATTTATGCATACACACATATACATATAAAAATACGTAAATTTTACTTTTGATAGTTTTTCTTATTTTGTTCTATTATCAGTTCCTATATGTTTACTCATGCTTCTCTACTTTCATAGTCATAATTTCTTCTGTAATGATATCACGTTATCTCCACGTACCACAATTTGTTTAGTAATTCTCCTATTGACAGCCATCTGTTTCGTTTCCTGTTTCTTAAAACTATATTGAAATGTTTGTTATACGGTGTCTGGCTAACTTGATTATAACTTGTAGCTCAGTCACCCAGCAATGTCACCCATTTAGTAAGGGACAGAACTAGCATTACAATCCACATCTTTTTTCGTTCTAGTGCAATCCTCATTCTACTAAAATTCATCCACATTTTTAGCACTAACACTTTCCAAAGATTTTCTACACTGTATCAACCACGGCTAACTCAAGCCATTTCTCACTTTCTGCACATTACAAGAGCCACATGGCTTTGCAAACTGTACTGTCTTTCTACCAGAGAGTTTATAGTTCCTATGAGGGTGGAGTTGTAGCATATAGTGAGAGTTGGCCTCTTAGTCAAGAGATAGAAGTATTTCTTCCAAGATAGCTGGTTTAATATCAATCAGGAAAGGGGATTAGACAACCCTACCAGGAATTCTGGAAAAAGTTAAGCGACCTGAAGTGATAGTGGATGCCACCATCACCCAGTAGTTGAGTGTCTACTTCTCAAGGATGAGTAAAAATGGGAAAGGAGAGGAGGGGAACCTGGGGGGAGCATCTGGGAGAGGGGAGAGACATGGTAAAACTCCCTCCTGGCTCAATATCATGAAAGTCTGCCAAGACTGCTGCATGAAAGTCATTGCACCCTGGAACAGTGGTAGGCACATATATAAGGAACTCATTCAATACTTGTTGAAGTCAGCACCACTACCATAATCACAGAGTGCTGGTAGACAGAAGTGGCAGGTAGATGGGAGGCCCAGATAAACACTGGAGGGTCTACTAAGGACTTCAAAAAGATGAGGCAGGGTGACTCGGGAAGACCACCTCTCTGAGTCTGTTTCCTCATCTTTAAAACAGAAATTGCTTGTATTGTTGGCCCAGTGGATAGAGTATTAGACACGGAATCAGGAAGACCTTAGTTCAAATCTTGCCTTAGACACTTAGGGTTAGGAAAGGATTATTAATTTGGTAGATCAAGGAAATGCCATCCATATAGTATCCAAGAATTTAAATATGAACACACCAACTATATCTGATTATAATTATGACATTCCACAACCAATGTCCCTACCTTTGCAAAGAAGGTGGAAGGTACAATTAAAAAAACAAAAACAACTTCTTCTCATATCCTCTGGACAAGATGGTGTATTAGGGGATGGAAGACAGTATAGTAAGGCAGAATAGTAGTATGATTAGCATTAGTTTTTATCCTACCTTATTTAACTTTTTTTAATTGATGAAGACATGAAAAGATAGAGACAGGGAAAGAGAAGGGATCTCTTGCAACGACAAGCTGGAGAAAGTAGGTGATACATGAGACAACAAAAAAAAAGTCAAAAATACTTCAGTGGGATGAAAATGTAGGTTGAAACAAAAAAGATGAAATTTCTTAGGGATACATCTTCTGCCTTTAGATTTTCTTTTTATATCAGTTCATAACGTTACAGGATGAAATAGTGAATTTGAAAAAGACCTGGACAGAACCTTAGAGATGGAAGAGATTCAGAGTTAATCTATGATGACACCCAAAGCAAGGATCTCTTATGTCATCTAAGTAGCCATTTAGCCTCCACTTGAAGACCTCTAGAAACAGAAAACTCACTATTTCTGGAGGTAACTTATTTCGCTTTTAAAGAGATCTATTGCCTTATGTATGCCAAGCCTACAGATGGACCTGTGGACCTGTCACTCACTGATGGAATGCCTTCCTCTTCTTCCCTCCACTCCACTGAAGCCTGCTCTTCCTTCAAGGACCACTTTCTATATGAAGCTCTTCCAGCTCCCCTTAACTGCCAGTTTTTTCACTCAAATGACTTGTGTGGATGTGTGTGGATGTAGATGTGGATGTGTGTGTATATATATATATATATCTGCATGCACACATAAAATATATATATGTATGTACATACATATATATATATGCATTTATTCTGTACATCTCCCTGTATATTTGTCATGTCTCCCATTTGAACATAAGCTCCTTGAAAGTATAAATTGTTTTGCTCATTGTATTTATATTTCCACCGACTAACCTAGTACTTGGCACATAATAGGTATTTAATAAACACTTGTTAATTGATTACTCCTATTTCTATTTGGGGGGCCAAGCAAAACCAAATCTAATTCCCCAAGATGGCCTTTGAACTATTTGAAGACAGCAATGCTGGCCCTGCTAAGTCCTCTTTTTCTCTAAACAACCCGAATTCCTTCAATGGATCTGTTCTCAACATGATTTGGGGTCCCCTTACTAGGCAGTTGCCTTCTTATGGATGTGTTCCAATTACTCAACATGTTTCATTTACAAATGGCACCCAGGACTGAATACAATACTGAATATGAGGTCTGACTGTAGTAGAGTTCAATGGGACCACCAACTTTCCCATCCTGAACCTTGTCCTTCTACATACAACACAACCTAAGTTCACATAAGCTTTTTTTGGCTTTTATATACCAAGGTTGGCTTAATATTATATATGCAATCCACTAAGATCCCTAGTGCATTTTTCATATAAATTGTGTTCTAGCTATATTCTCAGCCTGTACTGACACAACTTATTTTTTAAACCAAGTGCTGTTCTATCTCTATTAAATTTTATCTGATGACATGTGGCCTATTATATTTGCCTGCTAAGCCTTTTTTGGATTCTTATTCTGTCACCTACCATGTTAACTATCACTCCTAGGTTTATGTTATCCATAAATGTGAGAAGCATGTTGATTATGTCTTCATCCACATACACCAGAATTCTAAGGGCACAATTATATTCAATCATATTTATCAACACATATTTATCAAGCCCTACCAGGCGCCTGGCACTGTCCTAAGTGCTGTGGATACAAATACGAAAAAAAAGAACAGTCCACACCCTCAAGAAGGTTACAATCTAATAGATGACAACAACATACAAAAGGAAACTGAAAGGCAAAGGAAACTGCCTGATGTTATGGTCTGGTTGAAAAGTCCATCAGAGAAATCCCAGATTAGCACAGGCAGGTGAGAAACAAAAGGTCTGAGCTGAACTCCCTCCTTAAACACAAGTTCTGAAGTTCATGCCCCACCTTCCCAACAGAGGCCAGAGGGTAATGATGAAGAGGAGCACCAAGGCTGGTGGAATCTTATGGAAGTATTCCCAGTAATAAGCTTCCTGGAGCACGAGGGAGAAGTCAGTCAGGGAGTCCCAAAAATAGTACAGTCAGGAGGAAAATGATTATATTTCTAAAACTCTAAATCCAAGTCACTAAGAAACATGAATAAGGATATTCCATGGGCTTATGAAGCCACACACTGTCATAGTTTGCCAAATAGTTGTGTATTATCTATCATGTTGTAAGGATGCCTGCAATAATGGGGTTAAGATGTTACTTATGATGAAGACCGAGCTACTTACCCTGTCCAAATGGATGAACTCAAGCCATTAAGATGTTATTTAATATGATGATAAAAGTATTTCCTCTTATGTATCCCGTGATTAGAATGTTTGGAACTGGGAGCTGTGGAATCATCTTTGGCCCAGATCTGTGGCTTCATAAATGTGGGGATCTCTTGCTGAGGAAGCTGCCTCTACCAATACATAACGGAAACCGCTTTGAGACGTCTAGCCTTAGCGAGTCACCCAGGAGAACCAAGAGAATCAAACAATTTGGTTCAGGTCACAGACCCGATAGGTACCAAAAATGGATTTCAATTGTCTCTTTCTCCTCTCTCTCTATATACACAAATATACATATTTCATGAGTATATTCTGTAGTTCAGAGGTAGTATATACACACATACGTGTACATACATATAAATTATATACGTATGTATATATATATGTGTGTATAACATGCATATGTGTTTTCTATAAGGTCACTCATACACAGGAACTGGGTCAGAATCATCTCATCCTACCCAGGATAATCAGACACTAAGTAGGAATGAAGCTAGTTCTGAACCTTAGCAATCAATAGGAAGCTTTAAAGAGAAGGGACTGGGAAATGCAATCTGAGAAAAGGTGAAAGAAAGTCAGGCTACTTAGCCTTAAGAAAAGAAGGTTAAAAGTGATTTAACAAGCATTGATTATATTATCATACTGAGATAAGTGACTCTCTCTGTTCTTGGTCCCTGTGATGAGTTTGGTTTTTTGGTTGTTTTTTTTTTTTTAAGGAAAACTGCAGTATGAAGGTTTTGAGTTGGTTTTATGGAATGAATTTTAGCAGTGAGGGGCTGTTAAATACTTGGAAAGGTTTCCAAGGGATATTACTGACACACTTTCCAGCAAGTCTTTAAAAGCCAACTAGATTTAGGATGCTTTAGGTTACATCTCCATGAAGGAATGAGGAAGACCCGAAGGACCTTTAAGATCTGCTATAACATAAGTGTCAATTTCTAAATTTCTACAAGTACCCACCCAAGACACCACCACCACTACCACAACTACCTTCTCCTCCCCCTCCTCTTCCTCTTCTTCCTCCTCCTCCTGTTCTTCTTCCTCTTCCTCCTCCTCCTCTTCTTCCTCCTCCTTCTGTTTTTGCTTTTGGGAGGGCAGGGCAATTGGGGTTAAGTGACTTCCCCAAGGTCACACAGCTAATAAACGTTAAGTGTCTGAGGCCACATTTGAACTCAGATCCTCCTGACTCCAGGGCTGGTGCTCTATTCACTGTGCCACCTAGCTGCCCCCAACACGTTCTTCTTAAAAAAGGAATAATGTCTTTACCTGATCAGTGTTTACAAAGTTCCTGGCACATGACACAGTGGGAAAGGCCATGGCTTGTGAGTCAGAAGGCTCGGTTTGGAGTCTCAGACCAGACATTTACTAGCCATGGAACTTTAGCCAAATTATTTGGAATCGCCAAGTTTCATTTTCCTCATGTACAAAATAAGGTGATAGTAATACTTGTACACCTACCTCACAGGGTTTGTATGAAGGAAGCATTTTGTAAGCTATAAAGTACTATGTAAATGTGGGCTATTATCAGAAATTACGTTGTAAGCAAATGTGGTTACCCTGGTCTGTATCAATAACATCGACAACTAGAGTGGAATCAGAGAGATGTGGCTCTGACTCTTGTAAGTTGTGTAACCACAGACAACATATATCAGCCTCAATTGTCCCATCTGTGAAATGGAGATATTACTAAACTCAAAGAGTTGTTTTGAGGCTCAAATGAGAGACTATTGTAAATGCTTTCCAATTTTATAAAGTACTATACAAACGCCTCTTATTATTGTTACTATTATTAACAACACAATATCCAAGTGCAATAAAAGGCTCTACTTTACTTCATACTGGTCATGTAATAAAACAGTTCATCAAGAAACATTTATTAAGCACCTTCTAGGTACCAGACATTGTGCAAGGGCAACACTTTAAGTCATGCCTTCAGCTCTTTTCTGGTAGCAAAGAACTGGACATTGAAGAGATGCCTATCAATCAGGGAATGACTGCGCATGCTGCAGTATACGATTATGATGGAATATTCTTGTGCTATAAGAAATGATGAGCAAGATGCTCTCAGAAAATCCCAAAAAACTTACAGGAACTGATGCAAAGTGAAATGAGTAGAACCAGGAGAATGCTCTACACAGTAACAGCAATATTGCAAGATGATCAACTGTGAATGACTTAGCTATTCTCAGCAATACAATGATCCAAGACAACTCTGAAGGATGAAAAATGCTATCCATCCTCACAGAAAGAACTGATGGAGTCTGAAAACAGATTGAAGAATACTTTTCTCTTTACTTATTTTTATTGGGTTTTTTTGGTTCTGTGTTTTCTTTTACAATATGACTAAGGAAATATGTTTTGCATGACTCCATATAATAACCTATATCAAACTGTTGCCTTCTTAATGAGAAGGATGGGGAGGGAGAGAAGGAATTTGGAACTCAAAATTGTAAAAACACATGTTAAAAATTGTTTTTACATGTAATTGGGGGAAAATAAAAAAAATAAAGCCATGCCTTCAGCTTGGGAGTGTCATATTTTTAAGTCATAATGTGCAAGAGATTTTTACATTGGAAAAAAAGACTGCTTTGGCTTCTAAGAGCCTTTCTATTTAATTTAACATGCATTTATTGAATTCTTATTATGCAGAGCATTGTGGATGCAAAGAAAAAATAAAACAACCACTTTCATCAAGGACCTTACATTCTGATTGGGGTGGGAGCAAACAATTACTTAGAAAAGTAAGTACAAGATCATTTGAGGAGGGAGCTAGTAAAGAAAAACCTTGCAGAGGAAGCAGCATTTGCTCTGGCCCTGAAGGAAACGAGGGATTCTATTTGGAAAAAGTGAATTGGAAACTCATTTGTCCAAGAGCAGGGCAGCCAGGGATAGAATGTCAAGTTCAGGGAACTGCTAAAAGACCTTTTGTGCTGGTGTTTCCAACTCAAAAAACTCCATGGTTATACATAAAAGAAGAGATTTAAGGACACTGAGGAAGAAAGGAAACAAGTCCATGGACACAAGAGCCACAAATGCCCTAGAATATTCATAATCTTACATTGGCTCTTCTATAGCTTTGGAGGTTGCAAACTTTACAGCATGACTTGTCACTATCTTGACTGGCTTTATAAAATGATTTTGACATGATCCTGGACTCAAATGACAAGTGATATAAAAATCGCTTTTAGAGGAATTGACATATAAGCGAAGGTGACAAGCATTTGATGACATTTTCAAACCAAACCTACAACATATCTGCATTGATCTTAAAATCACTCTACACTCTTGAAATGAAAGAAAAACCCTGAGAGACAGCACTTCTGGATAATTAATAAATAATTAGTATAGCCAGCAACCAATAAGTTGATGGTCAGTGGTTTCTTTCAGTAACCAGAGAACAAGAGAGGTTCTGAAACACCTTAAATTGGGTGTGTACCTTCTGACAGGGAACCTCCCTGACAAACGAAATTCAACCTTGATTGGTAGACATTTAAAGGGGAGGTGGGCTAAAAGTCTTCTGCTTCTCTCCCTGAAAATTTGGCTTTATCTTTGGCAACTCTGTAGCCTCCAGCAATCTAGAAAGGGGAATCCATCTCCATTCAGATCACTCTGGTTGATTTTCTCCTCCATGAGTTGGGTCACCCTAAACTTTAATGGATGGGTACAAGGACAGGGATTCCTTTACCAAGGATTAAGTCTCACCCAGACTGGATTCTATTTATACTATAAATAGAAAATAGGTCTCCTAGTTGAGTGGGTCCTCCTTAAGTTTGAAGAGTATGTTCCTTGAAGGTTAAAGGTAATCTCCTCAAGTAGTCATCATGTCTTTCAGAGACTGACTTTAACAAGAGCTGGGACTTAATGAGGAAATTAGGGAAAAAGTCTGGATCCCAATTTAATAAGTGATTATTAACATACTAGTAAAATAATAATTTTTCTCACTCTTTACATGTCATAGCCTGGACTCAAGACTAGGCTCAATAGAATGAATTTATTGTTCTACATAAAACCTGTGATCCTTGACCATATTTTAAACGAAACTCCTCAAATCCCTACCCTATCTATGATTTCACCTATGTGGAGAGCTCCTTGGTGTGAAAATTCCTTCCAGGGATACAGAGAGCCAATTCATCTGTAAATTACAATCACAAAGGGCTGGAGGTGGAGGAAGTGGACAAGGTAGAGGGCAGAGAACCAAGAGCTTATGTGATCTCCCCATGAACCCACAACTAGTATGTGTCACAGACTGCACTTGAACTCAGGTCTTCTTGACCCTGATTTCTTTATTCTCTTTTCATAATAGTTTTATTTTGTTGTGGCATATATGGGGGGAAATCATAAGACTAATTTTAAATGTCTTCTTGCCTTAGGAGTAATGTGATATAGCAAGTAGAGAAATGGTATTGGAGCCAAAAAGACTTGGTTTTGATTCCTCCCTCTGACACATATGGGTTGTGTGACCCCAAGGCAAGTCACTTAAATACTCAATGTTCTAGGCAACTCTAAAATTTACAGAGATTAAAGAGAAGGTGCCGATCTGAATTTGTAAAGGGAGTCTGGGAGGTTCCCTATACCAATGAAATCACAGGTTTGGTCCTTATGCTCAGCTGATCCTCCCTTCCCTGATGTCAAATAGTAGGTACTTAATATGCTTCTATTGAATTAAATCAGAAAGCATTAGAACGTACTCCCATGAATCTCTTTTCAGCTATCTGTTGGTCAAAGACTTGGATCTTTTGGAGCGGAAAGTGATTTCTAACAGCTCCAGAGGAAAAGGGAAGTCAAGAATCTCACAAGCAAATAGAAATCCAAAGTTCAGTTCTCTGCTAGGGAAATAACAGTCTGAGGCTTTTGAAAGTGAATTAAGTCCCAACCAAAAATATGGATTTGTTTGATGAATGTTGTTGGTGCAAACACTTGAGTATACAAAGATCAATCCATCAACAAGTATTATGGTATACCTGACACCATGCTGCTAATAAATAACACACTTCACTATCACTGACTTGACAAACCCAATTTCTTTCATGTCTAGCCTCTGAGGCTGCTCAGTGTACTGTTCACTATCCTTGCTTTACTTCATCAAGTTTATTGCTTTTAATAACTGATCAAGGCACAAATATAATCAATTTCTGAGGCTGAAATGTAGTCACTGTTGATGGAGCCCACCATTCCATACTTGTGTGGTTCATTATGCCAGTCCCAGAGACAGAAGAGAAATGAACGTCCTTTCCTCTTCTTCTTTTAGAAACATCAAGATTAAAAAAGAACATGTCAATGTAAAGAATTTGGGGTCTTTTGAATATGACAGTGCTTGTTGTTGGCATTGTGAACTGGTCCAACCATTCTGAAGAAAAATCTGGAACTATGCCCAAGGGCCTATAAACTGTACATACCCTTTGACTTAGCAATACCACTACTAGGTCTATATCCCAGAGAGACCAAAGAAAAGGGGAAAGGACTTATATGTAGAAGAATATTTATAGTGGCTCTTTCTGTGGTGGCAAAAAATTGGAAATTGAGGGGATGGATTCTCCTGTCCAGAATGATTGTGATGGGATATTATTGTGCTATGAGAAATGACAAGCAGGATGGTTTTGGAATGACCTGGGAAGACTTATATGAACTGATATAAAGTGAAGTGAGCAGAACCAGAGCATTGTCTTGCAAACAGCAATATTATAAGGATGATCAACTGTGAAAAACTTAACTATTCTGATCAGGATGATGATCCAAAACAATTCCAAAGGACCCATGATGGAAAATGTTATCTATCTCCAGAGAGAACTGATAAATTCTCAATGAAGGTTAAAACATACTTTTTTAACTTTCTTTTTTATTTTTACAACATGACAAAGATGGAAATATCTTTCACGTAATTTCACATGTATAACTGATATACTGCTTGCCTTCTCAATGGAGGGGGGGGTGAGTGGGAGAGAACTTAGAACTCAACATTTGAAAAAATAAATGTTAAAAATAAACATATACACACACACATATATATATACATACAAACATATATGTGTGTATATGTGCACACATGCATGTATATGTGTGTATATACACACACACATACACACACATTGTGATCAGTGCTGAAATAAAGGCAACAGTGTCACATCCTTGATACTTAAAATTGACCCTAAAGCAAACCTTCCTGTACCCAACAATCTTTTGAGCACTGGAACACTTTCTCTGTGATTCTTTATTGCTTTGGCACAGGGGTTCTATGTCTAATCAAAAGTTTTCAGGAAATAAATTCATTTGGTACTAACACAAAACTTGGGTTAAAATATGGTGCTTCTGGGGGCGGCTAGGTGGCGCAGTGAATAGAGCACCGGCCCTGGAGTCAGGAGTACCTGAGTTCAAATCTGGCCTCAGACACTTAACACAAAAAACTAGCCGTGTGACCTTGGGCAAGTCACTTAACCCCAACTGTCCTCCAAAAAGCAAAAAAAAAAAAAAAAAATTAAAAATTAAAATATGGTGCTTCTGGAACAATGCATTGGCCTAGAAAAC
>CM053596.1:202514229-202543627 GCA_028646575.1 Pseudocheirus occidentalis
GAGAAAGAGAGAGAGAGAGAGAGAGAGAGAGGGAGGGAGGGAGGGAGAGAGATTGTTTTGGTGAGGCCATGAATGTTGTCTTCCATCTGCATCACTAGGGCTAGGGTGTAAGAGGTAACTGACCAAGGGAACTGTGACTACAAGTACACTGTTCTCATGGGGTAGAAGTGAGAGAAACAAAGAACAGGAATTTTCTTACAGTTACTACGTATACAGATTAATGCTAGGGTTAAATATTAAGACAATGAGGTTAACATCTCAATTGTTAAGAGTTTTTAATCTTTTTTGCATCATGGACTCCCTTCAAAAGTCTGATGAAGTCTATGGATCCCTTCCTAGAATGTTTTAAATGCATAAAATGAAATGCATACGATTACTCCCAAAAGTATATTAAAATAATTATCAAAATATTTTAGAAATACATTTGTGTTATACACACATACATATCTTTCTAGTGACAGGTCTCCCTGATAGCTACAGTAATTTCAAAGTTATGATGAGAGTGAATGATATTTCAAGATATCTGTAACAACTATAAGATGATATGAAAATATCTATGATTTCTAGTGGTAACAAAGTCACACAAGTACTACCAGCACTTACTGTGCTTTGTTACCTACATTCATAATTTTTTAAGAAGCTCACTTTCAGTCAGAGGTTAGTGAAAATAAAGATGTATTTTTTCCCATTCAAGTGCATGTATTCTGAAATCCATAGACCCCTGGGTGTCTGAGCATCCCAGGTTGAGAATCTCTGCTCTAGTGTCTCCTAAAAGAAGTGAAAGCCCTGCGATTCTCCCATTCAAACAGCAACTACCAAGTGTGGAAACAAAATCCTGTTATGAGGCAGAAGGCAGAATGAGAAAAGATTTCATTCAGTGGAAGCTGAGAAATCACACTGAGCCAGCAGGAATTGAGGGATACCAGGGGGAAATAACTATTCCCTTATTGCCCAAGGAAGCACAGGGAAAACTCAGCTTGGGACTGGAAGGTGAAATCTGAAGGAGCAAAAGGCTTCAAGCAGAAAAGGACAGAAGATGCATCATTAATCGAAGCCCAAGGTAGCCAAGGAGTTAATAACAGAGCACCTATCTCTCCGCTTCAAATGAGCTCCAGACTTAGTCTGGGATGAATCATAGCCCAGCTACTGAAAGAACTTGCTGACACAATTGAAGAATTATGGCTGGTCATCTCTGAGAAATCATGACACCTCAAGGTGAGGCAAATGGCAATGCTCAAAACAGGAGCAAAAATAGACTCTGAAAACTAAAGGCCCAGAAAAATTCTGGAATAGATGACTAAAGAGTTGGCTTGTGAGCATTTGAGCGCTCATATGAAGAGTCAAGGTGAGCTGAGTATGAAAAAGCCATGCCCAGTGAACCTCATTTACTTTTTAAATACAGTAATGGTCCAATATAAGGCAGTACTGTATGGTGGTTAAAGAGTTGGCCGTGAAGTCAGGAAGACCTGATTTAAAGCTCCATTTCTATTGGACAAGTCATTTAACTTTTCAGTGTTCTAGGCAACTCTATAAGACCATGAGTCTCAGAAAGGCTATCATCTTGCCATCATAGAGGGAGTTTCTTTCCCTGGGAGATCCCTACACCAATGATTTTGCAAGTTTAGTTCATATTCCTATGGTCTGATAGATAAAAGAAATGCAAAAAATACATCTCAGTTTTGGCATGGCATGTCACAAAAAGTTTCTCATGAAATCCTTGTGAACAGAGAAATATGGATTGGAAGGTAGTATACAAAAACGAATTTCAAGCTAGTTGGCCAGCATATGCAAAAGTATGTTGATGGAAGAAAGTGTTTAGTGGTATTCGATACTCCTCTGCTCTTGTGTTTTTTTAATCCACAATTTGTAGAAAGAGAAAGAGGGCATACTGTTTCAAAAATTCAAATGTCAACCTGAGAAGTAAAGCTAATGCACTATATGATTGAAAGGAATTAAGAAATCTTTAAGGCCATCTCAGTAAGTTGGGGGGAAAAGGACTAAAACCATTAAATTTACATTTAACAAGGACTGATGTAAAGTTATACATTCTGATTCTCCCAAATCAATTGAGTCAATATGGCACTGAAGGGAACAACATTAAGAATTTTTTAAAATAATCAAATTTTTATTTAAATAATTAAAATATAATTTATATTTATATAATTTGTATATATTTATCATTATTACATATTTATATATTATATATTTATGTGATTTATATATAAATATAAAATATAAAAATAATTAAAATATTAAGAATATTTGAAATTGGAAAACCTGCATTCGAAATCTGACATTTCCATTTTACTTTCCACAAGACACTGGGAAAATCACCTAACTTCTCTTGGCCTGAACTTTCCCATCTATAAAATGAGGGAGTTGGATTAGAAGAAATCTAGGGTCTCTTTCGGCTCTAAGGTTCCGATTCTATGACCTGCCTGGTGAAAATACCCCCAGGTGTTTTATTTGATCACAAACTGAATATGAATCAAAGGAATGGTATGCATACTAAAAAATCCATGCCATCTCAGACTAGAATGGTTAATGAAAGTATAGCATCCAGAGCAGCAGATTTAATAGTCACACTACACTCAGGTCTGGGTAGAGAGTCTTAAGTGTTGTGACCAGTTGTGAGCATAATTATAAAGACAGTGAACTTCTCTCCACCAATAAGGCTGCCATATTGGTACAAATACCTGTCCCCTCTCTGGAGTATTACAATTTACCCCCAAATTGGTCTCATGCTTCTTGAATCCATCTTTCTCCTAGCTCCCCAAATCATTTTACCATTGTGCTAATATGGCCATACTTGACCCCTTCTCAAAAACCTTTGGTGCTCATGGGAAAACAAATACACACCATAGTCTCAGGGGCTCCACAATCTGACTCTAACCTACTTTGCTCAGCCTTGTTTCACATTATTTGTTTTCCTTTTTTGCTTGTATTTATGCCCTCAGTGCCTGGCATACAGCAAGCATTTAATAAATTCTTGCTATCTGCCTGCCTATGTCTCAGTCACACTGGACTAGCCCTGGCTTGAGCCCTAGCAGCCTTCTCCTTCCTCCTTTTATTTGCACAGGTCACCCTTCATATTTCAAATGAATGCCTTACTCATTTCTACTTAAGGAAAATCGTCCAGCTAGGGAGAGCACTGGATAGAATAATGGCCTAGAGTCACCAGGATGTAGGTTCAAATCAAGTCTCCAACACTTCTTAGCTGTGTGACCCTGGGCAAGTCATCTAACCTCTTAACTTGTCTCAGTTTTCTCAACCTTAAAATGGGGGTAATAATAGCACCTACCTTGCAAGGGTGTTGTAAAGATCAAGTAAGATGTTTATTAAGTATCAGGCACATATGAAGTACTATATAAATGCTTATTTCCTTTCCCCCATTTTAGGACTGAAGATCAGGTGCCATCTTCTCCTGGTTCTCTCTTTCCTTGTTCTTATTCCTAGAATACTCTGGATGGAATTTGACTATGATCTCTGTCACTAATTCTATTATTTATACTATACTATTCTTAACATCTGCAGTAAAGTAGTTATTGTTGCAATCATGATGACTACCCTGAGAACACGGTGGTACTGATGATTTACTACAAGCAGGAGTACTACAAACAAAGGGTGAAGCTATGTCTCCAAGGGATAGTAGCCGGATGTTAAAACAAAGGACTGAGCACGCACTGAAATGCACTCGCTCCTTACCTCCATCTCCTAGCATCCTTCAGTAGTCAAGGAAGTCATAGGGAGATTTCTAATTTATTTCTAAATACAACCCTCACAACAGACGACTTGTTTTCATAGTGGATCATTATCACATGTTAGCACGTGTCAATGAAAAGACGGTGAAATTAGAAGAACCATGTGTCATGGGACTCTGGATGTTGAGTCCTGGCTCTGACACTAATGGGATGACTGCGCTGTTATGCCTCCACTCTTGGCCTTAGCTTCTTCATTTGTAAAATGAGGATAATTATAACTTGTACTATCTATCTCACAAGGTTGCTGTGGGAAAGCCCTTTATGAATTTTAAAGGACTATATACATGTGAGCTATTATTATAATAGTCTTTCCCCCCACCTTAAACAAATACATAAAAGCTGCTGTCTTTTTCTTCCCCAATCCCTAAATGCCTAGCATCTTCTTAAATATCCGCTTTACCAAGGATGACAAAGACATGTTTCCATAGCTATTATTCAAAGCCTTTCCCTATCTGTTGTATGTCATCTCAGACACATTTCATATTTTTGGCACACAAAAAAGGTCTGCTTTTCCTGATGCTTGAAACACCTTGCATGAGAAAGAGATCTGAGTTTAAATGTGAAAGAACCAGCAGATGCCTATGTTTAAATTATTAAAAACAGAAAGGGAAGGGGTTTTTATAGACCCAGAAAGCAATGAAATGAAGAAAAAGACACCAAGTCTACCCAAAAGGTGATAAAATATTTTATTTGCTTCTTGGTTGTGAAAAAGAAAATAAATCAGAGAAAATACTATCAGAATGCCTTAAGGTTGAAGGCACCATCTTTCTTATTGGGCTCAGCCATGACCAGGATTAAAGACCTGGTGTGTTTCTCCAGCATTTGTTATCATGCAGCCCATATATTTCAATCCAGAAATCATGGACCTCATAAAAATAAAGTCAGTCAAAGGGCATGTACTAAGGTACTCTGTATACAACACTACCCTCCCCTGGATCAGGGCAGCCCAGAACAAACACCCCCTTGCCCTGGAGAAGTTTGCAATCTAAAAATCCACCTCCAGGGCATGGTTATCAGTTCAGAAAAAGCAGCAGAGCTGAGGCTCCAGCATGAGAGGCACAGGGCTTAGAAGGGCATGGATATAAAGGCTTCCAATCAGTTGTATACTTCAGCCCTGAGAAATGACTGGATTTTTTTGGGGTTCTCCTCCATACTAACTCTGCTAAGACAGAATAAATAAGTAAAAAGAAAGAGAAAACTTTTTCCACAGTGAAACAGAGAAGTCATCATGATCTGAACTCCACAGGAACTTTTCTTCCTGTCTCTTTCTGTTCTCTTGGTCTTTCTACTTAGAGAACAAAGCTAATTGTCCCCCCAGGTATGTCTTGTGTGCTTATGCCCACAACAAAGAGCCAGTAGGGGTCTTAGAACACCAGCAGCAAATCAGCCAGTAGCACTTTGGGTCATATGTTCCCATTGTTCCCACACAACTAATCTAGTCTTCTAAAACTACTTACTCCCTTTCCCCAAGGCAGCAGTTCTCAACCTGTGGCTCATGACCCCTTTGGGGGTAACCTAAGAACATGGGAAAACACATATTTCCAATGGTCTTAGGAACAGAGACACCGCTCCTCCATTGGTCTCCAGGAGGGTCCTCCCACATGCAGATACACCCACAGATGAGTATTAAAGGGTCCTGGCATTAGTAAGGTTGAGAACCACTGCCCTAAGGGAAGATTACTGTCATTAGTCAAAGAACCTGCCATGTAGGCCACAGAAAACTAGGGATTTCTAGATCTATTCATTTCTTATGCATGTGCTCACTTATAAAACTAACTATTTTATACATGGAGCTTACCAGATAAACATATTTAACCCTCCCCCTCAAATCTTCCTATGTGTAAAGAAAGGGGAGCAGATAATAGACATTGTTGATTGTGTAGTAGAGGGAAACTAGTCTATCCCTTCTCTCCTCCCTCTCAATTGATGTAATGACAGAAAATAAGGGGTAGGATAACAGATAACAATAGGTATTAGGCAACAGGGAACAATAGGCACTAGAGTTAATATTTAACAACTGACTCGCTGAAAATTGCAAGACATGCTCTAAAATTTAATCCGCAATATTCCCATTTTCTTCATCACTTGCTTAAATCTAAATAAAATCAAAATACATCAAGTCCTGGTTTTTAGCATTTGCTGATTCCTGAGGTACAAATGTCCACACTGAAAATTCTAACAGTTAATGATAGTATAATAGCATGAGGCACAATGGCTTGCCTTGCTATCCCTTTATGAAATATGAAGTTCTTTCAATAGAATTAGAATGGCTATTGGTCACTGGCTAGCTAGCAAAACACTGGTCATTCCCTAATGACTTCTATGAACACTAAGCCTGCCAAAAGAGTTCAAAGGAGCACAGAGAACAGGAATTCAATGCTGCTTGTGAGCCTTTACCAGAGGTCAGTGCCACCTTCTTCTCTTCCCTTCTTTATAGGATATGGAAATTTTGCAACGGATCCTCACCCTAGGAGGAGACAGTAGAACCAGAAGAGGGATACAAGAAGCAGCTTCGAAGAGTGTTATCTATAGTCACAGAGAAAAGAGTAGAGTCAGAATTGAAGAAATAACCAGCTCTGGCAGCTGAGACCTGAGCTGTGGAGAGGAGGAAACTCGAACAACCCGCCCCAGTAGAGATGCTGCACCCAGGGGAAAGCAGCATAGGAGCACCATGAGAGGAGAAAGGGCATAGGAGCCCTGCAGGCTGAAGTTGTAAACTGCTTTGGCAACATATGTCTGCCTCACTAGCAGTGTACTCTTAAGTTTGTGTTCATTCTGCCCATGGATGTTGTGCATATTTGAGTTTAAACACAAGCATCAGCTTATTCTTTCACATTTAAATTTAAATTAAGTTCCCCACCCTGGGTTGGGACTGGGGAAGGGAGAGGAAAAGATGTTTTATAGACAATGTTCTTGCTATGTCCATTTTAGTAAATGCCTTTGCTTTCAGCCACTCATATTTACTAACTCATTATTAAAGGTAAGCTCACCAGTGGGGGATAGTGTAGACCCACAGGGAAACCATGGAAGCTATGAGAATAGTTACACCTATGGGAAACCAGCCTCCATAACTGTTGTTGCCATATTTGGGAAGTAGCTGAGAAAGGGTGCAGTAATTATATCTAAGCCAAAACCTTCCACTGGAGTTTATCAGAAATGAGAAGGCTAGGGATACACTATACAGAAAGAGTTAATGAAAGGATTTCATTATTGTATTATTTTGGCTTAAGTGTGTTCCTTTTATTTTCTGGAATTCAAATTTCTCAAATGTGATGTCTTATATTGATGAGAAGTTACATGTTTATGAATATGAAGTTGAAGTGATGAATAAATTTAAGAGATTAGATCTGGTTGATAGAGCGTTGAAGACCTATGGACAGAGGTTTGCAATACTGTACTGGAAGCAGCAACAAAAAACATTCCAAAGAAAAAGAAGAGCAAGAAAGCAAAATGGCTGTCTGGTGGGGCTTTACAAATAGCTGGGGAAAAAAGGAAAGGAAAAGACAAAAGAAAAAAGGAAAGGTATGCCCACCTAAATGCAGAATTCCAGAGAATAACAAGGAGAGATAAGAAGGTTTTCTTAAACGAATGATACAAAGAAACAGAAGGAAACAATGGGAATAAGAATGAGAAAAACAAGAGATCTCTTTAAGAAAATCAGAGATATCAAGGGAAAATTTCATGTAGAAATGGGCATGATAAAAGACAAAAATGGTAGAGACTTAAGAGAATGAGAATAAGAAAAGGAGACAAGACTATGCAGAAGAACTATACAAGAAATATCTTAATATCACCAATAACCATGATGGTGTGATTCCTGATCTATATAGCCAGATATCCTGGAGAATGAAATCAGATGGGAAGAGTTGTGAAAAATAAGGCTAGTGAAGATGAAGAAATTCCAGCTGAGCTATTTAAATCCTAAAATCCTAAAAGATGATGCTGTTAAAGGAATTCTCTCAATATGCCAACAAATTTGGAAAACCCAACAGTGGCCAATGGATTGGAAAAGATCAGTTACATCCCAATCCTAAAGAAGGGCAATGCCAAGGAATGTTCATATTACTGAACGATTGCACTCATTTTACATGCCAGCAAGGTTCTGTTTAAGATTCTGCAAGCCAGGTTTCAGCCATATGTGAATTGAGCATTACCAGAAGTGCAGGATGATTTTTGAAGAGGGAGAGGAACTAGAGACCAAATTGCCAACATTTGCTGGATTATGGAGAAAGTGAAGTAGTACAGAAAAAAAAAGACAACTATTTCTGCTTCACTGACTACATTGACTACACTGCATGGATCACAACAAAATGGGGCAAGTCCTCACCAAAGCATTTTGTCTCCTGAGTAACCTTGTATGTGGATCAAGAAGCAATAGTTAGAATCAAACATGGACCAACTTATTGGTTTAATATTGGGAAAGAAGTATGACAAGGATGTATATTGCCACCTTATTTAACTTATTTGCAGAGTGCATCATGCAAAATGCCAAGCTGGATGAATCAAAAGCTGGAATTAATGTTGCTAGGAGAAATATCAACATTCTCAGATATGAAGATGATACCACTCTAATGACAGAAAGTAAAGAATCAAGAAGGCTATTGATGAGGTCCAAAGGGGAGGGTATAAAAGTATGGCTTGAAATTTAACACGAAAAAAGAAAAAAAACTAAAATCTTGGCAACTTGTCCTATCACTGCCTGGCAAAGAGAAGAAATAGAAACAGTGTCAGATTTTATAATCTTGGGTTCAAAGATTACCGCAGATGGTAACTGCAGATGGCAAATCTGAACAGCACACTAAAATAAAAAGCAGAGACATCACCTTGCTGACAAAGGTTCATAGCTCAGCTATGGTTTTTCCAGTAGCAATGTATGGCTGTGAGAGCTAGACTATAAGGAAAGCTAAGTGCCACAGAACTGATGTTTTTTAATTGGAGAAGACTTTTGAGAGTATCTTGGACAGCAAGAAGATTAAATCCGTCAAGTAATTTAATTAATTAAAAAGAAATTAATTCAAGCTATTCACTGGAAGGTCAAATACTGAAGCTGAAACTTAAATACTTTGACCACATAATGAGAAAACATGACTCATTGGAAAGGACCCTGACACAGGGAAAAATGGAAGGCAAAAAGAAGGGATGGCAGAGGATGAGATGGATAGATAGTGTCATAGAAATAATGAACAGGAACTTGGATAGACTTCGAGAGATAGTGAAGGATAGGTGTGCTATAATGGTTATAGAAAATCACAAAGAACCAAAACTGAGTAGTTGAACAAGTGTTCCTCTTGTTTTCTAGAATTAAAATTTCTCAAATATTTAACTCAAGCTTAAGCATCTCTTGCCATTTAATAAAATATATACCGCTCTTCAGATAGATTATGTATTTGGATATCTATTCTGCCCAGTAGTATATCCAATTCAGCCTTGGATTTGTCATCAGAATGTCTTATACAGTTATGATAGTACAAGATGAGAAACAGCAACTATAATATCAGAAAGCTTTTATACATATAACCCCCTATTTTGACTTTTAAAGCTCTTCATAGCCTGGTCCCTTCCTCCCTTTTCAATTCTCTACACACTCTAGGATCCAGCACACTAGCCTACTTGTATTTCTTACATAGGATATTCCATCTCCCACCTAGCCATTTATTTTCAATGGCTATCCTTCAACCGATCATCTTTATCATATCCACCTCTTTCTCTTAGTTTCTCTGGCTTCCTTCAAGACTCAACTCAAATCTAGTTTTGGGAGGAAATCTTTCCTGATCCATGCTCTCCATCCTGAACTCTGTTGCCCACCCTAAATGCTCTCCCCCAGACTGCCTGTACCTTATTCTCTGAAATCACCTTCTATTTCTCTCTGTGATATATGATATATGATATATATGTGTATCATGTATGCATATAAGTATACTTAGTACATATATGAATACATGCTTAGCATATTATATATTTATATGCATAAAATACATGCATACATATATGTTTTAAACAAGTATATATACTAAGTGTACAAGTATATGAATATTTAATATATATGTCTATGTAATACATATGTGTATGTACATAAACTTATATATTCATGCATATTCATATATATAAAAGCACATATATACATTTCTACATACACATATAAATATATGTATAGTTTATATGCACCTAATTATTTCATGTTGCCTCCCCCATTACCTTTTTTTGCCTTTCTTTATATCCTGAGGGTTTAGCACAGCATCTGGCACGTGTTGTTCAATTGTTCAGTCAGGTCTGACACTTTGTGACTCCATTTGGGGCTTTCTTGACAAGATACTGGAGTGGTTTGCCATTTCATTCTCCAGGGGATTAAGGAAAACAGGGGCTAAGTGACTTGTCCAGGGTCACACAACTAGGGTCTGAGGCCAGATTTGAACTTAGGTCTTCCTGAATCCAAGCCTATGCACTATTTTCTGATCCGTAAAGCTGTCCCAATGTCTGGCACATAGTAGCACTTAATAAGTGTTTGTTGACCAAATGACTGACCTCCAGTCCATCTCTCTCTTTCACTGAATCAAGATGTTCAACAAGGATGAGGTGTCTCTCTGCCTAGCAACATATACAAAGCGATTGTCTGACACAGTGAACACTGTGCTTTATATACACTGAGAACTTAATAAATTGAGCCTGAGATCCTCTACCACTTATTTATGCACTAAGTGGTCAATCTACTACATAAACAAGAGCATGAAAGTGAAGGGCCACTAACAGAGTAATATATTTTAATTTTTGTTGTTGTTACGTCACTTTTCAATTTTGTCTAACTCTTTCTGACTCCATTTGAGCTTTTCTTAACAAAGATACTGGAGTGGTTTGCCATTTCCTTCTCCAACTCATTTTATAGATTTGGAAACTGAGGTAAACAGGGTTAAGTAACTTGCCCAGGGTCACACAGTTAGTAAGTATCTGGGGCTGGATCTGAACTCAAGAAGATAAGTCTTCCTGATTCCAGGCCCAGCATTCTATCCACTCCATTATCTAACTGCCCCCAATACATTTTAACATCTATGGCTATACTCTATAATGCAGTACCATTCAGCACAGGAAACCTTTGGCATTCAGTATGCCACACCAATTATTCAGAATCTCTTGGACCAATTTCACTTACTTTTATCCATATGCCATGTAGAAAGAGATAGCAAGGGAAAATTTATACACTAGAACCATACATAGCTTAGAGTGAGAAGGACCTTAAAGACTGTCTCACCTAATTCTCTTATTTAACACATAAAAACTGAACTTCTTAAAGCAGGAATGATACATTGTTCAACATTGAGAGGGCAAACTTGCATTCAAAAATATATTCACAGAAAAATGGCCAAACCAAAATCCTGACTTTTAATAGCTGTCTACTGGTCAAAGAGATAAACTTTCATCCAATGTGAAGAGGAAGAGTTGATTTGGAGGAATTTTAATGATAGGATGAGTAATCTCTCCCAGGAAGTTACTGGTTGGGAGAACAGTTGTTCATTACCTGATGAAACAGGTTTCTCAGGCTAGCAGAAAGCAAAACAAATAAATCAATGTTATTTTCTAGCTTACCCAAACCCCATATTTAAAGTTAAAGTATTCAAACTTCCAATTCAAAGAAAATAGAGATAGAGCCAGCAATACATTTTGGATGTAGTGAAAAAAGAGATAGTCTGAGGGTAAGTACAAGAAAAAGAGAGAATGCTAAAAATAATACTAGCTAGCACTTTAGTGCTTTAAGGTCTGCAAAGTGCTTTTCAAATATTATCTCATTTTTCTTCATATCAATGAGAGATAAGTGTTATTATTATTGTGTCCACTTTACAGATGAGAAAATGGAGAGAGGCAAAGAGGAATGGACTTGCTCAGGGTCTGATAGCTAGTGTCTGAAGTCACATTTGAACTCAGGTCTTCCTGATTCCAGGCCCAGAGCTCCACCTAGCTACCAAAGCTCCACCTAGGTACCAAACAGTACCACCTAGCCACCAACTACTCTTGTTAAGTAGAAAATTTTACAGGAGAACTACTTGATTCAAGAGGTTGTACTGTACCACATAGGAGTTCAATAAATACTGAATAAAGAAGTTCTCTTTTTCGCATTTGGAGGTGTTATTTCATTTACTTTGGGTGTCACTTATGTGACCCAAATGGGGTAAATAAATATTATTGATTAATGTGGATAATAACTGTGAAATATAGTGGTATGTGGTAAGGTCATGGGAAATGAGATCATTCATTCTTCATCTGAATCAATACCAATGTTAGAAATAAAAAAGATTTCTATTTCATAGATTTTTCACTTCAAAATCCATTTTAAAAGATGTCTTTGCTGAGTAATCTCTTTTCATTCTCCATATCCAGCACTCTAATCTCATCTTTGCCATAAATGGATCTGGGCCTGAAATGGGCCCCTCCTCTGGGTTCCACCTATGGAAATCCTTCCCTCTCCCATCAGGGTCCAAGATGCCACCTCCTACAAGAAGTTGTTTTCATGATAATGAAATTGACTTTCCAATCCTCAAATTTCTCGGGGTCCTTTGTCTAGACTTAACCCCACTCTTACCAAATCTTTTTTTGAATTGTTATTCATGTAAATGAGATTGTCTCCTCCATTGAATTATAAACTCACTGAGGGCAGGACCTGTCACATCTCTATAAAAGCCCAGTGATTTGCACTTAATAAATGTTTACTGTATTGAACATATACATCCTATTAAACTTCTTTATTAGTGAATAAAATGCCATAAAAAAATCCATTGCAACCGTCCAAATTATTTCCTTGTACTTCAATGTTAGTCAAATACTGCTTTAGGCAAATGGTCCCTGAAAAGAGATGCTTGCATATTTATATGGAAATTTCTGCTAAAGTGGAATTTTACTGTGAATTTCTAATAATCTGCATTTCTCTTGTCCTATTTCTAGACTAAACTCCTGGAGAGCAGAACCATGGAGTAACTCAACCACTGGAACTTTCAAATTCTGAGGCAGATTAAGACCACATAGGGCTCTACTAACAATGGGTCCTCTTCAATAAGAAAGCATAGTAACAGAATTTATGATGCAAAATGGAACTTTGGGGTCACTCAAACCTAGGGCTCCAAGTACAAATGCCTATTTCACAATTCAACAACTTTCCAATCATGTCAATCTACCTCTGTTCAAGGGCTCTAAATGATGTAGCCAATCAAGAAAATGCCTTTCTTTGTCCTTCATTGTATTGCCAGTTCTTAGCACAATCCCTGGCACATTATAAGCACTTAATATATGCCTGCTGACTGACTGAGCAAATATTGGATGTAGGTGAGCACAAAAAAACCCCATCTCATCACCTCACAAATCATAGGAGTCTGGGAGTTGCCAAAAGTTCTCAAATTGAAGTGTTAACAGACTAGCTAAATTAAATGCATTAAAATGAGTCATTCATAGGACCTCCTTCAGAGTCAGGTAACTATCATCTCAAGTCCTGTACTGTTGGGCAAGTATATGATAAGTGCATAAGCATAAGATCATCTGCCAAAGGTCTTTTCTGGCCAAATCTCTCCCCCTTCCTCCTCCTCCAATTACAATGGCTTAGAAGATAAGCCTTTAACGCTCAATGATAATTTCCATTTGGGAAAAGTAAAACAATCCCTTCCCCTTACACATACACACACACACACACACACACACACACACACACAACCACTGTTATAGGCACAGGTCTTACAGGGAAAGTTTAGCAAGCAAAGTACACACTGTATTGGCATCAGGCTTGAATACAACTTTAAATGCAGGATTTGGAGGTGATGTTGCTGTTGTGCCAACAAAGTAAGCTTAAATGAAAGTATCTGACCACAGAGTTGTGCAAAGCAGATTTGAAATTCAAATGCAGCACAATTTTATCCAATATCAAAGGAAGAAAGAGTCTGGGACTAGGAATCAGAAGGAGCAGGTTCAGATCCCAACTCTGATCCTCACTTGCTATAGGACACCGGGCAAATCATTTAGCCTTTCTGAGCCTCTGTTGTCTCATTTGAAAAATGGGGATAATTATTTGTATTACCTACCTCACAGAGTCTCTATAAGGATCAAGTGAGAAGAATACATAAGAAGCACTATGTAATTATGTAAAGGTATACAAATCCATGCTATTGTTATTATTATTGTTATTATTATTATTATCACTTGCAACCAACATGCAAAAAAAAAAAAAACATGAAAGGCATCATCTAAGAGATGTGTTATGGGAAAAGAAGCTAACTAGTAGCCAGAGCAAGAGTGAAGGACAATCAAGGAAGAGCCCTCATACTGCAGTGGTAGCCAGGACATATTAAAAGACCTAGAAGAAAGGTCCTAGCCTACACAATAGACTCTTCTGTGGAGTATTAATGGGAGGACACAGAAAAGATTCACACAGAATGAGAAGGTACGGATGGAGATTGTGGGAGGAAGTAGCCACGCTGATGAGATCAGACATTCACAGAAGTATAGAAAGCTGTGAGTTATATCCAGGTTTCAGTGAACACAACTATCACCAAAATGTGTGTGTTAAATGTCTTTCCAGGATGGCTGCTGTGCTTTGCAATATCCCAGACCTTCCAGGAGCTACCGTTTATACAGTGACAATGATAAAGGGAAAAAACGTAAGAACTTTAGCATTAGTTAGGCCAACTCAGTTATTTTACAATCAAGGAGACCAAGGCCCAGAGAGGTTACAAGAGGAGTAAACCGCAGAATGAAGATTGTATCCAGGTGAGATTTTGACTCCAAACCCAGTGCTCTTTGCATTGTGACAATTGTGAATGGACACGTGTCAATAAATAGATAAGATTAGATATACCATTGATAACAGGGACTATGAAAAATTCGTGAGAAATTCCAGATTTTGATGTAAGAGAAGGTATTCAAGCTTAGGCTTTCAATAAAGGCTTTTTATGGAGGATTTCCTGCCGTCCTCCCCAAACCACATCTGACAATGCCATTCCCCTCTCAATAAAATCCAGTGGCTAACTATTACCTCTAGGATCAAATGGAAATTTCTCTGTTTGAAACCCTTTCACAATCTGGATCCAACCTACTTTTCCAGCCTTATTATAAATTACTCAATTTCATATAGAGTATGGTCTGTTCTAATGGTATTAAACTCAAACAGAAATGAACCCGGTTAGCAGCAAATTGACTTACAAAACCACAAATTAACATTATCGATGCTGCATTATATTTTTATTCATTTTGTTAAACATTTCCCAACTACATTTTACTCTGGTTCCTGCCCTTGAGTTTGACGCCTCTGGCCCAGCTTGAATAAACTTCTTGTGGTTCTTCTTACATAACACCTCACATATCCCATCTCCATGCATTTGCACTAGATGTCCCCCATGTACTCCCTCTCCATCTCTTGTAGAATCTGTACTTTCTCTTGAAATTCAGTTCAAGTATCACCTTCAGTATAAAACTTTTCCTAATCCCCTCAGCAGGTTGTGTGTGTGTGTGTGTGTGTGTGTGAGAAAGAGAGACAGAGAGAGAAAGACAGACAGACAGACAGACATGGGGGGAGGGGAGAAGAGACAGAGAATTGCCTTCAGAAAGAACTCTGCTGGAGTCCACCTTTGAGGCATACCATCTGTGTGACCCTAGGAAAGTCATTTAACTAACCTAATACTTAAATTTCAGAGAAGGTGCATTCCTGCACTGATAGAAAGATTTCCCTCTTCTGGGAGTTCCTATTCCTTTCCATATAACTTGTATATTCATTCATATGTGTGTGTATATAAATATATATATATGTGTGTATGTATATACTTGGATATATATGTATGTGTATGTGTATACACCTCTATATACCTATATATAAATATATATGCATCTATATACACACACATATATACATATATATATTTTATATGTATATAGATACACACACAACACACACACACACACACTCCATCTCCCAATCAAATGTAGGCTTCTTGAAAACAGGGACAATTTTATTTTTGTCTGCATTTTCAGAGCATAGCACAATAACACACAGTAGGCCCTTGAATGTTTGTTGAATGACTGAGGTGGGGTTTTAGAAGCCACTCTTTATAGCTGCTATTAAGCTCACAAAGAGAAATGGCTCTTTTCTTTTTAAGATATTTGTAAAGCAACCTAAATAAAAAATATACTCAAGACCACAAAAGTTTCTCAAGTTGCCACACACCAATGGATCAAATTCTAACAAATGCTGAGAGTAAATATGTATTCTAATTATTTAAAAAAAACATTCCCAGGTTCAGATCACCTTTGCCAACAGATGGCCTGGAGCAAAGTATCCTAGGCTTCATTAAGCAATAGTCTGAAAACAGGGAGGGGTTTTCATAAACTCTAAATTACTACCTTCCTAAAGCCTTGGTTATAAAATCAACAAGAAAAAAGGAACACAATGCAAAACAAGGAGCCCAGGATGAGCTAGTTCCTTAAAAAATGTGAAAAGGCCTAGAAGACCTTGGGCCTGTATTTTCTAGCTTAGGGAAAAGGCCATGAATCTGCACGACCTCTTTGGACAGTATGAGAACTTTCTGTTTACCAGTCAGCATTTAATGAAGGAAAATTTCCAAGTGTGTTCAGTTGTGCCTCAGTCCCCTAAAAAGCCCAGATTTAACTCACAATGCTCTTTTCCTTCTTTATACACTCCCTCCCAGGTAATTTCATGCTCAATGTGTACTTGATTCTAAAGAAGCCAGAGATAAAAAGAAAAAATCCTTTATATCAATCAAAACCTTCCTGTTGTCTGTAAAGTAAAATTGAAGGAGTTAGTTAGTAGCCCTGGGTTGAAGCAGGTGGAAGGTAACAAGGCCCTATTTGCCAGACAAACACATAGGAAGCAATTAAGTTTATAACAGGAAAAGAGGAACCCAAAAGCCATCCGAAATAAAAGAAAGCCTCCCTGCCTCCTCTCGGGTCTCAGTTATTCTACCATAAAGAAGGCTGAATGATTCATTTGCAACAATGGAACAGTAAAAGCACTGTTCAAATGACAGATAACATTGACTCTCTCTCTCCTCAGACTTGCCTGTCAGGTTTGAATTTCTTTGCTGGGGGATAGATGGCTGTCTCAGCTGAGAGAAAGGAAAGAAAATCTATACACATGAAGAGGCTTAGAGAGGAGAGCAGGACTTATACACCCTTGAACTTGGCTAGAATGTACAAATTTCAGTATTTAAGTGGATTTCCTTGGTGTGGAGTGAGGCAGGCTGCCCACAGGTCTGGAGAAACAAGCTCTCACTCCAAGCAATCAGAAATCTGTCCACCAGGCAAATTCCTCTTAATTCAGAGGTTCCTAACCTTTGTTATAACATGGATCCTTTTGGCTATCTAGTGAAGCCTGTAGATCCCTTCTCAGAATAATGCTGGTTTTTAAAAAACAGAATAACAAAGAAACCAATTATGTAGCAATATAATTATTTTAAAAAATCTTTTAAGTTCGTAAACCCCTATGTTTACCCTGAAGGCCCTAGCTGTGGAAGCTGAATTAGGTAATGAAGGTTAGTGGCAGTCACAAACTCAGTTCAGCCTTGGCCTTCCAGTCAACATATGTCTTCCAACTAATTGTTTTCCAACTCAGGCTCCAGCAAGGGGATGCTGCTGATGGAGAGATAAGGCTATGTAAGGAGTTCCCAGGCAGCTCAGCAATATGGGTGCTTGCAGCATAAACAGGCTTACTAGCACGGCGGCAGCAGCCATGGCACCCAGAGCAGTGGACAAAAGGAAAGGCAAAAGTCAACAGGGAAAGGAGGCACGACTGTAGTTTTAGAGAGAAGGAAATCAAACCCAGCACTGAGTTTGAAAAAGAAAGGCAAAGCAGAATGATTGATTTCCAGCTGGCATCTGAACAGAAGTCAAATCCCATCCCACCATCCCCTACTTCCCAACTTTAGAAGTAAGAAGTAATGTGGTGCAAGGATTAGCTAGTTGATCTCAACTCTGCTACAAGGGGGTTGTGTGACCCTGGGTGATCCAGGCAGCTCTCCAAATTCTAACCAAGCTACAGAAGTCGATCATCTGCATTGTTCTTCACCCGCAGCTTCCTAACTTGATGAAATCATAGATCTGTATTTTTTAAAAAAGTTTAAGAGTAGAAAAGATGTTTCTACCTTGAGACCAAAGTATGCCCTAGACCCTTCAACACCAATCTGCCAATAGCCCAACCCTACCCCAAGCCACCTAATGAGAATAATAGCAGCATTCAGTTATCTCTTTTATGTAGTATTTTAGATACGGTACAACAGAGTTGATGAAGAACCAATCTCAAAATCAAGAATCCCTGGGTTCAAGTCCCACCTAAGATACTGGCCAAGTTATCCAACTTCTGGGTTGTCTAGTTGCAAAAAATGGTGCCAATCTGTACTGGTAAAGGGAGTTTCTCCAGCAGGGATTTCCCTATACCAATGACATGATGGTAGGTACTCAATGAATGTTCACTGACTGGTCGTCCCTATCCCTATACGATCCTTTAATTTTCTGTAAAACAGCTGTTCTCAACCTGTGGGTTATGTTCAATTTCTAACAATGAAAATACATCGTGCATATCAGATATTTATATTATGATTCATAACAGTAACAAAATTACAGTTATGAAGTAGCAATGAAAATAATTTTATGGTTGGTGGAACATGAGGAACTGTATTAAAGGGTCGCGGCATTAGGAAGGTTGAGAACCGCTGCTTTAAAACAACCCTCTAAGGTTGGTGCCTAAAGAAATATCCCCATTTTACAGATAGAGAGAATAAGGCTCAGAGAGATTAACATTACACTTTGGAAAGCATTTTACACATATTTTTCTTATTTCATCCTCCTAACACTTGTGAAGATGGAATCTTCATGTTATAGATGAAAAAACTGAGACAGGCTGAGTTTAATTGACTCGTCCAGGTTAACATAGCTAGTGAGTGTCAGAGGCTGGATTTTAAACTCATTCTTCCTGAATTCAGATGTAGTAGTCGGTCTATTTATGACTCCACTGAGCTGTTTCAGATTAAGTGATAGTCCTGCCCAGTTAGTAAATGTAGGCACCAGTCCTCAAGCCCAGACCTTCAGATTTTAAAACCAGTTGAACACCCCACTTCCAGGATAAAAGCAGATTTACTTCTGCAGACTAATTCCATTTGGCCTGATCTCCTAACTCACAGCCCATCAGGGAAGTACAAGCGATGTTACGGGCTACTTCATTCACAGCTGCTGTGGATATGAGATCATGAATGTCAGTGAAATATAGCATGTTTCTTGGATGAGCTGAACAATACATGTACATTGTCCTGAACTGAGACAAGGTATATAAAAAAAAGGTTGCCAACCCACCCTGGCCCAGGGGCAGTTTACAGACAATTAAACACATAAAATCAACATTCTTTCCTTTTGGGCTGACACCAGTTGTCTGCTTGCCTGAAGTCAGGAATGAGTGGCTATCTCAAAGACTGACTAGAACATTATTATTTTCATTCTTCAGCCCTGACAGGATAAACCCTTCCTCCCATTAAGCAGAGGACAAGAAGCTGAATTCAACCAGGAGGGTCTGGCGGTGAACTTCCCTGTTGTCTTCAAAACCGAGTGAGAATCTCCCCCAGTGTCCTCAAGGCCCCAGAGATGATCACTTGATCCCAAACTGAGGGGCAGGAGGGCACAAAGGAAGGGGAAGTGGGGTCACCTTGGAGTCAGAGGATACCTAGATCTTACTTCCCATGACCGTGAGCAATTCACTTAAATTGTGCCTCAGTCTCTTCATTTGTAAGATAAGGATACCATTCTTGAGACACACCTGGAACAGTTATGGGGAGGATCAAACGTGATTAATGATGCAAAACATTTTACAGACCTTGAATCAATGTCACTCATAATTAGTATTAGTATTATTATAGTGACCCTTTCCAACAAACCAATCACCACATTTTTACCCAAAAGATTTTCAGAAATATGTACCACTGGAATCACCTACACAGTAAAAACTTCTCTTTTCCTATTCTTATGGAAGTAGGCCTGGCTGGAGAAACAAGGAGAGTTAGGTTCTAGGCCCGGTTCTTTCATATATTATCCATGGGACCTTAAGGACATAGGTGACCTAATCTGCTGTGTGTTCACCAGTTTCCTCATCTGCTAAGTATTGATAACCTTTGCTCCACCTATTCTATAGGGCTGTACTAAGGATTAAATGAAATAATAAATATTAAAGCACTTGGAAAATTAAGAGTGTCAAATAAGTAGAAGCTATTACTAACCTTTCAATAAATATGTTTTTAAAAATAATTTTTAGCATAAACTTCCCGACAGTCTGAAAAAAACAAAACCAAAAACAAATAAATCTAAATGAAAACTAGAATCCCAAATAAAATCATACAATTCAAACTGTGGACAGTTGTGAAAAAAGAAAAAATCAACTTTGACAAACCAATAGCCATTTCAGCTTACTTTTCCTGTCTCCTTTCTGCCCCTCCCCAGTCTCTTTTCTGTGTACTTGTAAAGTTTTGTTACTTTCTGTTGTTGTTTTTTTCTTTTGTTTTTATTGCTTTATTATTTTATTGGGGGTTGTGGGTTTTGGTTTTTTCCCCTGGGGATGGGAAGAAGGTAACTCTTTGTATTCACACCAAGCATTAGTTTCAAACAAAGTAGTCCCTTAAAAATGCTTTATTGAAGCAAAATGGATTTTATAATATAGCTTTTTAAACTCAGCAACAGGGCTCAGTGCTAACGATCACCCAAACATTGCCAAGTTTTGCCAGGTTCTACTCCCACATTGCAGAGGCCAACAAAGGCGCTGTAGTCATCTTTCTACTCAAGAAAAGGAAAGGAAAAAAAAATACAGTCACCCTAACCAATATGCTATTGCTGAGAAGTGAGAGATTTGCACCATGTGAGATCTTGAAGGTGGGGGGTGGAGGGTGAAGAAGGAGCTGAAAACAAAATGCCATCCGCCACTTTATTCATTCTGGCCCACAGAGGGGATTGTCAGCCAGGAATAACTAGAGTTCCATTCAACTGGAGTTGCCTGACTTTATGGGTGCCAGGCATCAACTTGCCAACTGGGCAACATCAATCCCCAAAGTTGTCACAGTGGGCCATACTCTTAAGTTATTTCAAGATAGTATCATGTGGAAGATGGGGAAACAGAACAGAATCTAGGAGAGAACCTCAAAAGTCTGCTCACAATTGGACAAGTGGATTGGAAGACCAAAAATGTCATTACTGTGGCTATTCAATCTGGGTAATACGAGGCCCCACAAAGTAGCTCCACAAGTTAGAAGACAGACTGGAGGAATAATATCATTTTTATAGCTTATGAATTCCCCTGGAAAGTAGATAGCATTAATATTATCCCTGATTTATATCTGGGAGAACTGAGGGTGAGAGTAGTTAAATGTCCAGCTGCATTTAACTAACATTTAACTAATTTAACAAGCCAAATCCAGCTTGGGGATGCTAGAGCTGGTTCTCAAACCTTGATCCTCCAACTTCAGTGTTCTCTCCATCGACTCACAGGGTGTAAATCTGTGGCCAGTCCTCCTTAGCTTGAGAAAATCACTTAAAGTCTCCAAGTTATCAAATCTACAAGAGGGAAGTCTTGATAGATGCTACATTGTAGGGAAAGCAACATGAAACAGATTACCAAAAATCTGTCACAACACAGCACATCCTCCTTCCCAATAAAAGAAACCAGGAGCCTACACAGATAAACAATCTCACCTATTTGTTTCTGAAATTTGGTTAGGTTGTAGAGAGGAAGAGATTCGGTTACACCTAAATAAGGCTAAAAAGTATTCAGTTGGTCAGTCAAGTTTTTTTGTTTTGTTTTGTTTTGTTTTGTTTCTGGCTTACTATGTGCAAGACACTGTAAAGGATAAAAGATGACTGAGATCTAAGCCCCAACTGCATAGGTTCTATTCATACAATATATAAAGTGAAAAGTTTGTGCACTGATGCAAAACCAGAAGGCAATATCCATCTGCGCTGCCTGAATTTGAATCTGGAGGAAGCCTTCAATATATTCTGCTTTATTCATTCAACAATCCTTTACTAAGTTAACCATACTATGACTACTACAACTACTGTGACGATGACTACTACTAGCTTATATTTCTCTTCTGTAGCATTTTAAGATTTACAAAACATTTTTAATATATCCTTTCACTTGATGCCAATCCTGGTACTATGCCAAGGATTGGTATTACAAAGACAACAAACAAAATAGCATCTTTTTCTCAAGGAATGTAAGTTCTTGGAGGGAATAAAGAGGAATAAATAAAATGCGTGCTGTTAGGCAGCACAGTGGCTAGAGCTTAGTGCTAGAGGGAGGAAGATGAGTCCTGAGTTCAAATCTGTCCTCAAATACCTAGGTGTGTGACCCTGGACAAGTCACTTACCCCTGTTTTCCTCAGTTGCCCATCTGTAAAATCAGCTGGAGAAGGAAATGGCAAACCACTCTAGTATCTTTGCCAAGAAAACCCCAAATGGTTTACAAAGAGTCAGATACAACTGAAAAACAACCAAACAACAATGTGCAAATAAAAAAATATAAAGTAATTTTCAAGAGGGGAACACTAACATTGATTTCTGATAAAATAGCCTTTCCAAGTAAATGCATGTCCTATTTAGAAATAAATGAATGGAATAGGGGCTAAAAAGATTCAATAACCCAAGCTAAAGTAGACACATAAACTGTCTGATGAACTTCCGATCTGAGTCAGATATATAATATCATTATTTTCTATATAATTAACCACATCCCGCTCCCTAACCATGATATTCTCTAAAGTGCTGTCCTTGCCACTCTTCTTGTCTTCTTTTTTTATACTTTCTTCATTGATGATCTCATTAGCTTCCATAGGTTTAACTTTTTCTATGTAGATACTTTTCACATCTATAAATCCAGTTTTCTTTTTTCTCTCCTGCACTCGTTTCCTTAACTCATACTCTATATAAGACACTTTCAATTAGATAAGCGAAAGTTACTTTAAACTCAAGATGTCTAAAACAAAATTCATTGTCTTTTCCTCCAACCCATCCTTCTTCCTAATTTCCATAGAGTGCTATCATTCTTCTGGTCACTCAGGTTTGCGGTCTCAACTCTACCTCTGTAGTATCTCTTAAAACCATCCTCTTCTCTCTACTCACATAGCCACCCCTAGGTGACACTCCCTAGAATACAACGCCTCTTTATTTTTCATATGGATCATTTAAATAGTCTTCTGTTAGTCTCTCTCCTTAAAGTCTTTCCCTCTTCCAATTCATGGTCCAAATAAATACCAAACTGATAGCCTAAAACACAGGTCTAACCATATCGCTCCTCAGACCTAAAAACCCTAATGACTCCCTATTGCCTCAAGGATAAAATATAAAATCATCCATTTAACATTTAAAGCCCTTCATAATATCTTTCCAGCCTTTCTTTTTAAAAATTTTATTTCAATTAACAAAAATTCATTTTCCCCAGTGTCCCACACCTCTTCTGGTTAAAAAAAAAAAAGGACAAGAAAAACAAAATATAGTCAAGCAAAGCAAATACTCACATTTGTGCATCTAAAAATATGTATTTCTTTCTGTATTTTGAATCCATCACCTCTCTTTCAGGAGGTGGGTAGTGTGGTTTATGATCTATCCTCTAGAGTTGTGGTTTTGTCATCACACTGATGATCTTAAGTTTTTCCAAGCTGATTGTCTTTCCACTGTTGTTGCTTTTGTTCAAATTGTTCTGATTCTGCTCACTTCATTATGCATAAGTTCATACAAATCTTCCCAGGTTTCTCTAAAACTTTCCCCCTATATAATTTTTTTCACTGATAAGATGCCTTATTGTAAAATGTATTTTCTACCTTCCCTACTTTTTTCCATCCAACTGCTAAAGAAGTGGAGAGGAGAAATACAACTATTTTAACAGGATTTCGTTAAATGAGGTTTTTTAAAATCTGGTATATAAACTTTGTATCATTTGATTGCATCAAGCATTAAAATGTTGAAAAATTCATAAAGAATTCACCCCCAAACAAAGCACAGTAGAATATGGACTAATTTTCATCATTGCAGGGAGAGAAGGCTCAGGTGGAGCTCAGATGTTCTTTCCATACTATTAAACATACTTCATGTTGGATGAGGATTTGGATATCTTATTCATTATTGAAAAGAATTCCCTGAAATGTCTCTGAGGGATGTGTAATGAAATTATTTGAAAAAAAAATCCCTTCATCATTTCTTACAGCAAAATGGTATTTTGTTACCTTCATATAACATCATTATTAAGCCATTCCCCAGTTTATAGGTACCCCCTTAGTTTCCAGTTCTTTGCCACTATTAAAGGAGTTCCTATAAATGTTTTTGGATTTATTGATCCTTTTTCTCTTTCTTTGATCTTTTTTGGGGGATAGGTGTAGATCTCATATCAGCGGGTCAAAAGGTATGCACAGGTTAGGGACTTAGGGGACTCCAAATCAAATTAGGGACTTCAAATCAAATTCTAGCCTACTGTCCTAGGCATATTAACACATGACTCTCTACAAAGTACTTAAATGTTCTCTGTTCCATTCCTAAAATACAATTCTTCTTCATCTCTGCTCCCCACAATCCCTAAACTTCCTTTAGAGCAGCAGTTCTCAACCTGTGGGTCGTGACCCCAAATGACCCTTTCACAGGAGTCACAGGGGTCACCTAAGATCATTGGGAAACACATATTTTTGATGGTTTTAGGAACGGAGAAACCACTCCCCAGTCCATCTCTAGGTGAGTCTGCCCATGTGCAGATACACCCACATAAAAGTATTAAAGGGTTGTGGCACTAGGAAGGTTGAGAACCACTGCTTTAAAGTTTGACCCAAGCATTATCTCCTAAATTACACCTTTCCTGACCTCCCCAGATGCTAATCCCTGCCCTCCTGGCCCCAATTACTTAGTATCCACTTATATGTACACACATTTTTTAAATCAATCAATCAAAAAGCTTTTACTAAGTAAGGTGATATAGTCCCTATCCTTTAAGTAACATTATTCTATGAAGCTTCATTTTTGCCTTTGTATGGCTAGTGCCTAGTGCCATTCCTGGCACATAGTAGGTGTTTAAAATTTTTTGTTAAATGAATGAGTAAATCATGGATGGATTTCAGAGGTCCTACCACCTGCCATATGATATCTACTCAGAGAATATATTTTCTTGTGACGCTGACTTTAAGTCATCTTACCACAATGGCTATAAGAAGCTGGGAAAGAAGACCCCACTACAGAAGAGATGATATTCAACTCTAGATGATGATAAAAGTGTCAGTAGGGAAGGAGATAAGGAGTGGGAAGAGGTAGCGGGATAGAGGACAAAAGGACATGTTGAGTTAACAGTGATGAATAATATCAATGTTTTTTTTCATCCTAGGCATCACATTTTGGGCAAAAATGAAATGGAATCTCTTTGTTTTTGAAAACAACTTAAAGTTCCCAAAGGTTATTTGAAAATCAATGCCTAGATCTTCATGCTTTCTTTGCTTATTAAGAAAAACTCACTTCAGGTGGAATACACTCCTAAAAGCAGAACTCTTAAGGTTAAGGCACCACTGCCCAGGCACAAGTCATAAGGAAAAACCTGCTGATAAGAAATAGATCCCAATAGGCTGCTCCATGCACTCAGGCCTAATCAGAGCAAGAGATCTAGTCCTTTTAATAAGTCTGCAGTAAGGCATTATTAAATGGGAGAGAAGAGTATCTGAGCAGACACTCTAATGAATTCTGTAATGCACTAGAGACAGATAATTATCATTAACAAATATTTGAGTGCCAAAAATTTACTCTGCTCAATAAGAATGGGAACTCAGACATGGTCCTACCTAAGCAATTCACAATTAGATAATTTGCTCTTGGTATTTCTTCCCTGGTTCCTCAGATTCAAAGTGGGAGGTCTACTTACAAGGAAGGGGGCCAAGGGGCAGGGCAGAAAGATATAATCAAAACGTGGAACGATTCTGCTGCTTTAGAAAGACCATAAACTGAGGGTTATCACATTCCCATATCAAAGTCAACAAGTCCCATTTCTAAGTGAACAGGGGTTTTTAATTTAGGATTTTCTTTAGAGGTCTGTAGATAGATTTCTGGGGGTCTGTGAACAGATGGGGGAAAAATTATACCTTTATTTCACAACCCCCTATCTGTAATTTAACATTTACTTCCATTATGAATTTTTAAAGAAATTCTGAGAAATCTACAGCCAACTACCAAAGGGGTCCATGATCCAAAAAAAGGGTTAAGAATCCCCAACCTAGAGCCTAACTGCAGAAAACCTATTTCTGTGACTCATTTTCTTCACCTAAAAAAATGGAGACACCACTAATATAATATGGACAAATATGAGGAGTCTTGAATCCTCTTAAAAAGCAAACTGGCAAAATAAGTACAAAAAAAATTCACTGATAACACAGTACTTTATGTATCTCCATGTCTTTACCTTGTCTTCAATCAATCATTCCACAAATATTTATCAAACATCTACTATGTACCAGGCAGAATGCTAGGTGCTAGGGGATACAAAGACAAAAATGAAACCATCCCTGCCCTCAGTGAGTTTGCATTCTATTAGGGGAACAACATATATGCATATAAGTAAATATAAAATTAATGTCTACAAAGTAAATCAAAGGTAATTTCAGGGAAGGCATTAGCAGCTAAAGAGAGGACCTTTTTTATATTTTATTTTTAATTAAGGAATAAAACAAGCAAGACCTCCTTTAGATGGCAGCACTTGATCTGACCTCTCAAAGAAGCTAAAGATTTTTTAAAAAGCAGATGTTGTTGCTTTATAGCACTTTGCAAAACTTAAAGTGCTGCATAAAATCCTGATTATTATTATCATCATCAGTATTACTAGTGAGAGCATGAGAAGTTGAAGACAAGTCTGAATGGAAGGATGGTGGTATTCTCGAAAGAAAAGAAGTCAGGAAGGAGAGGAGATGGGGTGGGGGGGAGAAAGCAGGTAGGGAGAAAGTGAACTCAATAAGTCAAGTCAATAAGCAGTTATTAAACATCTGCCATGTTCCAGGCATCATGCTAAGGGCTGAGGGTGCAAAGAAAAGCAAAAACAAAACAAAAAGACGTCCTCCTCTAGGAGTTCCTGGTCTCAAGGGAGGAACAACATGCAAACAAGATAGAGGATAAATTGAAGAATTACAGAGGAAAGGCATTGGCATTCAAGAGGATCAGAAAAAGCTTCTTGCAGAAGGTGTAATTTTGAGTGGGATTTAAAGGACACCAGGGAAACTAGGAGGAAGAGATAAAGACAGAAGAATTCCAGGCATGCAGGACAATCAGATAAAAGTGCATGGAGTTGCGAGATGGAGGCCAGTGTCACTAGGTGATAGAGTACATGGAGGGTAGTAATGTCTGGGAAGACTGAGAAGGTAGTAAAGGGCCAGGTTATAAAAGGATTTTATAGCTTATCCTGGATGTAATGGTGACCACTGGAGCTTACAGAATAGGGGAGTGTGGGTGGGGAACCACAGTCTGGCCTGCTCTTTGATCTTTCTAAAGGTCGGGCTTGAGGATAGGCTTGAAAGAAGAGACACTTTAGAAAACCAAACAGAAGGTTATTGTAATCATCCAGGCTTCAGTGAAGAGGGTTAGAATCAAGGTGCTAGCAGCGCCAGCAGAGAGAAGGTCTATGAAAGAGATATTTCAAAGGCAACAATGACAATGACCGATTGAATATGAGAATGAGAGAGGAGGGAGCATCCCGACTGACACCTACTTAGATTGCAGACTGAGTAACTTAAGAACACCGTGATGCCCCGGACAGTAACAGGGAAGTTAGGAAGAGAGTTTGGCTTACGAAGAAAGAGAATTAGTTCATTTTTATTCAGTTTAAGAAGTCTATGAGATATCCAATTTGTGATCAGTTGTAGATAAATTCTATTTTAGGCATGTTGAGTTTGAGATATCTATAGGACATGAAGTTGGATTATGTCTTATAATCAAAATGTCTAATTAATGGAACAAGACTAGAGCTAAGGAGGAAGATTGCAGCTGGATATTTAGATCTGGAAGCTGTATGCACAGAGACAAAAACTGACCTTGTAGGAGTTGATGAGATTGCCCATAGAGACAGCAAAAAGAAAACTGAGGCTAGAACCTTGGGCTACACCCACAGTTAGGAATTGGGATGTGGATGATTATTCAGAAAAGGAAATTGGAGATCAGCCAGAAAGGTTGAGAGTATGGGGTCTAAACTAAGAAAGATAAGTTGGTTGTTGTTTTTTTCTTGCTAGATGATAAGTGTCTGAGACCAGATTTGAACTTGGGTCCTCCTGATGCCAGAGTCCATACTCTATCCACTGCAGCAACCTAGCAGCCCTGAAAAGAAGTTTCACTAAAACCTATAATAAGTTTCCTGCGAGAGAAGATGAACAACAGCATCAATTGGCTTGGAAAGGCCAAGGAGGATGAAGACCTAACAAAAGGATATGGGAATTGGAACTTAAATCACTAATAACCTTGGAGAGGGTCATTTCAGTTAAGGGAAGTCAGCTTGCAAGAAATGAATATCTTCTATTTTAATTTAATGCTCCCTGAATGCAGTTGAGTAGGATCAGCTTTTAAAAAATTAATTCAATTAAAACAAGAATTAATTAAGCACCTTTTACAGGCCAGGTACTCTGAGATACAGACCAAAAATGAAAAAGTCTCTGCCCTCAAGGGATTTACAATACTTAGTCTACCACCATTCTGATTCTTCAAATAGTTTTGAGTTCAAAGTACACATTTAAGTGACATATCATAAATACAGAATAATGAACAAATAGGCAAACTAAATACAGGTAGCAACTGCACCTCACTTGATAGAGACTTTTCTTTTTCCTGTCACTGAGGGTCAACAATTTCATTTGAATGTAGACATCCAATTTATTCTGAAAATACTTCAGGTGACCAAACTAACATTTTACTTCATCATTAAACACTTCCGTATGTAACAGAAAAAAAACAAATCTTTCCACCTTCTGAGAATTTCTAGTGTGCTCTGATTTTTGCTTGGACTCATGTGAATTAACTGGGACTGGGTCAGAAAAATCCAAGGACAGAAGCTCATAGTACTTACAAGAGAGAGGTACCTTCAAGCGTCATCAAGTCCAATGCTCTCACTTTGCTGATGAAGATACTGAGTCTCAGAAAATTTAACTTATTTGTTCAAGGGAATAAAAAGAAGTGTCAGAATCCAAACCCGGGCATTTCTGGTCTCAAATACTGTTTCTTTTTATTCTTTTAGTTAACACACAGGCTCAGGTATTGCATTAGGCTTCTAAATGGTGCCCCAGCCTCTCTATATCCTACATAATGTCACTCCCCTGCTTTAGAACCTTAAGTAACTCTCTACGACATCTAGACTAAAGTGTAACCTCCTCTGTCATTTAAAGCCTTTAAAGAATGGTTCCAATTTACCTTTCTAGGCTGATTATACACTATACCTCCCCACACAATGTTCTAATCAAACTGATTTATTTTTTAAATTTATTTTATTTTTATTTATGGAACAAAATAAGCATATCCACAACATAGTATGATTTTTTTTTAAAAAAAAGGATGATTGCGCATGAAACTGCAAATCCATTATGTACATCTTGCTATTCCTTTAAAATATATAATAAAATTAGCATGTAAGTTTTTCC
>CM053596.1:202544127-202562682 GCA_028646575.1 Pseudocheirus occidentalis
ATCCATCCATCCATCCATCCATCCATCACTAGTGTTGAATAAAGTTGAATTACATTGAACTTCGAAAAGACTGTAAGCTTCTTCAAGTCAAGAACAAACCTTGTATAGTATCTCAGATATATAGGAAATCAACAAATGTCTACTAACTTTCTTAGTGAACAGGAGATAGGGGAGACACAGGTTTTTAGCAGAGGGCCCTAGTATTCAAAATGGCATGTTGTAGGTGATTATTCTGATTCTATAGCTTTCTGTTTAGTTGCTTAATGAGAAGCTATGAGTTCTGGGGAGATAGACTGGCTATACGCTACAGGGTAAGACTTCAACAATAAGGCCTGGGTTTGAGTTTCAGTCTTTATAGTTCTTATCTGTGTAACCTTGGGCAACTTGTGTAATCTCTCTGGGCCTCAGTTTTCTCATCTGTAAAATGGGAGAGTTAGACTAGATGAACTCTAATCTAACTTCCATCTCTAGAGTCTATGATTATATGAAGGAAAGTAAACTGTGAGCAAATTTTAAAAATCATACCATATGAGGGTTGACTGAAAGGAGTTGTTAAGACTGGGGAGGTAAACTTAGGAGACACTGCCTTCAAATATTTGTCAAATGGAAGAGGAATTAGACTTTTTTTTTCTTAGAAGCAGCTCATCCAAATCTCCCCAGATGTTCTTTTAACCCCAACCTCAGAGGAGTTGAGTGAAAGGAGGGGTCCTCTATCAGCCCTTACTTTCTACCCAGCACCCTGCTTACCCAGCCTGGACATCCAAGTTATGCCTTAAAGGAAAAGACCATAATGGGGTCCCGATTAGATCAGGGTGAACAAGCCCAGATCTTTGTACATGCACCAGAAAAGATCAAACTGGAAGCAAGTGGGTAATAATTCATCAATCACACTTTAATAAGGTACAGAGAGTACACAGGCAGACTTTGTGGGGATGGTGGGGGAATGGGGTTGAGGAGGCAGACAGCAGGGAAAGAAGAGGAAGAAGAGGAGCACAAAGAATCACTTATGTAACTGAATTGGAATTGGGAGCATTCAGGCAGCATGGAACTGTAGTAGTTGGAAAAGTGCTCAAGGGGCAGGGTTTGGGGGTTCCATTCTTATATGGTTCTAGGAGGGAGGGAAATGGCCTAAGTCTTATCTGTGTCATCTTAGGAATCACTCAGAAGCATATTAATGTCATCTCAAACTTATCAATGGCACCTTAGGGTTGCCTCGTTAACATAATAGTTCTCTAATTTTACTGCCTGTGTCTGATGCTTCTTGGTAGCTCGCAGACAGAAGACCTTTACTGGGACCTAGCTGGCTTCTCTTAACTTCGTACATAGTCTCTAGAGGTGGCCTTAATTAATTTAGGAAGCAGTTTTGACAAGTGGCTTCTATGTTCCTCTTTATACTTTTAGTCCCTATTTCTTATTTATTATACTGGCTACTTACATAGTCATTTACCATATTAACTACTGGGGCAGTCATAGGAACCATAACAAAATACAATTTCCACACAGCAGGTTTCTCTGAAACTGTCCTTTTCATCACTTCTTATGACACAATAGTATTCAATTATATTCATATACCATAAGTTGTTCAGCCATTCCCCAAAGGATGGACACCTCTCCTGCTTCTAGTTCTTTTATATACACATACATACATACATACGTGTATGTATATATGTGTACACACACACACACACTCACCTATGCGGTGCAGTGGATAGAGTACCAGGCCTAGAGTCAGGAAGACTCATCTTCTTGAGTTCAAATCTGGCCTCAGACACTTACAAGTTGTGTGAGCCTAGACAAGTCACTTATCCCTGTATGCCTCAGTTTTGAGCTGGAGAAGGAAATGGCAAAGCACTCAAGTATCTCTGCCAAAACCCCAAATGGAGTCACAAAGAATCAGCCACAACTGAAAATGACTAAACAACAAAACAGTTCTATAAAAATATAGAGCTACAGATATCTATGGGCATATATACAAACATATACACACATTTGCATATACATGTGTGCACATTTATCAACATATTACCTCTCCTCTTCCTCCTTCTTTGACCTCTTTGGAGTATTTCTAAGATATAAAGGGACCAAATTCAAATGTTTAAGAATAAGAACCAGTCTTGAAATGATAAATGGTCAAAGGATGCAAATAGTTGATTTTCAAAGGAAGAAATCTAAGTTCTCAATAACTAGAGGGAAAAAATGTTCCAAATCATTAAAATTTAAGCATCTCTAAGGTTTTACTTGATACCTATCAAAATGGCAAAGCTGAACCCCTCCCCCCCCCCAAAAAAAGGATATGGTAAAAAGGAGGTATTACAGGAAAATCAGCACATGAATGCATGGCTGAAGGAGCCTTGGATTGGAATGGCTACTCAAGAAAGTATTCAAGAACTGTATTTAAAAAGTTACTGAACTTTGCTTGCTTTCTGACTCAGCAATAACACTCACGAGTGACTTTTACATTACAAAAAGCAACATGGAAAGGGAACAGAACTCTCAATGAGAAGCCAGGAATTCAAATCCTAAAGAAATTCTCTGTTGGATGATGCTAGGAAAATCATTTTGCCTCTCAAAGCTTCCATTTCCTCATCGGTAAAATGGAGATTATAATACTGACATCATCTGTCTCACAGGATTGTTGTGAGGGAAATGTTCTTGAACTTCAAAGTACTAAGTAAGCATGAGTCTTATTATATCGAGCTTTATGGTTCTATAACATTGTATCTATTATTTCCTGTGATCTTCATAACAACGCCATCCAGTAAGTATATTGTGTAAGAATTCATAGTACTTGTACATTTTACAAATGAGGAAACTGAGGCTCCAAGAGTGAGTTGTCTAGGTCATAAGAGACAGATCTGGGACGCTTTCAATCTTGGTCCAATGATGGGATAGCCCCAAGACTACTGTAACTTATGAATTTACCAAGTTAGTGTTTAAGATCTCCAGTACAGACGGTAAAATAATGGGTACTATAAAATTGCTATCTCATGAAAATTTATAGCAATAACAGAAGTGGGGGTGACTTCAAAAACTGTATTAAAAATTCTTGTGCAGCTGTTCATTTCTTTGCATTTAATGTCATTAAGAATAACTGCAATTTTAAAAACCAATTAAACTCTGTGGGTGGCATTTAGTGGATCTCATGAACATTCTGGACTCTCATGCATCAAAATAAAAATGTCAGATAGAGGTATTACTGGGCCTTTGTGTCTAGAAAATGATGAGGTGGGGGGGTGAAGAAGTTGCTTTATTCTTTTCTATAATTTTCTTTGGAATAATTTTGGGAAACATATTTTTTTACATTTCTGGAAGTGTTTCCCTAAGGTTCTCAAAATCTATACCCCTAAATTGGTTGTGTAGGAACATGTCAAAGTTATTTTATGTCTTTAGCACAAAAATAACATGAAATGAAAAAAATCACTAATAAGAAAAAGGAAAATTAATACAATTGTGACATAACAATCTCACACTTATCAAACTGGCAAAGATGACCAAAGTAGTTAATGTTGGAGGGAATACTAAAAAGAAAGGTTGATCCAAAGTTCTGCAACAGAATTTCGATTTACATGATACCTTTTAATCTCACTACTGGACAAATGCCCCAAGGAAGTCAAAGACAAAAAGACAAGTCCCATATACAGCAGGGTATCTGAGGGTGCATTGGATAAAGCATTGGGTCATTTGAGTCAGGAAGATCTGTGTGACCCTGGGCAAATCAACTCATCCCTGTTTGCCTCAGTTTCCTCAGCTTCAAAATAGGGATAGTAACAAGACCTACTTCACAGGGTTGTTGTGAGGTTCTAATAAGAAAATATTTGTAAAGTGTTTAGCACAGTTCCTGGAATTTAGTAATCACCATATAAATGTTGCCTATTATAAATATCCAGCAAGACTTTTTCCTAGCTGCAAAAATAAATAAATAAATTGGAAAAAAATGAAAGTCCATCAATTCTGGAATGGCTGAACAAAGTATAATATAAGAACATAATATGGCACCATAAGAAATGACAAATTTGAGGAATGAAGAGAAGCACAGAAAGAATGGCGTGAACTGGTGAAGAGTAATCAGAGTTAACAATACAAGCAATCACTACAGTAATGTAAATGAAAGCTGAAAATCAGCTCAACTCTGATTAATTATAATGATAATTCTTGGTCCAGGAGAATAGATGATGAGAATGCACAACTCTCTTCTCTGTAAATATGTGGGTGACTAAAGAATCCAGAATATTACAGATGCTGTCAGATATGGTTGTTATAATAATTTATTTTGCTTAACTTTTTTTATTACAAAGGAGAGTTCACTGGGTAGGTAAGACTCTATAAGGAAAAATAATTATTAAAATCAAAAGGTATGTATAAAACTTTCTTAAAAAAAAAGTTTAGGTACATTTCCCTTAAGAATTATAAGGGCAATCAGTATAAATAATGCACTGATTGAAACCACAGATTTCTTGGTGCTCCTATTCCATTTCCATGAAATGGAAATGTATTTTAAAAGACTAATATATCCCTCCCAACTTTATAGTTACACTATCTTGTTCAATCTCTTTTCATCCTTAGAACCTGTTTCTGTTCATATCAAAGATAATCGAACATGATTCAATCAAAAATTGCTTATTTAGTACTTAAAATGTTCAAAGTATCACTAGGTGCTATGAGAAGATAAGAAGACTTATAAAGTCATCAAGGTATTCACAATCCAGTTTAGGAGATAAGGTATAAGAAAAGTTAACTAACTACTTCCAACATTCACTCTACAAACCTGTATGAAACCCACATACCAAGAAAAGAGATAACTAAAACACAGTCTCTCCCCTCGAAATGCTTGAAAGCTAGCCTAGGAAATAAGAACAATAAATAAACAACCAATTAAAAGGCCAAAAGTCTTATGTGATAATCATCAAACTGAATGGCACAAGCCCATAATGTAGGAAATTAATGAGACAACACAGCTAATAAGCATTTGGGACAACAGAAAACCTTCACCAGTCCCTTCCTCCCTGGATGAGTCTGCCTTCAAAGAACGTGATTTTTTGTCTCTCTTACTCTAGAAATCCCCACTTTGATCTTCCATTGGTTTGTCCTCCTGGTCTCCCAAATGGTGCTTGTCTTTGCAAACTGCCTTCAAACAGCAGACCTGCTGTTTAGGACCTACTACCTACAGCTATCCACTTCAGGGACAGGCACCAGCTCAGCTTCAGTCTTTTCAACTCTAAGCTTTGTTTACTTGATAGCTTAATGAGCCACTCACTATCTTACATCTCTGATTTCACCTGGAGGCCCCAAATTCACAAAAGCCCAATAAAAGTCTAGGTTTCTCCCCATGGCTCCATCACTACCCTGGCTCTAATCCTGTTTCTCACCTACTGGTAAAATAAGACCAGTAAGTGTCACAACTTTGAAAGTCAGAGTAGGTAGCAATTACCACAGGCAGGAGTGATCAAGCAGGGTTTCCCTTGAGAATGCGCAGAATTTAAGCTCCTTTATTTTGGGAACTCTTTCTTCTTTTTTTTGGGGGGGGGGGTCTCAGTAGACGTAGTTCCTGGTATACAACAGGTGCCTAATAAATGCTTGTTGCATTGAACTGACTTACTGAGCTGGACCTAAAAATGGATAAGAATAAGTGGAGGGGAACTATCCTGGAGAAGGGAAGATACTGGGAGCAAAAGATATGTGATTAAAATGGAGGATTTACTCAGGAAAGGTTGGTGGGAGGAGGGATTTGAATGACAGAGTAGAAGGTCAGACTTCATCCTGTAGCCTGTGCGGAACCTTAGAAGGTGCTAGAGCAAGGGGTTGGAAAGCACCATTTTAGGAAAGTGAAAAAGGCAATCCATGTGCAGAATTTATTGCAATGGGGGTGGGGAAGAAGCTGAGACCAGTGAGGAGATCTCAGGTGTTAGGTGATTAAAAGGCAAACTTGAGTCTGTAACAGCTGCTGTTTCACTGATGAGAAAAAAATGCTTGACATAAAAAGCCAACATGAAGAAAGTACTCTGGCTCAGCAGTTAAGAAGCTAAATGTGCAGGAAACAGACAGATGGACTGGTTGGTCCTGGGTACAACAGCCTGTGGACCATTTATTATTAAAGGGTATTTCACATTTGGCTGGCTAATGGCTGAGAGAACAAGTTGATTCTCTAAGAGAAAGGATATTCTCTCTGATGTTAGGTTTCAAAGACCACATGAAACAAATAGGACCTGGAAAGGAGATGAGAAAGCCTTGGCTATTTCAGTCCCTACTTTTCACCTTTTTAATCTTCAGATCTACCAAACGAATTGTTTCACGTGGTTGGGTTTTAGAAAATGAACTACTGGTTCCCAGATTCTAAGGTTTTCATACAAAAGGAACCAGAAGGACATTACAAGAAATGTTATCTCCAATCAATTAAAAAATAGACACTGAGAGGTAAGCCTCAACTTCCTGTTAGATTGCTTCTTGTACCTAAGGGCTACTTATGAAGAGAAAATAAACCAATTCAGTTTGGAATCAGACTGGGTCCTTGGTTCAAAACCCATACCTGAACATGCTTCCTGGATGAACTAGGGCAAGTCACAACCTCTTTGTTGTACCTCAGTTTCTTCATCTGTAAAATGGGAAAATTAAGACTAGCTAGCCAAACAGTAAACAGTTCCTGTAGTCAAGGAGGTTACATCCTTTTGTTCTAAATCCATGATCCTATGAGCTTTCCAATACACGTGTGATCTCATCAATAGGAATATTCCCTTACTCAGTGTAGATCACCAAACCTCATAGATGCTCCACAGAGGACCTGCCCAATGCACTGGGGGAACTGCTCTAGGGTTAGTGACATTGTGGGTTGGGTGGAAAACTGCGGTCCATGTGTTCCATGCCATGTTCCCACAAGCTGACTGGTCTACTTCTTTTTCCAGTCTTCATTCCCTCACTGGAGGAGCTAGGTAGTGCAGTTTATAGTGACTCCCCTTGGAGTCAAGAGGATCTGAGTTCAAGTACCACTTCTGAGACTTACTAATCAGTCATGTAACCCTGGGAAAGTCACTCAACCTCTCTTTGACTCAGTTTCCTAAGGATAATAATTTGTTATTTTAAGTTTTATCCAACTCTTCATGGCCCTATTTGGGGTTTTCTTGGCAGAGATACTGGAGTGGTTGGCCATTTCCTTCTCTAGCTCATTTCATAGATAAGGAAACTGAGGCAAAAAGGTTAAGTGACTTGCCCAAGGTCACACAGGTAGTGTCTGAGGTTGGATTAAAACTCAGGAAGATGAGTCTTTTTTATTCCCAGCCCTGTGTTTTATCTGCTTTTCCCGAATTGTTGGAAAGATCAAATAACATAACATATATAAAGCAGTTCACAGCAGTGAACTTAATGCATTTTTTATTTAAAGCACTCTTACTATTACTATTATTGGTCATTATTCTTGTTATATCCTTTGCACAGTCATTAGAACTGTGCCTACTTTTACTCACCATATAGCTCCCTTTTGAGTGAGCAGAAACTTCACCTCCTTGGTGGTTGTGAAGCTCCATGTTTCTCAATCATCCAGCACTATCAGAAGAATATTTGTATTGAAAAAACACTTCTCTGTGCTAGTAAGCAGCTTGGGATCCTTAAAAGCTCTACCCCTTCTAAAGTTCAGTTTAATGCCCTGTCTTCCTATTCAGTTCTGAGCCCTAGTTCATCCTGTAGGCCCACTTACACATAAAACCTGTTTCAATATAGAAGTTATTTTAAAATAAGGACTAAACACATGCAACAGTAGCAGTCATCTTTGAGTATTTGCTCAGTCTCTAAAATGAGAACATTATAATGGGACTAACACAATTTGTTGCTGCTGCTTTCCTGGGACTTAAGATATGTCTATAGAAGAAGCACACTAGCCATAAGTGCTAAAAGAACTATGCTTCTGGGGGGGGGGGTGTGTGTGTACATTTTTTTAAATTATTTTATTTTTTTGGAAGGGGGAAGGCAGGGCTATTGGGGTTAAGTGACATGCCCAAGGTAGCACAGCCAGTAAATGTGTTGAGTGTCTGAGGTCAGATTTGAACTCACGCCCTCCTGACTTCAGAGCCACCTAGCTGCCCCCCGTGGGGTGTACATTTTACCTTGGGAAAGGTAAGTAGTTGTCTGGGGACAAAAAAGGGGAAAAGGAAGCAAGACTACGTTGAGATCATTATTATACAAAAGACAAAACCACAATTAGATCTCAGGAGAGAGTAAGAAACACAGGGTCCTAGCCTTGGGTATGAGGATCTTTAAGACCAGAAGGAGAGGATTGGTCATGCACATAAAAGGTACCTTTCTGTTTGGAAGCACAAATAATGCAATGCAGGGTCACTAGAAGTTATGACTGGGGCGGGAGGAGGGTTGTTTCTTCATTTGTTCGTTAGGGATGTTTTTCGGAAGAAGTGTAGAGGAGTGGGGGTTATTATCAAGTCTTCCACTAAAATTCTGACTAATGACATCTAGTATTTTCAAATGATCATTTCTACGCCAATGATTTCCTGATCTACATAGCCAGACCTTCTGGGTTCCAATCTGGCATTTCTGTCTACTGGACATTTCTAATAGTATGCCCCTAGGCACCTCAAAATTCCTGTATCTAAAATAACACTCATTATCTTTCCTCAACTCCTCCCTCTTCTAAACTTCCTTATTACTACTGAGGGTACCATCATTTTTTTAGCTGCTTGGGTTCACTGTCTTGACAATTCACACAGTCTTGGTGTAAGCCCTGACTCCTTGCTTCCTCCCAATTCAATCACTGGTCAAATCTTGCCCTTTCCAATGTTTCCAACTTTGCAACCTGTCTTCAAATGTCTCCCTCTCTACGCTCATGCAGCCATCACCCTAGTTCATGCCCTCATTACCTCTCTTCTGGACAACTGCAATACCCTTCTAATCGGTCACCCTACCTCAAGTCTCTTTCCACTACAATCTATCTTCCAAAAGTGATTTCTGCCAAAGTGATTTCCTAAGGCACAGGTCCAATGATGTCATCTTCCTGCTTAATAAACTCTAGCAAATGACCATGAACTTCATATATGACCAATGTAAAATCCTATTTGTGCCTGTTCCTACCTTTCCAGTCTTCTTAAACTTTTTTTCTCCTCCATACATTTTACAATTCAATGACCACAGCTACTGCCTGGCACGTCACAGTGTCTTAGCCCTCCTGGCTGTCCCCATGCCTTGAATCCTGTCCTTCCTCACCTCTGCCTCAAAATCTTTCAAGACTTAGTTCAACTACCACCTGCTGCAGAGGTCTTTCCTGGCTCCCCTCCCCCCATCCACTGGAGTCTTTCCATCAAAGATTACCCCCCTTCTACTCTGTACGGCCAGCCGTATTTATCTATGCATTCACATATTGTCACCCCCACTCCAAAGTAAGATCCTTAAGGGCAGGAACTGTGCTTTGTGTTTTTGCATTTCTTTGTATTCCCAAAGCTTACCAGAATGCCTGGCACAGGAAAAAGACTTAATAAATGCTCTGTAATTGATTAACTTTGAGTTATCTTCCATCACAGTGGTGTCAAACTCACATAAAAGCATAGGTCATGAATTCACACATAAGGATCCCTGAGCCACATAATGATAATTTTAAAAAGTAATGTTTTGGATGTTTTATTGTATTTTTTATTTATTTTGTTAATTATTTTCCAATTACTAGCAACATCATGTGTTTTTATTTTACAGCCAAAACTTTTTTTCAATTTTGTTCTCCTGACCCTTGTCTCCACTCACCCAGGACCATAAAGCCCTTTTCCCACCCTGCCCCCAATCCCAAGACCCTGCCTCCCCCTTCCCAGGATGGCTTCCTATGTAGTAGAGATGTTGATTCTCTCTGCCTCTCCCCTTTCCCTGCCTTCCCCCTTCACCCCCCCCCACACACTGACAATTTCATATTTTCTAAAGATGGATTTTCTCATTAAACATTTTGTCATATTAAAAAAAATTCCCCATTACATTTTCATGTAGTTCAGGTGCACTCTATGAGGGTGTAGCCCCCGGAGCTGCATGTTTGACAACTCTGTCTGATGACACTAGGGGGAAAGCTGAATGGCTAGCTGGGCCACCATGAACTACCCGGGCCTGATAAACTGCAGAAATTCAAAATTCCTTTCCTTGCTCTCTTTACATTCCTTTATTTACAAAGCATGATGGTTGACAGATTTGCACAGTGAAAGGAACAGAAATGTTCAACAAGGTTTTCAAGAGGCTGGTTATCTGGCTGCGTGTCATAGCTGCTAGGAGACAAACAGCAGGGTCACCAGAAACAGGCCCAAGTAGGAGCTTGCTCCATTTACATTGCAAACCGGCTTCAAGCTTCTTTCACCAAAGCAAGGCCTTCAACATGGCTATTCTGTCATTCGGGCTAAGCAGTGAGCTACTGTTGGATTTTGTTTTAAAAGACAAAATCCTTGCATTTTAAAATTGTCCTTTATGCATGGCTAATCATCTTAGATGGGGACAGATGGAGAAGGGTTGGTTCTTTCTAGAGAAAAATGCAGATTTTTTGTTAAAGAGAGAATCGTAGGTTTTATTCTTGGCTCACCACTAATTGATTATGACCTCATAAAAGTAATTTGCTCCCTTGGTGTCTCAACCTTACAACACTAGACAAAATCCCATTATATGGGGCAACATAGGGATAATGAGACGAGATGATGTTTTTCTAAAAATAATAATGCCAGCGTATGTAAAATGCTTTAAGGTTTGCAAAGAGCTTTATATATGTCATCTCATTTGATTCTTACAATTTGATTAGGTAGGTGCTTTATTATCTCCATTTTTCAGATGAGCAAATGAGGCCAGCAAAGGGTGAGTGACTTGCCCAAGGTCATATAGCACTAAATGTATAAGGATTTGAACTCAAGTCTTCCTGACTACTATATGTGCAACAACCTATACTCTGTGCCACCTCCTGCAAGTGGCCACTGCTGGTCTCCTCATCCATTTAAGTCTTACCCTTTAAGCTGACCTTACGGTTACCTTCCTTCTGTTCTCTACGCACAAACTTATCTTGTACTCATCCAGCACCTATTTATTGTATGTTGTCTCCTTCGTTAATATATAAGACCCTGCAGGACAAGTACTTAAGTAAACAGGGCAAGAGGCAGGAACTAAGTCTAGGATCACCGGGCTTTGCAATCAGCACCATGTATACCATTCCCCTGACTCCCTAGGTCTTAGTCAGTTACAGGGTAGTTAACAAGGGAAAATTCCTCCTCAAGGGACAGATGTCATTGTAAAACACAAAATAAATAATTTTGATTACATACAACAAAATCATATTTGCATAAACAAAATTAATGGAGATGGAGTAATAAGAGAAAAGGTCTAGTGGGAAAGAGTTGAATCAAATATCCCTGACAAAACACTAATATCCAAGATCTATAGGGAGTGGACAGAAAGATATAAGACACAGAACCATTCTCCAATCATAAATGGTAAAGGGACAAGCAGTTTTCAAAGGAAGAATTGCAAATTGCAAATGATTGCAAGAAAACTTAACTTCAAATCTTAAATAGTATATGACACAAATTATGTTGTTCGGTCATTTTTCATTCCTGTCTAACTCCCTGTGACCTCACGTGAGACTTTCTTGGCAAAGACACTGGAGGGGTTTACCATTTCCTTCTCCAACTCATTTTATAGATGAGAAAACTGAGGCAAACTGAGTTAAGTGACTTGCCTAGGGTCACACAGCTAGTAAATATCTGAGGCCAGATTTGAACTCAAGAAGGTAAGCCTTCTTGACTCCCAGCCTGGTTCTCTATCCCTTGTACCACCTAGCGGCCCTATGCAAATTAACAGCAATTGAGATCTCAACTCAGAATCAATCAACAAACTTTAATTAAGTGCTTACTATATGCCAAGCATTAGAGATACAAAGAGAAAACCAAACAGTCTATGCTCTCAAGTAGCTCATAGTCTATTGGAGGAAACTAGTTAGTAGCAGTACTCATATCCTGAAAACTGTCAAAGATGAAAAAAAATGCAAATAGTCAGTGTTAGAGGGGCTATGGCAAGACAGGCACATCAACACATTGTTAGAGCTGTGAACTGACCCAAATCTTCAATATATCAATTTGGAATTATGCAAGAAAATTATGCATAAATCCACAAACTTTCATACCCTTTGACTCATCAGTCCCATTACATGTAACTCCAGGAAACAAAGGTCCGATAGATTATATCAAAATATACACGGCAGTGTTCCTTGTGATAGCAAAAATTTGGAAACAAAGTGAGTGTCCAACATTTGGAGAACGGTTGAAATGACTGTGGTCACGGAATTTAATGGAATAATATTCTGCAATAAGAAATGATGAATATAAGGAATTTGGAGCGGTATGAGAAATTTTTATAAATTTTTTCAAAAATAAGCAGGACCAAAAAAATAATGCATGACTACTATAATGTAAACAAAGAGATCACCCCCAAAAGAGCAAAATACCGACTAAATGGGAAAAAAAACCAGCAACAGATGATCAGATGATAAAATACACTTCCTTCTTAGTGGCTAAAAAGAGAAAGATTACTGTAAGGCACAACGTTGTATGTCTTATGTTTTCAGACATGGTCACTGTAGTGAAGATTTTTGCTTAATTGGTTTGGTTTTTTTTGTTACGATGTAGGCTTCATTCTGCAGGGAGAGTTAGTAATATTTCTAGTAATGACTATAATATGCAAACAAAAGGCAACAATAATACTTTTTTAAGAAGATAAGGTCATAGGTTTAAAGTTGAAAAGTGGCTTAGGTTTTCTATTAAAACATTTCTATTTTATATTTATTTACATGTGTAAATACTACCTCTCCCAATAAAATGCAAGCTTTTTGAGGGCAGGGATTATTCAATTTTTGTCTTTGTATTCCCCAAAAACTAGCATAGCACCTTCCACATACTTTAATAAATGCTTATTGGTTATTTAAAGAAACAAAACCCTCCTCTACTAGAATTGACAATATAACAACTTTCCCAGACAGCCTCCTTCTAATATCTGGTGGCTACTGGCAGGCAGCTCTCCTTAGCATCTACCCCTAAATTCCTTCTGCTGCAACCTTAGCTCATCTCATCTTGGTCTCTTTGGAAGCAAAGAACAGGGACTCACCATCATTCCTGTGGAATATCTCTGAAGTCTTTGAGATCTCATCTTATAAACCCAATTCTTTCAGTCTATGCTATTCTGCCCAATTTATTTTATTTGCCATTTAATCTCAAAAGATGCAACTAAAGTTCAAGTCAGAAATAAAAGCAATTAAATTGTGGGGAGATACTGTATCTCTGCTATTTCACCCTGTCAAATGATTACTACCTCTTCTACTTGTTACATTTTGAACAGAACAGGACACGAGAGGGAGCTCAGGCGTGTGAGTACGCATCCATGCATGCATGCACACACACATATACACGCACAAACACACTTTTGCTTTTTATGACATCTGTCCCCACTTACCCTGGATCTCCTTAGCTACCCTGCTTACAGAATTCACAGAGTCTGTTAAGTACTCTTGTAACATTATTACAAGGAGAGGGAGGCCCTGGGTCACCTTAATGAGGGAGAAGATTACATCTGATGGTCTCCATCTGAAAATTAGTACAGCCCAAAAGCACAGAGTCACCCTTCCTCACTTTGCCCTCAGACAACAACAGCCTTTGTGTGCACCTGACTGAAAGGGAACTGCTTCCTTTCTAGTGCTAATAGGCCCAATCGAAAACCCACAGGAATAAGGCTGGTTACATTCCATGGGAAAAGCCTGGCTCTTAACTCCCAGTGGCAGTCATCCAAAGGAAGGGAGAGCATATCACTGGGGCTACTAAGCTGCTCTCTCTCTCTCTCTCTCTCTCTCTCTCTCTCTCTCTCTCTCTCTCTCTCTCTCTCTCTCTCTCTCTCTCTCTCAAACTCAGTGCTACTTACCAGACAATACAGCTTTACAAGATGGCAAACACTTGTGCCTCAGGACCACCTTTCAGCAGAGGACGTTAAAGAATTCACAAACACAAATTAAACAGCCAACATTCCTTATGGAGATACCAGGGGAAGGGCAGTTGGTCGTGTCTTTCCACTCATACCTACAGATAAAGAAAGCAATCATCAGTATGAGCATTCTCATTCTGTAGGAAAGCAAACAGGAATCTACAGTTAGGCTTCTATCATTCACATTAACTAGCAAAGACGAGGACAGACTATCTCAAATGGCAGGTAAACCCCAAATCATTCATGTTTGGCTTTGGAAAGCATTCCATAAATTCTCTGACAAATTCACCATCCTAAATATTTTTTTATTTAAACTAATGCTAAAACATTGTTATCTTCACTGAACACACAGCCAGTTGAACCAATTCATGTCTCTTATCAATAGTGTGTTAGTGTGCCTATCTTCTCACAGCTCCTCCAACATTGACTGGTTCTAGGTTTTGTAATTTTTTACAATTTTCAGACTGTATATGGTGGCAGAGTGGAAAGAGCTGTGGGTATAGCCCAAGGCTAGGCCTTCTCTTCTATCTCTATACTTACTTGGTGATTTCATCAACTCTCATGGGTTCAATTATCATTTCTATACAAATGTTTCCCAGATCTTTATATCCCCAGTCTTCTTACCAAGGGAATGTCCCACATCATTTATTACTTACTAGAAATCCCAAATCAGATGTCTCATAGTCACCTTTTACTAAACTTAACAAAAATTGAGCTCATTATCTTTCCCCCCACCAAAGCCACCCCTCTTCTATCCCTTTTTCCACTGAGGATGCCATTAGCCATCTAGTCATTTCTAACTCTTCATTTTCTCTCACTCCACATATCCAATCAGTTGCTGCTCGGTTTTATTGATTCCACCTCCACAGCATCTCCTGAATTCATCCATCAAACAAGTTCAGACCCTCATTGCATTTCACCTAGACTTGTAAAATCAACCTAATTGGCTTCCCTTGCGTCAAATCTCTTCTCTTCAGGCCATTTTCCATCTAGCTGACTATGAACTATAATAGCAGCCTCCCCAACTCACTAAAGGAAGAAACCCTGGGAAAGTTTAAAACGCCTTGTTAAGTAAAGCAAGGAATATCCCAAAGTCACTTCTTTCCAGGAGGGAGTTTAAGTATCAGCTACCCTCCACTTGCCCAAGAGTCTTCCCTCTCTTCCACTAGCATGAATCAATACCAACGACCACTCCTATAAGTCCTCCTCACTTGTTTTTTCCCAATTCTAGGTCTACCTAGATTCATATAAGAACACTATAAAACCACCAGACTTTACTGGTTTGAGGGCAGTGCCCCATTCTCTCCAGGCTCCAGTGGACCAGATTGATTTCCACCATCTTTCCTGAATACCCAACAGACACTAAGTTGGTCCCCTCAAGTTCATCTTCTTACATTTTACTCCCTTTCATGTACTCTTCAATCCAGTGGCACTGAGCTCCAAGCTATTCCACAAACAAGATGTTCTATGTCTCAGCTGTGGGGCATTCTCTCTAACTGTCCCCATGCCTGGAAGGCTCTCCCTCCTCATTGCCACCTACTATATTCCTTGGCTTCCATGAAGTCCCAGGTAAAGCTTCATCTTTTACAGAAAGCCCTTCCCAAGCCCTCTTAATTCTAGAGCCTTCCCTCTCTTAATCCCTCTTTATCCTATGTTTAGTTTGTTTGTGCATATTTGCTCTGGTCTCTTTAATTTGATTTTAAACTCCTAGAGGATAGGGACTGTTTTTTGCCCTTTTTTTTTTGTATCCCTAGCAGTTAGCATGCAGCAGTCATTTCATAAATATTTACTTACTGATCAATAAAGCTGCCTTGATTTAGGGTCTTGTGTGCTGCGTGTTTCTCTGTATGGAACTTCAATATTCCAGACCATCTTAAGCCTGCATTAAGATACTACCAAAATGATAAGCTCAGAGCATAGATCTGACTATGTCACTCTCCTGTTTGACATCAGTGGTTCCTTATTATCCCTAGAGTCAAATACAAATGCCTCTGGTGGTATGTGAAGTCCTTGACAACCTTGTTCCAATCCTCACTTCCAGTTTTATTTTATATTACTCTCTTTCATGCATTCTTAAGTTCAGGCAAAGGGATCTTCTTACTGTTCTTCATACGACACTGCATCTCCCAGTTCCATGCCTTTGAACAGGCTGTTCCCCATGCTTGGAGCACACTTTTGCTTCTTTTTCAGCCCTACCTGAGTTATCAGTGCCCACTCATCACCAGGAATTTACTTTGTGTACATGTGGTTTACTTGTATAGAATATAATCTCTTTAAGGACAGAATATTTCATTTTTGTCTTTGTTTTTTTTACAGCATAGTTCCTGGTACTGTAGGTACCAACTCTAACTCTAAATGCTTGTTGATTAATTAATTAAAATCAAAAGCCCAAATGACATTAGAGAATTTGAACAAAATTTCCAAAAGAAATACAAACTATAAGTCACCATATAGAAAAATTCTACTGATCAATAATAGTAAAAGTAAAGTAGAATAACTCTGAGCTTTCACCTCATACTGAAATTGGCAAAGATAATAAAAAAGGGAAATAGACAATGTTGAAGGGGCTGCTGGAAGCCAATGTCACTAATAACACTGTTAGGAGAGCTGGGAATTGGCCCAACCATTCTGGAATAGAATTTGGAACTGTATGATCAACTGAAATGTTGTTCATCCCCTTTGACCTCATTTCACTCCAAGGAAATGGAATGCAAAAAGCAAGTTCTCATGTAGACTGGTTCTAGGTTTTGGGGCAGTAAAAAACACTGGAATCAAGTAAGCCCCCTTCAATTGTGGAATGGTTGAACAAATTATAGTATATGAATGTTACAGAATATAACTGTGCCATAAGAAATGACAAATGAGGAATGCACATATAAAGTGGATGGGAGGGAAACATTCATCACAGCCTAGAGGAAGACAGGAAATGTGAAGATTTGTGGGAATTGATACAAAGTAGGCAGAATTAGTAGAGGCATATGCAACAAAGAATATAAGAATGTAAATAAAAACAACACAAAAAAGGCTTTGGAATTCAGAATAAATGCAGTGACCACTATATTCCTAACTCAGATGAGCAGAGACATGGAAACACTAATTGTATTGGTTGGTCAGTTTTGCTAGGCTGTTTTTCTTTGTTACAAAGGAGTATCTGGGGCTTTGTGTTGGAGGAGAGCAAGGATATAAAGAAAAATAATTATAATACAAAAATAGAGAATATATATATAATACAATATATAATACAAAAATATAGAATTTTTAAAAATGGTATGAATGATTATATAATTCTAAATAACCAATAGTTAACTATACATGATGCACACAAATGCCTACCTTGGGATCGCCATATAAAAACAGCTAGCATTATATAGCACTTTAAGGTTTACAAAGCACTTTACAAACATTACCTAATTTTGCCCTTACAACAACCCTGAAGGTAGGTGCTTTTATTATCTCCATTTTATAGATACAGAAACTGAGACAGACTACACAAGCTAATTAGGGTCTAAGCCTGGATTGGAATTCAGGACTTCCTGACTCCAGTACTCTATCCACTAAGCCACCTAGCTGCCTACATATCGTATTCCGAATAATGGTTAAAAACAAAACAAAACCTATCCTCTGAAAGAACAATCTGTCCAGATTTAGAGGAAACACCATCATCACCACCTTATATTTATAGAAAAGGTTCTTAACCTGGGATCTGTGAACGTTTAAAATATATATATATACACACACAAAAACCTTGATAACTATTTCAATATATTCACATGCATTTTTTATACATTAAAAATATTCTGAGATGTGAGGGGGCGGAGCCAAGATGGTAGCGTAGAAGCAGCAAGGTCCCGCAGCTCCCACACAACCACCCTATATACCCATAAAATATGACCCCAGACAAATTCTGGGACTCTCAAACTCACAAAAATACAGAAAACACATCTCTTGCTGAAGGCAGCTCAGCAGCAGGGGCTCATCACAGCAGGCCAGGAGCCGAGGCCAGGCCAGGCCCCAGGGTTGGAAGGAGCTGAGCCATGCTGCAGCCAGTCAACAAGAGGGAAGATCTACCACACCTCAAGCAACTACCAAGGCCTGAAAAACAAGGTTTAGAGAAAGGCAGCTCGGGCAGGAGGGACTCATCCAGCAGGCCAGCAGGCCGGGAACCGAGACCAGCCCAGCCCAAGAGAAAACCACGGCCAGGCCCAAGGGTGATCAGGAGGAGCGGAGCCTCTCAAGCCACAGCGTGAGTCTACCCTGGGGAGCAGATCTACAGCACTTGAAGGGATCATCACATCCAGCAAACCAGGATTTGAGACGGTCAGTGAAAGTGAAACTTTGAAACTTAATTTGGGGGAGGAAAATGAGTTTGGCCAATCTGCCCCCAGGGCAAGGAAGCAGTGGGGGAAGGGCAGGAACTGCTGTAACCTGCGGCTGCCCCCACTGGGCTGCTTCAGAGCCCCTGGCCTGCGGACCCCACAGGGGTGCTGAGTCTATTGATAAGGGCCAAGTGCTCTTGCGTTGAGCGGCCTGGATCATGATTGTGGTCTTGGGTGGTGGTCCTGGGGTGCGTTCTCAGCAAGCCAAAAC
>CM053596.1:202563182-202586491 GCA_028646575.1 Pseudocheirus occidentalis
TGAGTCTTCCTTACTCCAAGCCCAACCTCTATCCACTGCACCATCTAGATGTCCCATCAGGTCAGGAAGACTAGGGTCCAAATCCCAACTCTGACACTTACAAGCTACATGACCATGGTCAGGACTCTAGACCTCTGTGCTAACTATAAAAAAAGAGATGATCATGCCTGTAAAACATATCCTACCATACTGCTATCAGGCCAAAATGAGATCATATATGTACAGTGAATTGCAAATTTTAAAGTATTGGATAAATGGCATTATTAATAGGCTCATCTTTGTCATGTGATTTCTCCATTTTGAATGTAAACAAAGACCATGTCAACAGAATTTAGATTTAAAGAAATTAAGATGCAAGAGCATCTTTTACCTGATTGGCATGATCAAATGACAAGATGTGACTGAATGATCAACAGAAGTTAATAAACACTTAGTAAATCTACTATATGCTAGGCAATGAGGCCACAAAGATCAGAATGAGAAAGCCCTCTTTCCTCAAGACAATTATGCTGGTGAAACTATTCTATTCAAGAATCACTCCATTAAAAAAATGATTAACTGCCCACTAGGCACTGGAGATACACAGAGAGGTAAAAGACAGTTCCTGCCTTCGAGGAGCTCACAGTCCTGTGGAGGTGACAATATAAAAACAACTATGTACAATTAAGACAGATACAGAACATGCTGGAAATAATCGATAGAGCAAGGGCACTAGAATTTAGGAGTATGATTGTGGGGAGTGGAGGGAAACAGCCTTCTGAGAGACTGTTACTCAGTTCACAAGTATGAGAACAAGCTTTGATCTCTGGAGAAAAACCCAAAATAGGGCTCCATAAATAAGCTGACTATGGAAGCAAGGCAGAGGGGCACACATGTAATAGGGGCACACTTCCGGAACTGGCTGGTGTCAATGTCACACACTAGTACACTACCCACAAATAAATAACTTTTGCCACAGCCTTCCCATACATATTCTGAGTGTTTCAGCAGGTGGAGGGATGGGGAAAATCTCAAGAGATGCTACTGTTTTAAATCCATCCTCCAATTGGTCTTTTATTTCAAAAGAATTCTATCTAATGATTGAGAATTCTAGGTAAAATACTAGTCTTCTTTTCCCTGCTGAACTGTTTTTTTTATGATTATAATTGTCTAAAAAAACTTGGGTACTGACACTTGGTGCCTTTTTCTCTTTTCAAAAATGTCAACATTCAATGGAATAAAGAAATTAAAAAAAAATTGAAAGACCACGCATCTCTAAAAGAAGAACTATAGGGAGATAGCCAACTCAAATTTTCTCAACTGATTAGAAAACTGGTCATCATCTACTCACTGAACACTGAAGTCTTTCCACAGCCTCAACCCAGTTCTTACCACTTCTCATAACATGATGATAAGAATATTCTCCTTACCAAATTCCCTGCTCTGCCCTGCAACTTCCCCCAGAGCAAGTAGGGACTGCATCTCAGGCCCAGTTAACATAAATCCAGGCTACCTGCTTTAGTAGTCGTAATTAATCTTCAACAATTAACTTGCACCCACAGACTCAGATACTATATCTTTTTTAAGACAAAGCATCTGCAGTTACAGTATCTTGTACCATAAACACTTCTCCACGGAATTTTGTTCAGCCTTACAACAAAGGATATTTTTATCCTAGATGATATTGAGGGGGAGAAGTCTACCCACAAGGACCTTTACAGGAATGGCTCATTTATTAGTACACAACGTTAGTGAGAGACTATTTTAAACTCTCTGTATTGTTTCGATGGCTTTAAAATTTAAAAAAAAAATGTAAACTAACTAGTCATATCAGATTTACCCCCTACACTTTCTATCAACCTACAACTATTCTATATTCCTGGGAGAGGAAGCTCTAGGGCTAACCTCTTCCCAATTGGAAAGACTAGTAGAATTCCATGACATGGATTCTGTAAAAGACAACATATACATTCACTGAAGAATTCCAGTTGATCAAGATTACTTTGCATTTCAGTATAGTTATCCAGAAATGCACCTTTATGTATGAGATCGAAAGACCTTCAGTATACACGGCCATAGACATTGGAAATCGCACTAGTTTTGCATTCAGAAAACATGGTATCTGGTCCTTAATGTGCCATTAATTGGATGTGTGATTTTACACATCATTGAACCCCACATAGACCTCAGTTTCCAGAGCACCTGGGTTCAAATTATAACTGATGATTATTACTTGTGTGACCTTGGGCAAAGCACTTAGCCTCCATAACCCTCGGTTTTCTTTTCTGTAAAATGAAAGGAGATTGGATTAGAGACAGGACTAGAAATGCCTGCTAGCTCTAAATAGTCTTATGGTCTTAGGACAAAATTACCTTGAACTTCCTTTCTCGAAGTATGTCCTTTAACCCCACACCAGCAGAACCGATGTTACTTTATTGGCTGGCCAACTCAACACAGAAGAGATGCATAAAACATAAAAGAAACGGTAGGCTTTCGGATCTATAACTGCTATTGGTTTAAGGGTATTGTTACTTACCCTAAATGAAAAAGAAGCAGCTTTGGTGCACAGGATCAGATATGCTGCCGACAGATCTTAATTACAAACACCAACGGCATTCTGTCCTGGAGTTCACTACCACAGCACTCTTTACTAAACGGCCTACCAAGGAGTAATGAAGCTGAGCGCTGGCAATTCTCTCAAAGAGCTGGGGAGAATGGAAGGCTAATTTAATGGGGCAAGGCCAAGTGCAGTTAACAAGCTGCACATCTGTAAGAGGAAAATAAGTTGTCCCAAACCATTAGCACTAAGTCTCCCCTCTAAGGAGCTCTAAAGGAGTCTGAGAGCACTTTCTAGTCCACCTTCCAAGCCTGACAATATGCGTAAGTCAAGCCCTTCCATATGCATATTTACAAAAGGGAGGCTGCACTCTAGCACCCCTGGAGGGTGAAGGGAAGGAAATAAGCATTTATATAGTGCCTACTGTATGCCTGGTGGTGTGCTAAGCAAATATTTTACAAACATTACCACAACTGATTCTCCCAACTACTCTTCCAGGTGAGTGCTATTATTATTCCCATTGTATAGTGGAAGAAATTGAGGTAAACAGAAATTAAGTGACTTGCCCAGGTCCCACAGCTGGGCAGTATCTGAGGCCAAATTTGAACTCAGGTCTTCTCTGTCTCCAGGCCCAGTACTCTCTATTCACTGTACCATCAATTGCCTCTGGAAATCGAGAAACCCCAGTAGTGAAGTTAGACATTTTTAAAATTATACCTTATTTAACATTAATTTCAAATTTCTGAGTCCCTAATTCTCTCCCTTCAGACTCTCATCCACCCATAAAAAAGACAAGTATTATGATATTGATTATACATGTAAAGTAAGGCAAAACATAATTCCATATTAGCTATGCTGCAAAAAAAAAAAGCAAGGAAAATAAAGTGAAAAGTATGTTCAATCTGCCCTCAAAGTTCATCAGTTTTCTCTCTGTAGAGAGAGCATTTTTCTTCATGAGTCTTTTTGGAATTGGAACGCTTACTGTCAAACAATTTAGATCATAGTATCCACATATAACTCCTCTTTTATGAAAAGAAATGTCGAGTCTTTCAACCATTTAACTGATTATCAACTTGCACAATGGCTCTAAGCTAACTACTCCTTAAAAGTGGTCAGAAAGCATGCTAATCTGACTCATGGCACTGCAGTGAGAAGTCCTTAGAATACAGTCTACAGTTGACACAGGGCTCCTCTTAGCTGCTGAGGGTTTGGTTCAGACTTCTGTAATTGGACATCTCAAAGATCCCTAAGAAAGTAGATCTTTTCTTTTCAGGGTAAGGTTTAGTGGCTTCAGTGATACCTAGGTCAGCTCCCCCAAGCATCAAGTTACCCAAACCGTGGAATAGAACCATCTCCCAGAAGCCTTAATAATACAAGGTTCATTGGTCTAGGTCATTCCCTTATGATCTATAAATGACATATTGCTAGTCAGAAACATCACACACCTAAGAAATACTGGTAAGAATGTATTTGTTTGTTGACTCATAAATCTAATAAAAAAAATTCTTTAAACTTGAAAGAACTGTGGAAGGAGAAAACAGTCTATGTATATACCCATCAAGACAAATAACACAAAGAGCAGTCATATTGTAGGAAGAACAGTAGATGAAAACCACAGACATAGACAGGAGTTAAAATTTGGTAAAACTATAGATCCTAAAACAAGAAGGCAAACTTGTGTCATAGGTATTGCAGAGATTTAGAATGAGAGACATTAAAAAAAAAAAAAGCTTTGGAAGGGTATGCCTTATACAATTAAATCAGAAAGGGCAAAAAGAAAAGTGGAGGTAGAATAATATTTATTGTACATTAAGAAGATACATTGATGGGAGAATACACAGGGAGTAGAAAACGTGAGCTTTTAGCAACGAGGGGACAATCAGAGGCAATTCTGTCATCAGAGAACACCATGGGCATCTAAACAGGAAGCAATAGATAAGGAGTTCAAGAAGCTGATTGCAAGCCTGGCACAGAGCCATTATCAATCAATCAAGTACTTATCAAACATATATTATTTGCCAGGAACTGTAGTGCTGGGGATATGAACACAAAGAATGAGACCATTGCTAATTTCAATAAGCTTACATTCTAATGGGGGATATAAGTACGCATAAAAATAAATACAAGATAAATGTAATAATAAATACAAATATGCTCAAGGTAATTAAATACAAGTTAGTTTTGAAGGGAAAGCATTAGTGTTTGTGGAACACAGGAAAATTCTCTATGTAGAATATAATACCAGAGCTGTATCTTTAGGCAAGAGAATCACCAGTGAAGGAAAAATTCAATTGTGTGGAGCACCATGAGCTCTCTCTCCAGCACAGAGATCTAGAACCTTCTTGACTTGTGATAATTTCATTCTTCAAAGGGCAGAAGAATCAATAAGGAGGAATTCTATTCTGAATTCAAGTTTCACAAATAGGTAGAAACTTGTGGGAGTTGAGATGATGGGAACTTTGGGAGGAAATGATTACATCCTCCTAAAATTTGTAGTAGACAAGAGGAAAACTAGGCATACTCTGACTTGCATTCTAGATTCTGAGATTACAGAGCTTAAAAGAGGTAGGATCCCATAAATCACCTCCATATCATTTTGGCATTAGCTGATCAAATGAGAACCATACTTACTAATGAAAGTGAGATATTCCAACACACTGAAATAGTCTAAACCTCCAAAACTCCAGGTTCCCTTTGATGAGCAGCTATGACCTCATTCATTGATCTTGTCCTGAAAGTTTATCAAAAGAATGAGGAATTCTTTGTTACTTGTGGCCATGGAATTTTGGCTGGAGTTTCTCTTGTTGAGGATAAAGGAGTCTGAGTCTTGATGTGAGGGACTGTGGGAGTGGGCAATCTTCAAAGATGTTTGGGAGTTCGAGCCCCTAAAAGAGCCCAATATGTTCATAGGTGCTCCAGATATATACCTATAAAATAAGAAATCTGTGAATTTTCTGGTCTTTATTAACTATTCAGGTTCAGCAGAGACAGAGAGAGACAGAAACAGAGACAGAGAAAGACAGAGACAAAAAGAGACAGAGAGAGACGGAGAGACAAAAGACAGAGACAGAGACAGAGAGAGACAGAGAAAGACAGAGAGAGACGGAGAGACAAGAGACAGAGACACAGAGGGACAGAGACAGAGAATGAGAATGAACAGAAACTAAAGGGCTCAAATGTGTTTTAACACTGGGTTTTTGTCTCTACCTGCTGCAGAGCTTTTTATAGCCCAAACAATATAATCTGTGACATTCGAAGCAATGCCCTAACTCTATGATGCTATTTAGTGGACTGTCGTATCACCTGAAATAATATTTCTCTTCATCTTATTGTCCTTCTGCACCTTCTGTCTTAAACCAAATGCAGCAAGCTCTGTATTTACAACGAACCACCTACACTATCATAGCTTATAGGATGAGGACAGGGTTTTTTGTGTTTTTTTAATGTTGTTTTGGAATTAATGAACATAGATTACGTTTGTGATTAATTTATTCTTTAAACAAAAGAGGGGTATTTGGAAGCCTGCTATTTTCCTATACTTTCTAGTTCTCTCTTTAGGAAAATATTTAGAAATAAAATTATTTCAGTCTCAAGTCCTTTTGTGCTGATCAGAATAAAATGAGCCTTATCAGGCCTTACTCAATGTCCTAGTTGGAAATCCTTTTTACAAAGGCCTAACCAGTGCCTAAAATCATAATTTTTTGATAACAGAATTAGGATGCTGACTAGACAAAGGCAGGAGGCCCTTTGATTAATCCAATTAAAAGCAGTACTTCATTTCTTTCCTTCCCTGAATGAGTTTGAGGAAACAATTCTCCAAGTAATGTTACCTATTGTTCTGTTTGACAAGCCCAAAACTATCACCTTAATTTTATACACTTGTTTAATCTTTCTATAAAAATCTGGTCTTTGTTCTTGAACTCTATGAATTATCAGGAGGAAATGGTTTGGGTCAGAGGGATTTTCAAAAGCAGGATGGGGCTGTGTCCCTTTGGATTTCTCTCTCTCTAAGCAGAGATGCTTGAATTTAGATAATTAACAAATTTGTTTCTGAGAGATCTGTGCAGAGTATCGACTTTTTCTTCCACAGAGGTAAGTTAGCGCAGGAGGAATGTGAAGCTCTCCAAAATGAAATTCACGAAACACAAAGAAAAACAATCCCAAAGAATAAGAGGAAAAGAATAATTGTCTGAAAAGGCCAATGCCAGTGTAAAAGAACTCATCAAGCAACCTAGATTTAATAAAGATATACACAAAATATGGAAGCAAGGGCAAAGACCAGAGAGAATGCAAAATCATGGCATGGGGCTGTAAAAAGAGCATGAAGAATACTAAATCCCAGAATTAGCAGAGGCTTGCTTGCAAGGAAAGCTCAGCACAATAATGGTTGGATGGGATCGAAAAATTAGTGTCATGATTTAGCAAGTGCAGCTAATGTTGCACTTCCTCCATCTGGATTTATGGGTCTTTGTAAGGAATATTTTTCAGTTTTGACAACCATTAAAATCAAGAATCAAAATAAACTGAACTTACTTAAAACCAGACCTTTGAATTGCTATATCCCCAAGTATTGAAGCCATATTTTCAAGAATAAGGAAGCATATTAGATCATGTTGCTCTCACTAAAATATGCTTAATAATAATAGCAAGGCAAAGAGGTTCTGTACCATTAATAAAATATGATTTTCCAAACTTTATCTTTAGCTCATCCTTTTAATTTCTATTTTTATGTAAATTTTACAATGTACATAAGTATTAGTGTGACGGCATATGGAAGTGATATAGAAGTCATAAGCATAGCTAATATTTATATAGTGTTTTAGGGTTTGCAAAGTGCTTTGCAAATATTATTTCATTTGATCCTTGCAATGATTCTATGAGGTATTATTATCTCCATTTTATAGATGAGGAAACTGAACCTAACAGAGAAGAAAGAAGAAATGACAATAATTGTGTGGGTGGAGAAGGGAGGGTGGACCTTAAACCTAAGAAGACTTGAGCCCCAGAGGAGTCTCTGACACATACTGCCTGCCTGTGTGACCCTGGACAAGTCATTTAACCTCTCAAGGTTCTAGGCACCTCTCTAAGACTAATACATTTCAAAGAAGATTCCAGCATGCAATGATAGAGAATTTTCTCAGTTGAGAGTTCCCTAGACTAATGAATCAGACATCTAAGCCCTCTCCCCATTGTGTGTGTGTATCTGTGTATAATGTGTGTGTGTACATGTGTGTGTGTGTGTATATATATAGATATACACACATAATATATTATTCATATATATTATATTCATATATAATACACAGCACATATATGTATGCATGTTTATATGCATACACGTTCATGTACAACACACGTGCCAGCATATGCGAGCCTACAATCTAGACATGTTTGTGTGTGCTTGCACGTGTGTGTGCATGCATGTATACACATGCCTTGTGTTAGGTCCATGCATATACACGTGCATGTGGATGTATGTGTGCATATACACATTTGTTTATATGCATATATACACATGCCTATATACATACATACAATATACATGAATATACATGTACATATACATATATAGGCCATATATATATACGGGATATGTTAATAAAATGTTTTAGTTAAAGGAGTATGCAAATTTAAAAGGTTTAGAAACAACTGGACTAGATTTGTACTCTGTTGCATCTAAAGGATAGAACCAATGGATAAACACTATATAGGAACACATAATCCACTCAATTTGATGAAAGTTTCCTAAAAATTGGAGCTGATTGAAAAAGAACTGGGCTGCTTCTTTAAGGAGACATTTCCCTCTCATTGCACATATCTAAGCAAAAGTTGGATGATCACTTGCCAGGTATATTATAGAAGAGATTCATGGATCAGAAAGCAACTAGGTTATAGAGGAAAGAGCACATTGGTCTTTGAGTCAGAAAACCTGGGTTCAAGACCCACCTCTAACATCTCTTAGTTGTATGTCTTTGAGCAAATTCTTCTCTTTTCTGAGCCTTAGTCTCTTCATCCATGTAATCAAAATAATAGTACCTGACCTATGTGTTTTATAGAGTTTTTTGTAAGGAATGTTTTATTTAAGTTTTAAAGTATATAATTTGCTGGAATTGTTGTTAATTCTTATGATGATGATAATAACTGTCTTCCACTATATTAGCACTGTCTGCAGAGAGCAAAACCTCTAAGATTAAGATTTCTGTCTGTCAGCCCTTGAAGCCACCACAGACATAGTCAGCCCCCAAAGAAGTAAAAACATGTTCAATTTCAACAACATCAAGAAATAAAGGAATGTACGATGGCACAAGTTCAGCACTGCAATTTGAGATCCCATCCCAAGAAACAGATGTTGATAAAAGTCAACCCAACTAGGAAAAGCTAGGGACTAGGGGATTTGAAAAAGGAACTAGGAGAATGATCCCTCTGATTTGTGATGCTCCAGATCACAATGGTCTAATACACTTTGTTAAACCTAAGTAGCTCATGTGGTTGGGGATTTACACTTCAATCAAAATATCTTTTTTACATCCACTTGGGAACATAATACCTTACATCCATGTGATTAACAAAAGCAGGCTAGTCCAGGATGGTTGCCAAAGACAGACAGAAGTGTGGCATATGTAAACAAACCAACATGGTAACATATCATTAAAACAGTCACAGTAGACATAAAGGATGGAAGGCTTCGGGATAAGTGAAAGGTTTTCTGCCTGGGCAGGTCTGGAGAAGCTCTTCAGGTAAAGTCTTCACAAGTCAAAGAAAAGATACACTATGGCCACAGGTAATCCTCTGCATGGACTACTCTTCTCTCGTGAAGAAGAGATGCTCCTGGGAAATTCCTGGATTCAGTCCCTGAACTGTTTGTTCAAATGGCCAATCACAGGAACAAGTCACTGAATTCCTATTGGAATGCTTATCATTTGAGTTAGAGCTGAAAAAACAACCTTAGAAATTATCTAATCCAAGAATTCTTAACCTATAAGGAGGTGGGAGAGTGGAGTGGGAATGACTGTTTGTTTAATATTTTGATAACCATGTTTCAATATAATTAGTTTAATTTGTAACCTTATGTTTTATAAATTGTAAAACATTATTCTGGGAAGGGGTTCATAGTCTTCACCATACTGCCAAAGGGGTCCAGAACAAACACAAACACAGAAAAAGGCTACAAAGGCCTGCTCTAGTTGAACCCCATCATTTTAAAAATAAAGAAATTAAGGTCCAGGAGATTCATTTACTAGTTCAAGGTCATACACTTAATGAATGATGACCAAAGATAAGAATTCACACTTCCTAGTTCTTGCTTGCTTGCTCTTCTACTATACCATACTATATTTAGATATATTTTTGGATCTATTTTCAATTGATTCCTATCTTCTTTCCAACCAAAGAGTTATTTCTATACAGTTATCCTTCCTGTTACAAATAAATACTTAAAATGTTCATCTTTCCCCATAAAGGTGCCCTTCCTCCACAGACTCCAGAACTGCATTAAGCTATGCTTTTATTTTTACTTCCTATGTAATCTTTGTAATGGAGTTGGAAAACAGACTGATATAAACAAAATTAATAAACTAGTTAATATTTTGTCCTTATTTGCAATGTAGTTTTTAGTCATAGACTACTCTGAGCATCCAGAAATTTTCAATCCCCAAATCAAGAAATAAAGAAAAGGAAAAACTAACAAATGTCTAAGATTAAGCTAAGAATGGAAGGATGTGAACCTGTCTAGGTGGAATGCTAGGGAACTGAAGAGAAAGAACTGGAAAATAATACCACAAAAACTTACCCAAAATTGCATTACAAGTTTTGGGGACATAACTCTCAGAATTATACTGGGACACTGAGACAAGTTGTGAGAAGATTCACTTTTCTCATCTTTTCAGGATACTGAGTTGAGTCTAAGCCCCTTATTTTCTCTAACCAATAAGGAAACGGGAACCCAAAGAGACTGACACATGTCTCTACTGAAGCCTTAAATATTGGTACTGACCCATAATTTCAAAACTGACCCTAAAAATAAATTATATAGCAGACCCTCCCAGCACTTATCACAGTACCTCAAACACTAGGGCAGCTAGGTGACACAGTGGATAGAGTCCTGGGTCTGGAGTCAGTAAGACTCATTTTCCTGAGTTCAAATCTGGCCTCAGACATTTACTAGCTGTGTGAGCTTGGGCAAGTCACTTAACCCTGTTGGCCTCAGTTGGTCCTCTGTAAAATGATCTGGAGAAGGAAATGGCAAACCACTCCAATATCTCTGCCAAGAAAACCCCAAAATGGGGTCATGGAGAGTCAGACAGGACTGAAAGCAACTAAACAACAACAAAAAAAGCAAAGTTAGGTAGATGCTTGATAAATGTTCACTGACCTAAAAAAATGCATCTATATCCTGCTTCTCTTGTTCTTTTAGATTCACTAAAAAAGGCAAATTAATGAAGATATTTAGAATCATGGAACTTTAGAGATAGAAGGAACTTTTAAGGTAACACAGCCCAACCAACTCATTCAAGATGAGAACAAAACGTGAAGTAATTTTTAAAAGATCACACGACAATTTCTTGGCAAAGTCTAGGACCATGACCTAGAAGTCCTGACTTCCAGAATGAATGCTCTATCCAGGTGGCTACAACTGTTTGGAATCTCTCAGCCTTTGAAGATGACCAACAGAATAGCAATGACCCCACTAGTGAGCATGGATGGAGTTAAAGCAGCAGTTCTCAACCTGTGGGTGGCCACCCGGATGGTCTTAGGAACCTCCTCTGTCTCCAGGCAGGTCCACCCACATATGACTATTAAAGGGTCAGGACATTAGGAAGACTGAAAACCAGTAAGTTAAAGGAAACTGTAAAGTGGCTGACAAAAATTTGGGTAGTTTCCCTCTCTGACATTTGTAATCACTCGAATCAGATCCTAATCCAAATCAAGAAGGCAAAACCTGACCCTTTCCTCCCCACCCTCTGACTTTTTTTTTAAACTGAGTATGGATAAAAGGTGGAGTTCAAAATTAATTGACTTTTGAGCACACATCTAGAATTTTGTGTTCTGAAGCTAGCATACACTTTCCATACAGAACAGTCTGCAAGCATGCTTAAGATCGATGACCAACATTCTTCTCTAGTTGATTAATTATTCCATGGACATTTGCCTAAATAAAGACTCATTAGAGTACAGCTACAAGATAAGTACAGCACAGAAGCCAAACCACCCCAGTGACATAAATGAAAGCCAACAAAAGCCCTTTCCTTCTTCTCCTTGCCTTCAGAAAAAAAAGTGTATCGAAGCTTTGTTGAAGAACAATGCACTCCTATGATCTCTGGAAATTTGCCACTTCTGTTGGGAATGCAGTAGAGAGGAAGAGGAATGCAAAAGAGATAAAAGAATGTCATCGAATCTGTATGACCATGATCCCTGCCAGGAGGTTGCTTCTTCTGGTGACCTCCTGCAGAGGGCAAAAGGGAAAGGAGAGGTTTGTAGCAAGATGAGTCACAGGGATTGTTGGTTACTTAAAGCACTGCTCTGTCTTAAGTTTCAAGGGATCCAGTTGTGAGAAAGAATTATTAATAACTGTTGAGGTCTAGGTTTAGGGGTGCTTGGGACCCCAAAATACTGACACACTAGTCCTGCTGAATGAATTCGACTCAAACCTTCTCTCAGCCAAAGTAAAGCAAAGTTTATTAAAAATTCTCCATAATGGGTAGACTTAAGGAGCCTAAGTAGTTGTGACGCTCATGTTGACAAGTGGGTCAGAACAATCTGACACAGATTAAGTCTGAACTAGATTGAATCTCAGCACATTCATGGAGGAAAGATGGATCTTATATACAGAAAAATTGTGGAAGGGATCTAGGAGCAGTCTAAAGGAGGGGTTTAAGGAGGGGTATAGGGAGGGTCTTAGGAAGAGTCCAAGTTGGATCTTGATGGGACTGAAGTCAGACTCCAGGAATGGGATTAAGGGTAGGAAATAGCTGAAGGCTACCTGGAGATGACAGACAATAGTCTACCTTAAGAGTGAGAGATTTGGACCTAGCCATAATGAATGCCTCATCAAATGGGAAAATTTAAGAAGAGTTCAAGGGGGTTCCCAGAACCTGTACCCCATCACTCCCATCAAGATGCTCCCTAGACCCTCCAGTCACCCCAGACTACTGGGTCAACCCAAGGTCCCTCCCACAGTCTTTCTGTATAAAACATCCATCTTGTTTCCATGACAGTGCTCAGATTCAATCTGGCCTACTTGCAAATGTTAGATTCCCTAAGAGTCCAACCAATGTGGTGGATCTTTAACAAACCTTGTTGTTCTTTGGCTGAAAGGAAACTTGGGTAGAATTCAGGCAGGACTCTCATGTCACTATTTTGGGGGCCCAGCACCCCTAAACCTCAACAAAATGATTATTTTTAATTAACAACTTGCTGGCCTTATTAATAAAATGATTAGTCAGGAATTATGTTTCTCAAACCTTTTTAAATGTCACAGTTATTGCTAACCATGAAGGGATCAAAGCCTTTCACTCTAGATTCTCAACAAGGAGCCATGTGGAGGGTTTCTCCACAAGGAAAATTTGCTGTTAGCACTCTGGCTGTGACCTGACTCTTCCTTTTTCCAATAAGTTTAATCTAGGTAAACATACACATCTATATGTCTGTTTTCAGTGTTTCTGAGGCAGCTTTTTTCCAATTTTCCCTCTCATAGGGTGGCAATCATCAGGTAGATATGTCTGCTTGAAAAAGATCCTCTGAAGTAAGCTAGGTGGGAATGAGTGAGAGAAAACCAGCATACACTGTATAGGCCACCTGGGAAATCTGGAGTATTACGGATATTGGGCTTATGAAACCAATTGTTTGGTAAGCCCCCAAAATACCAGCAATATGTTCCAAATGTCTTGCAGGACTAGGGTCTGCAAAAAAAAGGGAGATGTGCATGTCAATACTCTGGGAGAGAATCTCTAAAGTACAATCCTTGCTTTCAAGCTCTTGGGGTTACATATAAATTAGGCTGTGTGTGTGTAAAAGGAACTCTTTAAGTAAAGATGTCAAGATATATAAAAGTGCCTAAGAATGCCTTGAGAGGCCTCCCATTCTTAGTGTTTGCAGGGTAAGGTGTGTCAAAAAGGATTCTTGCCGTCAGTTAAAGGGAGTAAACTAAGGGAAATATGAAAGCAAGAGAATTACTTCTAATCTCAACTTTTTACTTTCTGGGTCACTGAGGCTCTGTTCAGTTTGTCTCCATATCTATTTATGTAAGATTTTCTAAGGTTAGCTTGTTAAGTAAGGGAACTGAAAAAGTAGGGTGAGACTTTCCCAAGAGGTAGTTAGGGAGACAGAATCAGAGAAAGGATCTTTCTCTCAGTAAAAAGGTCAAGTTTTGTTTTTCTTTGGATGAAGCTCTAACAGCAGCTTCATATTGATAAAAATGTAAACCAAGTAGCCAGAAGATGGCAATAATTGATGAGGGAAAGCAAAGTGCATTTTTTGTTACTCCAAAGTTAGATGAATTAAGGTTTAATTAGATCTGAAACTCAAAGTTTGTAGATTATGTTTAAATTAAATCTAGAGAACTGTCTTTGCCCCTTCTCCACCCCCTAATATCAGGGCAATCTGTTTAAAACTCCAAAAATAAGTTTGTCTTTTAAGATACAATGATCAGGACTTTAATATAATAACCTTAATTGTAATCACTTTTGGATTTCAGTGATTTGTTTAAAATGTATGTTAACGTTGTAAAAGCTGTTTTTTGTAAGTAATGTTGATTAAAGGGTGTGAGAAAACTACATTTCTCTTGATTTGTACATTATTAAGTGTTAACTCTCCAGATTCTAGAAGGTGAAGAGAAGCAGCACAAAAAGGGACTGAGTATGATTTTTAATTTGGAAAACTGTTAATTAGACAGTCAAGTCTTTTGTAATCTGTTCATGGGGCTTGGGGGTAGCCAGAGCCCCACTCTTGTGTTTCAACAGGAACATAAGCCACTGCATGTCTCCTAAAAGTTTATGTAATCACTAAAAACATCTAAGGATTTGTCGCACAAACTTCTTTCTATATTGAGACTAGGAATAGACAGTGCAAGTTTCTATCTCCTTTCGGGAAAATGAGAGATTTGGAGATCTTTAATCTCCTAGAGAACACCTGAATTTAGTGATATGAAGATTAACGAAGAGAATTCCCCTGGGTTGAAATTAACTCCATAGCTTGGGAAAAATAAGACATTGGTTTAGTAACAGAATGTGCGGTCTGGACCATGGTTGAAATGTAAAGGGAAGTGGGGTAGTGTGAGTAATGGGTTTGAAAGATATTAGGAAAGAGAAATAAAGGCTTGAGCAGAAAATAGGGAAGGTAGATAAGACGATCTGGGGACAAATTGTGGACAGAACCCCACACTCAGCAGGCAGGCAGCAGCAAATGCATGTGCAAGTCTCTCCTGTCCCTGGATAGTTGCTATGAATGCCCTTGTGCCTGCTTCAGACAGCTTAAGCATGTTGAGAGGGTGTAAGGAAGTTTGACATTTTTAAAAGAAAGGGTAATAGTGAAAAATTTGTAGCTTGATTTTAAAGTCAATAGACAAAGTTAGAGACAGGTAGGAGGAATCATGATGGGGGACACCATGTGTTTCAAGTCTCTCTTGTTATCTACTATCACTTAAAAATCTTTTGGCAGTAGATTAGCTGGAAAGTGAATTTCATTATATATTAAATGCTTGGAATAAATAGTCCTTGTATAAAATATAATACTAAATAATTGAAATTATAAATTAAGGTTCTGTATGATAACATTTGGAAAATAGACCTAGGTATAATTGAATTTATTCTGATTTCATTTTAAGTGAAATTTATTATTTATGATTATGCTATATCAGGAAACTTGTTAGCTATGTGATTTTAAGCCAAGTTACCTCAGTTATGTGATTTGTAATGTGTATAAAAATAATGCCTACCGATAATTTGATAATTTATTGTATTAGATTGTTAGAAATGTGAATCCTTTGATTCTTTTGGGTTATGGCTTTAAATTGTTGAAATGGATGTAAAAAAAAAAGTAGCAGATTAGTAAGTGAGTTAAGGTACCAGTATTTTAAAATTTCAGGATCTAACTTCAATGCTTAGGTACTTAAAGTACAATGATTTGACTTCAATTAAGAACTAGAAACTTCAAAGGAAAAGATTTTTAGAAATCAGTCTGTAACCAGATCTAGCCTAAGAGTAATCATATCCATCCACTTTTCAGGATAAATCTGTAGGAAGGTCTTTTTGAATCTAATTCTACGTAAATATTGGGTATGTTAACGATCTTGGTTATTGTGATTTATGATTATTATATAAAATCTTAAACATTCCCCTGTATTGTTCAATTACTTAAGTAACTCTGCTTAAGGTTTCTGGCTGGGATAACTGGCCATGACACCCTGCGTTAAATCAAATTTTTTAGGTCTCTGCCTGGACCAAAAGCCTCAGGTTAGAGTCTTAGGATAGCTTAGCCCAGCACATTTTAAGCTAACCTGATAAAAACAGATATGAATTCAAACTGTTAGTTTTTCCTAGTACATGCAGCTTGAAATTCTCAGGAGGGTGGGAATGGGGAGCTTGGAATACTCTTTATCTGGGCAACTCTTTATCTAATAAGTCTCAAAGGTAGAGGCAGGGAATCCTAGCTCTTTTTTTTTAACCCTAGCTCTTTTAAGAAAGTAGAGCAAAAGCTTATTTGGAGCTGGGAATTGTCACCATGTGTCTTTAAAAAATAGGTGGGGGGACTATATGAATTTATGGATGATCTTTTTCTTTTAAAGTGCTCAGAGTATTGGAACTTAGAAATTAAGATGTTACCATTAGTGATTATAAATTTGAATTTGATTTAAAGTCAAATCTGTACCTGAAGGAAATAGAATAGGGTCTGAGAGTTCTTTCCTTATCAGTACTATTATGGTAAACTACAACCTAACAGGAAAAGATATTTGTTACTTGGCATTAAGAAATTTATTAGCTGTAAGAAAATTCTATTTGCCTCACTTTACTGTTCTGGAAGGGGTTAATAATAGAAGCCACCCACCAGGGTTGTTGTGAGGATCACATAATTATAAAGTGTTTGGCATAGGGCAAATAGCTATACGTCTCTTTAATTGGATATAATTGCTTCATACTTGGTAACTTTACATGAGGTTTTAAATGGGATTAGTATACAACGCCAATATTGATGAGATGAATGATTTTCTGTGTAAGGCAATTTGGAAGTGCATTCAACTAAATTAAGGTCACCTGATTGGCAATGGGTTCTTTTTCAAGGTTTAAATACATAATATTGTTTATGGTATTGTTATGCCTCTAAATTTTCTCATCCTGTGAAATTTGGTAAACAATTCTATCAGTTATGTTGTTAGAAAAGCAATTTCTCTTATAATCTAGATGCTGTTAGATTAAGAATTGTACTGCTGAACAAAAGCAATGAATGAAGGAAGCTGTTAGGTCATTCTATCAGCCCTGATGATCATGTGTTGTAATATTCTAAAGTATTGTAATTTGAGAAATTATAAACTTCCAAGTTTTGCCTATATTAAGAGAAAGTTCATCTAAAATTATTGGGCTGTTATGAAAATTATGAGAGTGTTAACTAAGTAATTTGAGTTATTCTTTTAATCAAGTATTAACACAGGTATTTTAAAAAGAAAAATGGATACATGTACAAAGAAGACCTTGTAAAACCTCCTTTATAAGCCTAGAATGATTCTTGGAACTATCTAGTCATAAATTCTTATCAACCCTATACAACAGTTTTCTGTGTTGTGGAATTCCTGCTGAGTAAATGGGCATCCCTGCACAAGATGGGAGTGAAATTTTCAAGCCTATTTATAATATAGAGTAAGTGTCATCTAAGGTTATTTATACTTGTGGGCATCATATACATCTTGAAGTAACTTAATTTTAACAAACTCCACTCTTAAAGATTAATTTTGCTTTAAGGGGTGAATACAAAATACCTTTAAAGATGGGCGCATGTATATATGTTAATGTGGAAGATTTTTTTCTAGGGTTTTTTTTCTTATTTCTTTAATGTCTAGTGATAAGGGATGAAAAAGATGTTGAGTAAATGTTTAAAGGGCTGGCAAACTTTGTTATAGTGGTAGAGCTAATTTAATTGGGCATGTTTTTCTTTTTGACTTACAAAAACTGAATCTCTTCCTCATTGTAAAACACTTTCTGACTACAAGAGGGTGGCACTTAGAAATTTGTGATGATTACGAATTTTAGGTTTATGGCATTTTGGGGATTTAGAATACTTAAAGACAATTTAAACCAACTTTGTCTTGATAATTTCCAATTTTAAAGATTTATTTTTGTTCTAAGATTGAATAAGAAAGACATCTGTAATTTTAGAGAGTTTCAACTAATTTACTTCTTGGAAGTTTAGTGATTATTCCTTTTAACATCAGGATAAATATTAAGCTATTTTTAAGAAAGGGAATTATTTTTAGGAAGGAATGTTTAAGCAAAAACTTTAGTAAAAATTTTTGCATGATTTTTTAGAAAGTCTACTAATTTTATTTGTAAGCTAATTAATTATTCTAAATTTTATGGCATTAATACCAATTGTATCCAGATCTACTGTGAGCTGTGAGGCTTTATAGTTTGAGGAGAAAGCTTCTATTTTGGGAGTAGACCCTAAATATTTCATTCTTAGTTTTACTAAGTTTCAATAGTTTCAATCTTAGATTTGCTATGTCCTTGGACTGTCTTAAATGAGGACTTGCAGAGAAATCAGCAGTCAGCAACTCAGTGGAAGCAGTACCTGAAATCTAAAACTAGTGAAAATATCTGTCCATATCTGTCCCTGGAAATAAATAGGGAGATTATCTTGAGAAGTCTAAGATGGACCCTTTTTAATTCATTTTCTCATACAAGAAATCTGTCCACCTTGTTCCATAATCTATAGGCTACTTATAGTGGTGTAATCCTCAAGGACCAGTTTTGATGCTGTGGTAACTATGTCCCTGCTTATAACTCTCATAGGAAATCTCTATTATCATTGTAGACAAAGTAGAAATTTGCCATTGCAATGCTGAATATATTAGATGATAGATTAACACTAAGGCACCTAAATTACTGTAATAAGTTATAAGTCGGAAAGATCTTGCTATTTTGATCTGAATTTGTTGTCATTCCATGGTTTAAGCAAGAGTTTAATTAGTGTTTGAACCTGTCATATGTATAAGATTCAATTCTTGAAGTATTTCATTCTTTCAGAATGATATGAGTCTGATTAGACAAAGGTAAACAAGCTTGTGAAACAAAAATATAAATCTATTAAGTTGTGAGGTTAAAAGCAGGAACCTCTTCTGTTTTTGTTTTAAGGAATAGGATTTCAGTACCAACAGTGATGTTATTAAAGAGTAGTAATTTATGAACTATCTTGTGTCACCCTAATGGGAAATCTGTCTTATTTAAATTTGTTATTCAATCTGGAATTAGAACATGTGTAGATATGGATGCAAATAACATTGTTTAAAGGGATTCTGAGAGCAGTAGTCTGTGTTTATGTCCATTTGAACATGGTTAATAATTGAACATGTTTTACTATATACTATTATATGAAACATTATCTAATCTGTATATGACTTGTGATTATTATATTTACATATCTCGTCCCAAATTGTTTGTTGTTTATTACTGAGCATCTTAAAAGCAATTGAATTTAGGGATGAAAAAGTAATCCACTTAAAATGAGGTACTAGTTATATCAAGATGTGATTTTTCTGTGATGAATTTCTTACTGTTACAAATGTGAGAATTAGTCAATAATAATGTGATCCCTGAAAACTGAACCCACCTGAGCTCGGATTATTGGAACTTGCTATTTAAGACCTTATGGGACTATTAACTGATATTATTCTGAGTCTCATTCTGGGAACGATCATCAAGAAATGCTAATGAGCCAATGATCCATTATGCCAGCCAACTCTACGGGGTTTTATATGCATAAATTGCATATGGAATTCTCATGGAAAAGTCTGGGAGAATGACTATTCACATGGGTTGAGGTAGTAGTCTCCTGACTCAATTTCCCCAATATGACATTCCTCAGTGGAAAATATCTCACCTGGCACAATGCAGTTGGCCATTTACCTAAATTTTGCCTGGAACTGATATCAAAATAAGGGAACCTTTTCCCTTATGTCCCTATTCTTTTATCACATCAGATGATCAGTATGAACACAATACTAAATCTTCATCTTATAGGCTAATACTGGAGAATACGTGAGTTACTGTAACATGCCAGGTATAAGATTTGAGCTATTAAAGAGACATCCACTTTTGTTAGGGGCTATTCATTTGAACATTGCTAGAAGTTGAAAATGGCTTAATTATAATAACTAACTTGATATGCAATTTTAAAACTGATTACTCAATGTATTTATTTATACCATGCTTAAATCTTTTGTTGCAATTGAAGGTGATCTAACAACGTTTAAATGAATTCATTTGTGTCTTAAGAGTCTGTTTTCTTATTTTAAAAAATATCCTGTTATTCATTCCCCAGCAGAATCTCATCCTCCTAATGGGTGGTGATGAATAAGGCCAAGTAAGAATGAATAATGTTAAGTATAAAAATTGGGTTCTAATTTTCTGTTTGTACCTGAGTTTCCTATATATCTCAACATGACAATTGACCAACATAAAATTGTAAATTCCCTAGTATAAAATGTTCTAAATTTTATTTTCTAGTAATAAACATAGGGCTTGAGCTAACTTTGATTATCTGCCCTGGTTAGTGGCAAAGTAAATTTAAAATTCAGATTAATTTCGTAGGAAATTTTTTAGCAGAGAAGAGAATTTCTACATGTGACCTGAGCTGGAAAAGAGCTACTCTGAGACCACATCCAAACCACGGTACTGCTTCAGATCCTTCCAGAGGAACTAAATGAGATATATCTCTGAATTTTACTTTGCTGTTTACTTTTTCCCTTCACATCTTTTATCTGTATGGTCTACTTAACAAAGGGGGTTGCCCACTTTGATTTTGTCAAAGTGCCCCCACAATTTTTCCCTTTTTCCTCTCACACTGCTTCCCCTCATAAGTCCCATAGCTATAAATTCTTGATGAAGTGTCTGTCCTATCAGTTGATGATTCACTGAGGAGGCCACATCTCTCAAGAATCAAATGAGGGAATATAAGAAATGATTACTAATAACTAATACCTTGGGGAGATTCAGAGGCTCTCCCCTTCTTCTAAATTCCTCATTTTAAAAGTTCAGTTTTTCTGAAAAGGGACATTACTGATGATGAGATTGTACTGGCTTTCCTTGATATTGTTCAGACCCCACCCAACCTTGCAAGAATTTATTCTAAAGTGGGGAAGCCCACAGTGTTCTATTCAAGCTTAGGTGAAGACTGATGCTTTTGCTAGACAGCCCAAGACTGGGAGTGGTCTGGTATAGAGATATATTTCTCTGTCCAGGGGTGACATCAACCCCTAATGGAAGGATATATAACTGAGTCCACTGCCATGATTATCTAAGAGAGATGTCCAAATGATCATGTTTTTATTAATAACCTGCTGGCCTTATTAGTAACATGATTAAATTGGCCAGAAACTACATCTCTCGAACATTTTTAAAACTTTCTTTTCTCCCAAACTTTCCTCTCTTCCTAACTTCCCTATTACTGCTGAGGATACCACCACCCTACCAGATACCTTTATAACCTGACCCTTTACTACTGTTCCACACACTTCATTGACATGAATCCAGCTTCACTGACCTTCCTGGGCTTCTTCTCACTGCATCTCTCATCTCTTGACTCTATTCCCCATGCCTGAAATACTCTCCTTCATCACCTCTTCCTCAGCTTCCCTGATTTCATTCAAGGCTGTTTTAAATTCAGGATCTTCAAGAAGCCTTTCTCAGTCCTCCTAGTAGCTAGCACTAGTAGATGGAAATTATTTTTCATCTGCTTTTTTTTAAAAAAAAAAAAAGGTGTACATATGGCAAATCCAGCAAAATTAAAATTTTAATTTCAAAGCTTAACAATTATAAATGCTTGCATGCATTTAGTCAATCAAAAATCAGACCTCAGTCTAAGCCAACAGTTCTCAACCTGTGGGTTATGTTCCATTTAAATACATCCTGCATATCAGATATTTACATTATGATTCATAAGAGTAGCAAAATTACAGTTATGAAGTAGCAACAAAAAGAATTTTATGGTTGGGGGTCACCACAACGTGAGGAACTGTATTTAAGGGTCACGGCATTAGGAAGGTTGAGAACCACTGGTCTAAGCCAGTGCATATACACATCAAAACAAAAAAGTACAAGTCATGAGAAAAAGTGCTTAGGAGTTGCTTTACCATAAGGAAATAATTAATAATGTTAAACTATCTAGCACACCAAACATTACAAATTGCAAAGCCAGCATTTTAAAAGATGAATATAGTTGAATATTACAACAAAAGCAATAGATAGTAGGAGAGTTTTAAGATGACTGCGGTCCTTCACTCATTTGCTACTGCACACAAAAGCCAGCATTACAATGAAGATATTCACTGGCTGGCTGCCTTTGAGAGGTTTGACAATGAATACCACCTCTGGCATGATGCTCATGGTCTTCATTCAGAGCTTTCCCATTGTAATGGCAACTTCTTTCTTGAGATGTATCAAAGCCCACCAGTTCTACCCAATCCATTTCTTCAGTCCCCTCTTCAAAGATAGCTTATCTGATGAAAGAGAGTCATTGCACACATTTGATATTTCCATGTTTAACAATCTAACTAGGATGACTATAGTTCTGAAAGTCACACAATGCTTCAACCAACTGATATCCATGAAAAGCTCCTCAGCTCATTGTGTAAATACAGCATTATCCTTCTGATCCAGAACAATGACTATCTCCTTTTTTACATCTTGGCTCCCAGTCACCTTCGCCATGGAATGCTCTCACCTTCACCATGGAATATTATCTTCTGACCCTCTTCCCTATTCTTGTCAACAGAAACCTTTTTCAATGGAACAATTTTCCTTCCATTGCCTCTTTTACATCTTTTACATCTATCTTTAGAGCTGGCTGATGTTGCCATGATGTTGGCATTCCATGAAAACTGATAGAATTTGCTGATCAGGTTCTTCCCCCAAAGAGGAGAGTGAGAAGGCACATTTCCTCCCTTCTTTGCAGAGATGGTCCTAACTGACAAATTTTTATTTTTATTTCAGTACCTCTGCAATTGGGACAGCATTCTACAACTCCTTTCTTACCACCCCAACCTTCACATTTATTACAAATTAGAATCTTCTGCAAAGCCAGTTTTCTTGTTGTGCCATTATATAAATCTTCTAAAGTCACAGACAACTTATGAACATGTTTACCTCTCCATTCCCTTTACATCCATCCACCATGTCCAAAAAAAAAGCAAAGATAGCCATTGGTGATCCAGTTACCACCAGAACCATCCTCTTTGATGGCTGGTTCTCCACCTTTGTCATGTAATATTTTTTTGCATCAGAAAGTACTTAATCCTATATCGGACTGCATGCTGCCATGGCGGGGGGAGTGGGAAGAGAAGGGGGAAAGGAAAGGGAAGATAATTTGGAACTGAAGGGATTGTGGAACTGAATGTTGTAAACTAAAAGTAAATAAATAATTTTTTTTAAAAGAAAGGACTTCATAAGCTTGGAAAATCTATTTGAACTTTTCTCCTTCGTTTGAATTCTTATCTAGGTGATATTTCAAGGATAGTTTTCTATATGTCTTTTTTTTTAGTTCTAGAAAGCATTTAGTTTTACCCAAAAAGAAA
>CM053596.1:202586991-202605634 GCA_028646575.1 Pseudocheirus occidentalis
AGATTGGGGGAGGGGCTATACAGTGGAATCACTGTTTTGGGTTTGTGGGTAGGGGAAAGATGGGGAGAAAATTTGTAACTCAAAATCTCGTGGAAAATAAATGAATTGTTTTTAACAAAAAACAAAAAAATATGATTTCATTGGTGTGGGTACTTCCATTATAAAAATAGTAACAGCAAACTCTGTCAGGTCCGTAAAGCACTTCACATACGTTATATATGTTGTCTCATTTGATCCTCAGCAATCTTCTGATTTAAGTGGAGAAAACAGACTGTGAGGAGGTAAGTGACTGCCCAGGTTCACACAGCTAGTAATGTCTGAGCGAGGATTCAAATTCAGGGCTTCTTAAATTCAATTCCAGAGCTCTATCCAGTCTACCACCCAGCTGACTTCAAGAATTGAGGGTCATGGTCCTAGTGTTGAAGAAACATCCGAAGAGGATATCATAAAACAGGTCAAAAGTTGATCCAAACCACCGCCTCATGGTGATTTCCTTCTGAAGTCCAAGGGAGGACAGTGAAGACCCCCAGTATGATTCCCACTAGCAACTTGACCTTCTAGGTACAACAATGGGACATAACAGGGAGACACAGAAAATTTCCAGACCAATGGACTATTATGTGCCTTTACCTCCCCACCAAACCCATACTCCTTTCTAACATATTTGTGAGTGGCTGCCTAGGGAAGACTTAGTTGCATTAGCAGTGGTTTATCTTGCTGACCTCCCAAGCCAAGTGACCTTTGGGACCTTCCTCTCATCATATCCTTACTTTACAGGCAAAGAAATCAAAGACATGTTTTCTAAGTAACCCAGTCTCTGGGGAAGCCCATTCCAGTTCAGTGATTAGAATTCAAAAGCTCCTTAGTTCCTTAGATCAGGGGAATCAAACTCAAATTACATGTTTGTTCAAGGTTTATAGTTCTGATCTATTTGCACCATTACTCCCTAAATTTCTATTTTGTTTTACAAAGGTCTGTTCATGTGATACTCATCTGAATGGTGGGAAAGAGCATGGCTGTACAATATTCTCCAAGGGCTGCAAGGAAACTCTAGTTCTTTGGTATCTCTTAGGAGAAGAAACCTCAATGCTTTGGTTAGCAACAGACACAATCTCACCCTCCTTTTGTCTACCAACACTGCACTCTCTTCAGTGGAAGTGATGATATTTGCTCCTCCAATGTATTTTCTATGTTTCATTTATGAGCAGTACTTTTTGGGGGGGAACAATCAAGAATCGCCTTTTTAGTTCTGCTTCATCAGAGCCCAAGGATTCACTTGAATTCCACAAATATTTCTCCATATCTGCAAGGCCCTGTATGAAATTAATTGATCCTTACCCTCAAGGGGCTTACAGTCTAGTTACATGAAATGCGAAGACTATGATTACTCATTTATACATCCTTGGATCAAAACTATTTTGGTGGCATTTAGTCTTAGCACTGAGAATCTTCAGAATCAGGGAAACTGGGGTTTCCAGTTCTCGCATGTACTGGCTGTATAATTCTGGGTAAGTCCTTTAACCTCTTGTTGCCTCAGTCATCTTTTGAAGACTGCAGATTGTAAAACAGCCACTGATCTGCACTGGCAGAAGGAAATTCCGTGCTGAGGATCCTTTATAGATTTATCAAATCACATGTCTAGAAAAAAAAAAGTCTCAGTCCTGAAAAGTGTTCCTGCTTGATTCTGAGTCCCCTGGACCTCTTAATCTATCTGTTTTCACAGAGCAGAAAGGGAAGAAGTTACTTGTGAAAGTAAAAGGAGGCAATTATATAAAGTCACTGGATGATCTTAAAGTGCTTGGTACAGGTCAGTTATTCACCATCAGCATCTCTTAAAGGGGGTTGTTAGCTTTTTTTTTTGTTTTCTGAGCCCCTTTAGCAGTCTGGTGAATCCTCTAGACCCACTGCAGAATATGTTTTTAATGCATAAAATGAATTTTTGTAGGATTACAAAGAATACCAAAGTTAGTGAAAATTAAGATGTAATTTTTCTTAATCCAGGTTCCCAGACCCCTTGAAATCCATCTATAGACCCTTTGGGGTCCTCAAACACTAGGTTAAGAACCCTCGTCTTAGAAAATAGAATCCAGTGAAGTCAACACACTGGACATAGACACTAGAAAATTAAAATTTGTAATGAATGAAATTTGAGAAAACTCATTTAAACAGAACTTCATTGATTAAAAAGTGTTTTCCTATACATGAGCTTATCTGGTCTCAAAATAACTTACTGTATCTATAATGTATATAATTCAAGTATTATTCCCATTTTGCAGATGCAGAAACTAGGTCTCAGCAGGATTTGCTCATGGCCACAGACCTAATAAAGAACAGGTCTTCTGATTCAAAGGTCAGCATCCTACTATTTGTGCATATAGCACAGTCAAGTGGGCTCTCCAGAAGGCTATCATCACAGAAAACGTTTATGAGAGAGTATGGCAGCAGACACTCAGGCTCACTGAGCATAGATTAGGAATTCCAGAATGTGCAATGTAATAGAAAAGATCAGTTTTTGTAAGTAATAATGCATGCCTAAATGTGATCATATTGTAACTGACAGTAATACACGTGTGTAAATGGTGATTGATAATATACATGGTAATCGAAAATAGATGTGTATATATGCTTACTGATAATTCATATCTTTGCAGGGTTATTGAAAATACATGTGTGTGCATGGTGATTGACAATACATGACGACTGATAATAATACATGTGTGTATGCGGCAATTGATAAGATGTGTGTGCATTGTGATCGATGATAATATATGTGCATACATGGTAACTGACAATAATATGTGTGTACATGGTGATTGAAAATACACATGTGTGCGCATGGTGAATGACAATACATGTGTACATGTCACTGACAATACTATATCCCTACACGTGTGTATGCATTGTGCTCCTCTGGCTTATGCTTTTATTGGTATGAGTACTCCCTCCACAGACAGGCTATGCCTCCACCATGACTCCACCAGGAGATGATTTTTGTGGGTTGTTAACTCTACCTCTTTGCCACCAAATTAATCACTGAACCAGATGAAATTACTTTCTGGAATTGGCTAGGCTAGTCCTCCACTCAGGGATGTAATTCATCACCTCAAACCTTCAGAGCTGCCTGAGGTTGTATTCTGCTGGCGATCTGCAAGAAGCCAGGGTACTCCCATTTGACAAGACTTCAGAACAGGACTTTAGGAGAGGATGCACATGTGTATGCACACACATGTATACACACTTACACTACAGAGCCACAGTTCTAGGAAGAAGGTTTTCCAATGATCACATAATATAATACCTACAAATCTTTGTAAACATCAAAGCTCTATATAAATATAAGATATGCAGTCCGAGCCCCAATCCCACACCTCACTATTGCCCTCTACTCAATACAGAAGTGTAAACAAGCCATCCAGACTCAGACTCCATTCCTTTACCCATGAAATGGGCTCACTACTGAACTACTGTCAGAACAATATTGTGTAAAGTGGCTATCCAAAGGTTTTGTGATAACAAAGTATTATCGCCAACTCTTTTTATGCTTCCTTGCTTTTTCAGAAGGGAATACAAGGCAAAAGTATCACCTATACCAGCAGAGCTGAACATAATGATGCTGAAAGCATTTTCTTAAACAGTTTTTACATCTAAGGGCTTATGAACTCCATTATGGAAACCTAACACTTTCATTAAAAAGCTGTTAAGATGAACACCCTCATTCGGGGCCTTTATTTGATTTAAAAAAAAAAACGCATTTCCTATGTCTCCTTCAAGAGATGCTATCTAGCAGGGCAATAACAGATTGATGGTGATGACCTTCTTCACATTCTTCTAACTCCTTTAAAAATGAAATCAAGGCTGTTGCTGCTTGCTTCTATGGGCTGTACGCCAAGCAATGTAATGAGGTCTACTTATCATCCTTCAACCTCAAGACCATCATTCTGGTTCATCCTTAATGTGTTGGCTCCACAAACAAAATGGGTGTTAGAATGGTAGGGGGCAAAATCCAAGAGAAAAAGTGGCTTCTCCATGCCATGTAAGGTTTTTCTTTTTTTTCTTTAGGCTGTATTTGCCAGAGAAGTTCTATCCTGGTTTTCCTGACATATGTGACACCATTTCAACATAAAAACCAAAAAACCTTCTGAAGGAAAACACTTTTTCATCCTTGAAAATTAAACTGAAGGCTTGATGTCTTGCTAAATTATTCATTTCAGCAGAGTTTCCTGATCTAAATCATCAACTGGTCCAGAATCTCTATTATCTTGAAATATTACTAATCCCATTCTATAGCAAAGTGGGTGATAATTTTCTTTAACAGTGTATTAATTCGAATATATTTCTGGATATAGCAGAACACACACATATACATATATTATAATTTTTTAAAAGAGGGTTTGAGTTAATGATCAAGTGTTCTGAAAGGCAGAATAGATGAGAACTATCTTCACAGGACCAAGGGTTCAAATTTTGGTTCAATGTTTAAAAGCTGCACGACCTTGGAAAAGTAATATAATCACTCAGCTTCCATTGCTGTGAAATGAGATGGAAGCAACATGATAGTGGATTAGATCTCAAGCTGGACTTGAGAATCATAAAGATCTTGATTAATATCTTGCTTTAGATATTTACTAGCTATGTGATCCTGGGCAAGTTACTTAGCCTCTCTGGGCCTCAGTTTCTTTATCTGTAAAATAAGAGAGTTAGATTAAATTATCTATAAGATACTTCTACTATGACAAAATTATTTCTAAGATCCCTTCAACTCTTTATTTATGATTCAACCTGACTGATCCACTGTTATCAACCCACTCATACAACTATTCCACTACTGCTACTTATTGAAAAATGATGGAACTCATTTTTCCCTGCCCACGATTCATTTTTACTTGTCTGTGTATAATACCAGTATACAGTGATAGAGACTGTACCTGGGATTTCACAAGATATACTTAAGAATTGCCTTCACCAATGTAGGCTGGCAACTCAAGGGTTTTAGAGGGTTGCCTTTTGCATTCAAAGGGTAAGTACTTTGCCTTAGGTCATATGGCCAACAGATGTTAGAGATGAGACTTGAACCCAGTTCCTTCATAGCTTTGAGGTCAGCTCTCTATAAACTACACCAGTATCCAAATAGAAGTGGATCCCTGCAAGCTACCTATTGACTTAGAAAATCCCTAATTATAATCTCTATGTTATATTGTATTTGTATTTATTTTGTTAAACATTTCCCATCTGCAGCTGAGTTTGACTTCTCTTTACTACATTGGGCTGCCTCTCCATAAGACTACCTATTCTTCTATATTTCGATGCAGACTATATTGCTTTCATACCTGGTTCCATTAAGTCCTAGTCTGATGCCTCCTTATGACACAGACATAACTCTCAGTTCTTGAAGTCTAGGCCAGAGGAACATGTTCTAACATCTGAGAAAGACTTTGAGTACAGTCTTGCTTTCCAAGGACCAATCAAGCTAAGTCTAAGGAGGATCACTGCCATGAGGCTGGTCAATGGGTGATGAATGCTTTGACTCTGGTAACCCATGAAACAATTAAAAAAACATAAAATTAACTGAGTCTAATCTACAAGAATATAAGTCATTCCCCAACTGATAAATGGTCAAAGGATATGAACAGGCAGTTTTCAGAAGAAGAAATTAAAGCTATTTATAATCACATGAAAAATACTCTAAATCACTATTGATTAGAGAGATGAGAATCAAAACAATTCTCAAGTGCCACATCACACCCATCAGATTGGATAACATGGCAAAACAGGAAAATGATACATGCTCAAGAAGAGATTGGGAACGTTGGAACACTAATTCATTGTTGGTGGAGCTGTGAGGTGATCCAACCATTCTTGAGAGCAATTGAGAATTATGCCCCAAGGGCTATAAAAATGTGCATATCCTTTGATCTTGAAATACCACTTCTAGGGCTGTATCCCAAAGAGATCATTAAAAATGAGAAAAGAACACATATGTACAAAAATATGTATAGCAGCCTTTTTTGTAGTGGCCAAGAAATGGAAATCAAGGGAATGCCTATCAATTGGGGAATGGCTAAACAAATTGTGGTATATGAATATAATGGAATACTATTGTGCCATAAGAAATGATGAACTGGTGAACTTCAGAGAAACCTGGAAAGATATATATGAATTGATGCTGAGTGAGGGGAGCAGAACAAGAACACTATATACAGTAACAGCCGCAGTGTGAGAGACTGATTTTGATAGACTTAGTCCTTCTCAGCAATGTAAGGACCAAAAACAATTCCAAAGAACACATGATAGAAAATGCCTGTCACATCCAGAGAAAGAACTATGGAGTTAGAATGCAGAACTAAGCAGACTATTTTCTTTTAGGTTCTATTTTATTTGGGATTTTTTCCCTCATTTTTTTTTCCCATTTGTTATAATTCTTCTATGCAACATGATTAATGTGAAAATGTGTTTAATAAGAATGTTATGTGTAGAGCCCATATCAGATTGCAAGCCATCTTGTGAAGGGAAGGAGAGAAAATTTAAAACTTATGGAGGTGATTGTTGAAAACTAAAAATAAATAATTTTATTTAAAAACAAAAACAAAAGCAGACAGCTAGCCTTAGTCGAGTGTGGGGCCCTTCCTGCTTCTACAGGAATATGACAGAGCAATTGGAAAGAGGGAAGAATCCCTTCCTGACATCTTGTCCTGATGAGTTAACAGGAGGAACAGAATCATTTACATGGTATCATAGATTGGATTTGGTGTTAGGAAGACCTAGGATCAAAGCTTAGACACCACCAACTCTGTGGTTCTGGCCAAATCACTTGACCCTTATAGGTTTCGTTGTCCTTATCTGTAAAATGAGAGGACCAAAGAGGTCCCTTCCAGATCTCAATTTACAATCCTATCCCTTTTTATTTCTTTTTTAAAGTTTTGTTGATGCCTTCATTTGCCACTTGCCCTACTGAACCCTTGTGACAAAGAAAAAAACTTTAACTGACATAAATCAATCTCCATAAGAAAACCAGAAGGGCTCAGAAACAGCCTTAGACATAACAACTGACAAGGATTACAATAATCTCTACTCGAAGCATAAATTCTAAAGGAGGAGGAGGTGACAACAGCAAGTATAAACAAAGTAGTTAAATACAAGGTAATTTAGATGGCAAGACATTAGGGAAGCGGTTCTCAACCTGTGGGTCACAACCCCTTTGGGGTTGATAGACCCTTTCACAGGGGTCACCAGGGGTCTCCTAAGACCATCAGAAAACACATATATCCAATTGTCTTAGGAACCGAGCCACCGCTCCTCTATCTGTCTCCAGGTGAGTCATACAAGTATTAAAGGGTCATGGCATTAGGAAGGTTGACAACCACTACATTAGGGGAATTGGATGGAAGGATGGGGTATCTCTATCATCCAACATTTTAGCTATTCTCCCTAGCTTTGTGTCCTCTGTAAATCCAATGAGCATGATGTCTATACATTTATCTAAGTCACTAATAAAGTTAAATGGAATTGACTCAACCTCAAATTATTGGTCACTCTATTAGCAAGTTTCTTCTCAGATGACATTGAAAATGACTATTCCTTATATTCAGTGGACATGGCTGGGCCATACCAATAAAATAAAAATGGCAATACCACCAAAGGAAATTTATACATTTAATGCTATTCTAATCAAACTATGAAAGGGATATTTTACAGAGCTAGATAAGATAGTCACAGAATCCATCTGAAGGAACAAAATATCAAAGGAAATAACAAAAAGGTAAGAATGAAGGAGAAATAGCATTTATAAAACAGTCATTATTAAAACCATTTTGTATTGCTTAAAAAAGAAAGAAAAATAGATTAATGGACAAGAAAGAATCAGAAATAATAGTGCTCAATAACCTAGAGTTCAATCAACCCCTAAAACATGTATCAATTAGAAAAGAACTTCTATTGGATAAGAACTGAATTTAGGCTTAGATTAACATCTTGAACCATATTCCATAAGAAATTCAAAATACATACTCAACCTGAATATTAAGGATCATATCATTTAAAAATGAGAAAAAAAGCAAAACATATACTTTACAAAGCTACAAGTAGGAGATCAATTCTTTACCAAACAAAGGATAATGGTGATAAGAAAAAAGAGATTACTTTTTTCATAAGATTTCAAAAAGCTTTTACACAAACAAAATTAATGCATCTGGAACAGAAAGGGAAGCTGGTGGTGGGTGCCTGGAGGAAAAAAAATCTTTATTTGAATTATCTCTGCTAAGGGCTTTGGTATCTAATAAATACAATTAATAGAAATATGTAATACCAAAATCCATTCTCCAACAGACAAGTTGATATGAACAAACAGTTCTCAAAAGAAGAATAGTAAACCATTAACAGTCAGATGAAAGAATGCTCCAAATCACTAATAATAAGAAAATCAAAATCAAAATAACCCTGAGATTTTATCTCATACCCACTAAATTGGCAAAATGACAAAAGTTAAGAAGAGGCAATGTTGGAAGGGTGGTAGAAAGACAGCATGTTAATGCACTGTTGTTGGAGCTATGAATTATTACAATGATTCTGGAAAGCAACTTGAAATTGTGAAAATAAAGTGAGTAAAATGTCCATACCACTTGACCCTGCAATCCTATTGCTAAGCTAATATTCCAAAAAGATAACTAACAAAAATATTTATAAGCAGCACTTTTTGTCATAGCAAAGAAATGGAAAAAAAGGGTAGATGTCCATTTATTGGGTAGTGGCTAAACAAACTGTGATATGTTAATATAACAGATTATTGCTATATTGTAAGAAATAATAAAGATGATGACTATTGAGAAGCATGGAAAGATTTAAGTGAACTGATGCAAAGAAGTAAGCAGAGTCAGGAAGACAATATACACAACTATAGCAACTTAAATGGGGAAAACAAATGGCAACAACAAAAAACAATTAAAAAAATTGGAAAATTATACAATTACCCCAAAAGAAGAGAAGTGAGGGGGGAAAAAACTTCACTCTATTTCTTTGCAGAACTTGGGGAATGGGGGGTAACAAATGAAATGGGGCATGCAAGACTTTTTTTTTCAAAATAATGGTCATTTTTGCTGATTTTCTCCCTTTTTCTTTCTTAAAAAAATTCTTTGGTAAAAGAAATAATTTTCAGGGGGAGGAGTGGAGTGAAATAGGGAAATCTAAGTGATGATAACAAAATTATATAATATAATAATATGATCTAATATATATGATAAAACAGAATACATAACGATTACAAAATCTATTTTTAAAAAGTAAATCCTTAAAGTGTTGCCTTTAAATCAGTTCCATATGCAACTACTTACTATATATTGTCTGACTTACAACACATCCTTTTCTAATTTATCCACTTTTAACAAGTAAGGAAAATGAGTCACATAGGGGTGATGTGACTTTCCCAAGGTTATATAGATATAAAGTAAATGAGTCAGGATTCTAATTCAGGTCTTCTGATTCCAAATCCAGGGCTCTATTCAGTGAACCAAAATACAGACTTCCAGTTTTATGCTCCTTCTACAAAATCATCCTGGCATCAGATGATTTTTAAAAACGCCACTGATCCCTGTGTTGCAAGATTCATACAATCTCAAGAATTGGAAGGGAGCACAGAGATTTATTTACCAGTCCAACCTATACCTGACCAGGATTGCCCTCTACAACATTACTGACCAGTGGCTATACAAACTATACTTGAAGACCTTGAGAGAAGAATTAGGGAATATCTGGTGAGGAAAGAAGTCTCAAAGGAGAACATACTAGCCTTACAATATGAAGGGGTATCTGCAAAAGACAATTGGACTTGTTTTGTTTGATCCCAGGGGAAACAATGGGTGGAAGTAGCAGGGGCAGAAATAGATTCAATAAGCAAAAACTTTCTTCCACTTACAGTTGTTTAAAAGTAAATGGGATGTTTAAATAAGTAGAGGGTCCCCTCCCCACTGGAAGTCTTCAAGGAGATCCTGGATGACCAATTCTTGGATTTGGGGAATCTTGGTCAGCTATAGATTTTAACAAGAGAACCTCGGAGCTCCCTTCCAAAACTAAGTTTTGATAATTCTGTATTTGCCCATTACTGTGTAATACTCCATGACTCACTCAATAAATTGACCACAGAAAGAACCCTTTAGAAGTGGCTCAAGTCAGTTCTCTTTGAAGGCATTCCTGGCATGATTACATGTCTGACACCTAAAAGCAAAAAACTTCTGAGGCTCACAACAGTGTTTGGAGTTTGCTACTAACATTAGGAAACTCTTCTCCCTCCGCATCTGTCACTAAAGATTAGCCCTCAGAACCATAATCTATGGACTGCTCTGGTGTCAAAGGTAGAGTTTAAGCTTTCAACATTATCCAAAGCTCTAATTTGCAGGCTGCTGACAGCACCATATTAACATAAGGCCAGCATTTATGAGTTCAGTGTTAAGCCTCCTAGCACAATTTCCTCCTTTCAGTTACAATGGGGTGGAGATTTAGTTTCCAAACATCAGAGAAAAACTATACTAGAGGCTTTTCTCTTTTCAGCAATAACTGAATACAACAGTATAAACCAACTCAAACCATTTTTTTAAGGATTCTAAGCCAAAGCCCAGAATACCCAAATCAAAATGAAATTTCATTTGGCTTTAAGAAGAAATCATTATTTAAAATGACAAGGTTTTCCTCTAAAGAATTCATGAGGCAGGAACATGAGGTGGAAAAAATAATTAGCTGTATGCTCCAATTTTCTCCTCAGACTTAATTTATAAATCACTAATACTAGTCAGGGATCTAAACTAATCTCAGGTATAATCCTCAAAGGTCTTAAACCATTTCCAATTTACTGCTTTTTCCTCTCTGCTTCATCTGACTGCCTCAGAGAAAGTGATGGAATTATGACTGCCCAGATGGATGGCTCACATTCCTTCTTAAATCCTTCAAGCAAAACAAACATGGGGCTACCACTCCCACAATGGTACAAAAATATGCACCGAAAAGTTCAGATAGTCCTACTAGACTCCTTATGTACTGATGACATCTTGTGTAGTGAATATACCATATTATTCTGGGGGTAAACATGTGAATCACACTAAGTGAATCTAACTGAACCAACTTCACGTATTAGTTTTTCTCATAGTCTCAAAGTCATAGATCTAAGAAATGCTATTCAACTACTCATCATAAAGAGACTTCTAAAGTAAAGTGACACAATTAAAAGACATAATAGAAATGCTTAGGAACAGGCTGATACTTTTGACACTGAGCTGAAAGATTAAAGATTCCATTTCAATTCACTTCAATTCAATAAACATTAGTTCCGTGGCTCATAGACAAGGCATCATATGAAATACTATGGTGTTAAAGGAAAACCAAGAACAGATCTTGCCATCAAAAAAATCTTCTAATTTACTGGAGCAGGAGAGACAATAGAATACATACCTACATAAGTAAATACTGTACTAGACATTTTAAGAAAGAGAATGCTGACAATTAGGAGGGACTGGTAAAGGCTTTCTGCTTTGCAGTCTGAGCTGAGCTTTGACAGAAATTAAGGATGCCAAGAGGTGGGATGATGAGAAAGGAGCACATTGCAGACAGAGTAGATAGTGCATACAAAGGGATAGTAGATATAAAACAGAGTTCATGGGACAGCAAGCAAGCCAGTATGTCTGGAAAGTATAGTGTGGAAAGCATACCCTAGAAAGGTAAAGGAGTCAAATGGTGAAGAACTTAAAAGGACAATCTGAGGGGTGTTGCTTTTTTCTTAGAAATAGGGAGGCACTGAAAATGCATGAACTAGAGAGGGCCATGATCAGCCTTCAATGCCTTTGGGAAGATAGTTTTGACAGCTGCGTGGAGGATGGGTAGGGGAGAGAAAAGATTAGAGTCAGAAAGACTACCACAATTTTAATAATAATACAATTTTAATAATAATAGCTAGCACTTAATATGTTTTACAGTCATTATCTCATTTGATCTTGCTAACAACCCTGGGACATAGGTGGTATTATTATCCCCATTTTACAATTGAGGAAACTGAGGCAGACAAATATTAAGTGAATTGTCTGGGGTCACACAACTAGTAAATGCCTGAGGCTAGATTTGAATTCCAGACTTCATGTGCTCTATCCACTGCAACCAGCTAGCTGGCTCAGAAGGCATGAATAAAGAAAGAGATCACTAATAATTCCGCATAGAGTATAGCAGTTTCAGTCAAATAATGGAGTTAGAAATTGAGTTGCAAAGAGCTGAGAAATTAGTGGGAGTTGAGGAAATGGAGGCCATCATCACACCCAGGGTTTGAAGGGAAAAGAAATCTAGGACAATAACTTGAGGAAAAGGCAGGGTCAGATGGAGACTTTTCAATGATGGGGGAGAACAGAGCATATTTTAGTCAACAAGGAAGGAGCCCAAAGACAAGGAAGGCTTCTCATTACATGAGAAAGATTAGAGGTGATAACTGAAGGGTTAAGTCCTTGGAGGAGAAGAGAGGAGCCATCATCCAGGATATAAGTAAAGGGATTGGCTTCAGCAAGAACAAGCCAAGTCAACAAGCATTTATTAAGTGTCAACTAAATGCCAGGTGTTGTGCTAAGTGCTTGCAATACAAAGGAAGACAAAAACAGTCCCTGCCCTCAAGAAGCTGACAATCTAATGGAAGAGACAACATATAAACAACTATGTACAAAAAAAATACATAGATAATCTTAGAGGGAAGGCATTAGCACTAAGGGAAATCAAAAAAGCTTTCTTGCAAAAGGTGGAGTTTGTACTGATACTTGAAGGAAGTCAGTTAAACTAGCTAACCATAGGTCAAGATCGCCAAGGAAACAAAATGGAGCCAAAGTAAGGTTAATACGCTAGGATAGCAGGTACAAGTGGAATGACTGGGAGTCAGGGCTGAAGACATAACAGATAGAAGAAATGAGGCAGAGGGAAATATAGAAAGACAAGAAGTTGTAATCAGAAGGAGGAATTTCAGGATCATGAAGGTAAAAGTTATAGGTGATGAGGAGATGACCATACATGCAACTGGTTATATATATAGAATAAAAGTATAAGTCATGGGAGTTAAGACTGATGAACTAAAAAGCGAAGGTATTTAAGGGGACATCAATGTTTATATTAAAGACCCCAAGTATGAGGGTAGGTGCTGGGATGGAAAAGACTATGGTCCAGGCATTGAACTCCTTGAGAAAGAAAAAAAAAATGTGGAGGAAGAAAGGTAACAGTAACTGTAAGAAAGATCTCTATAAGGCAGGGATTCTTAATCTCTTTTGTGTCATGGACCCCTCTGGCAGTCTAGTGAAGCCTATGAACCCTTTCTAAACAATTCTATTTTTTAATTCACTTAGTGGTTAGTGAAAATAATTTTTTCCCATCCAAGTTCGCAGATGTCCTGAAGGTCAAGAATCCCTGTGGTAGAATAATAAAGACAGATGGAGTAAACCACAAAGGAGGAAAAATTGAGTAATAGTATCAGAGGGAGTTTCTACAAGTGATAGTGATGAGTAAGGACTTATAATTAATCCTCTTCCTGGCTGGTTCAGTGTATCTGAGGATGTGAGAGAAGGTGTACCCATTAAGCAAGGTCTGAGAACAGGAAGAAGGAAATAGTTTCAAAGTCAAAAAGTAGAAGAATTCCCTTTTGGAAACGAAGATGGCTGCCATCTAAAACACAAATGAATGTGGAAAAATAGCAAAAGTTAAGAGAAATGTAAAATTATAGAAAGGTGGTAGGAAAGCTCATGTTGAATGGACTCAGACTTTTCAATTATCTGATGGGTGGAATTTTGGTGGGGGGGAGGTGGACAGAGAGCTTTAGAAAAGTTTGGAACTGAGGTTAACAAAAAGGTTTCTAAGAAGAATAAAGACCCAAGTTAAATACCATGGGATAAAATGGTTTTGTGACTTTCTCCAGCTTTATTGGCATACTAGTACAGATACATTGGAAAGTAGACAGTAAGAACAATCATCCAATCCACCAGGGCTGAGAATTAAGGAGGTAGGAATGATGAAGAGTCAAGTAAGAAAGGAATAAAGGGGGCAGGAGGGTTGGTATCAAGCACATAATATAAGCAGCTGAGCATGAGATCCAGAATGCGCAGAAAGGCAAGAGAAGCCAGAAGAGAAGTAATAGACTGGAAATATAAGGAGAGGTAAAGGGACCACATTCCCCTAAGCAAAGTCGGTAAGTAAGAATGAAAGAATAAGAGATGTGAGAGAACCTGATCAGAGAAGGACATTTTAGAGTTCAGATCAAGTTTTATTCTTAAGTTTGTTCCTTGAAAATGTATACTTTTATGATACAGTTCAAGGAAGCAAGGTCATAGAAAGATTGTGTTTTTATGTTATATGACAAAATTAGGAGCAGAAAACAGTACCTTCAACCGCCTTTCCTTTTCCATGAGTCTTCTTGCAGAACCTTCCAAAGCAAACAAATATTTCCTTACATCCTTAAGCAAAGACATGCTGTTTTCTGGGTTATTTTTACCCTCATAAACTTGGTACTTCAGCTAGGTGTGAAGGGAAATTGATATCAAACCTATCTGGAACTTTCTAAATGGAGACAATTAGTGTTAGCAATAGGAGCCAAAAAGTCGAAGTCAAGTTAGAAAAATATCAATTAAGTGCTTATGTTGCAGATGTTGTGTCAACTGCTTGGGACATGAATAAAGACAAAAACTTGCCCTCAAGGAGCTCACATTCTAATGGAGAAGACAATGGACAAGCAACCACAAACAAACATAATATGGACAAGAAAAAGGAAAAGAAATCTCAGAGAGAAGGCACTAGAATTGAGGGGGTCCAGGAAAAGCCAGCTTTTTCTCTTTGTAAACTTTCAGGCAAAAAAAAAAATGAGTGTGTCTTCTCTCCAACTTAAATTTTGGCCTTACTGTAGAAATACACTTGGAGATCACCTACAAACAGACTGACATTGCTCCGCTTAATGTTCTATGAAACAGTCTAAACTAATTTTTTCAAAGGTCCATGGCAGCAGATTTCTGAGATCATATCAGATGACACCATTTTCTTTATATAAACATTAGGTAGCCCTGCTGTTTTTACTGCTGTATTCTCAACTAGAACCATGCCTACAGGGGACCTGGATGGCATCTGGCACCATTCTGTATAAGAAAGTCTGAAAACGATCCCAATATCATCCAGCCTCTTGCCTCTACGATATGTCAAGAAAGTGGAAAGATTACTAGACTTAAAATCAGAAGTGCTGGGTTCAAATCCTAAATATTATTTACTAACTACATAATCCTAAGCAAAGCCCTTCTGGACCAATGTCCTTATCCATAAAACTGTAGATTATACTGAGTTACAGTTAATTACAAAATTACACTAAAAGGTCCCCTTTAGCTCTAAATCCTATAATCTCATTACATGCTTTCTACATGGAGGGCAAAAAACATCTACTACATAGCTTTCGATTGAATTGTTAGGACAACTTATGTGCATAAGTCACACACGAAGAGAATAAAGAGGATGAAGGGGACCAGATGGAGAATTAAATGTTAAGAAGCAGGCAGTGAAGTGGCCCAGTGGTTAGGGCACTGGACCTGCAGTTTGGAAAACTTGAATTCAAATCCCAGCTTCTGCCACTTACTAGCTGTGTGGCTCTAGGCAAATCACTTAACCACTGCCTGCCTCTATTTTTCCATCTGCAAAATGGGAAAAATAATACCACCTGCTTCTCAAAGTTGTTTTGAGGACCAGATGAGATATTATTTGTAAAGCACTTTACAAGCCTTAAAATACCATATAAATACTGGCTGTTAGTAAGAGATAGATGTTTTCATCATCTGGGTCCTCCCAGCTCATTTCTAACCTACAGGAAAGAAGTGGTACTAACTATATGGTTCCTATACTCCCTCCAGAGCCACCATTAGGAAGCACATGTTGGAAGTCACAGAGCAGCACAAAGAAAACGCCATTAATTTTTTCACATAAGGCAACAAAGAAAAGGAAACAAGCATTTATTAAGCCTACTATGTGCCAGGCAGTGTACTAAGCACTTTACAAATGTTATTTCATTTGCTCCTCACAGTAATGGTAACTGAGTTTCATGTACCCTGCAATATGTGTATGAGAATTTGAACCTAAACTTCCCAGTGTAACTTAAGTCCTTTTTGTATGCAGCTTTCTTAGTAAAGATGAGAATTCTCTGTATGATCATCCAAATCTTTGTAGCTTTTCCTCCTCCAGTCTCATTCATTCTATTCTCTCATGAGGAGAGCTCATAGCTCTTGAGTTATGGGGGCTCACACTGAGGTGGAGGGGTATGCAGATGGACCCACAGTCCCATAAAACTGGACCTTCATTTTGTCAATGAGTGTTCTTTATCTGCTCTACAGAGTAAAAGCAGTAACTGGTATAATGTATCTTTAACTGTTGAATAGTCTTTCACTATTGCATTTGAATCTGAACTTTGCTGACATTCTGGGAATACTAGGCAACTAATGAAGTTATTGGTGATACTGAATAATAGTGAAGTTATTGGTGATAAAGGAGTACAGAAAGCCCAAGGAAGCCCAATGCAATGTCTATCATTGAAGACAAGATCTGCTAAAGATCCTGTGAATGTGAATGACCAAAAGACCCTGTGAGATACCAGAATACCTTTTAAAAAACTGAAAAAAGAAGGGCAACTAGGTGTCATGTAGAAAGCACAACATTGCCAGAGTCAGGAGGATCTGAGTTCAAATCCAGCCTCAGATATTTATTAACAATGTGACCCTGGGCAAGTCATTTAACCTTATTTCCTAAAAAAATAAAAGAAGAGGGGGAAAGACTTAAGCACATTAGGTCAGTCCTCTATAGGAGATTTGCTAAATAATATAGACACGTGAAAGAAGAAAGCATGAGAATAGGAAGGATGCCTAGAATGATGAAATGATGAATCCCTGAAGAAAGGATAACTTGGCTTTTAGATAATCCAGGTCATTCAATGCTGCTCTTCCAGTTTCCTCCATTTCCCAGGCTTTTAGCTATTTCATTACTCCGTTTAGTACCTCCCTCTGGGTGGGTGAGGTGAGGGGTTAGAGCCCCTGAAGGTGTTAATAGTTCCCTTGAGGTTTAGAGATGATCAGCTTATTTTGCTTATCCATTCATTTCCTGCTCACACCACCTCCCACAAGGGGTAATCACGAGTTGGCTCTGCAGGAGAAACAAACCTTTCCAGGAATGACAGGGTGACTTTTTGCAGCCTTGTTATTGACCCACTGGATAATTAACCACACTGGAGATATGCCTCTGCCAAAGGCGCCTACTAATGAACATCAGGCCAAGGTAAATTATTAGCTGCAGCAGAGCTGACCACAAGAGGGTCTATTGTTTAACTAAATGGGCTTTGACTGTCAGAGGAGACAACTCTGACCCGCTCAAGATTAAAATATCGACAAGCGTGCATTTAAGGGAGAAGGGGGCTACAGATCATTGGGCTTTTTATTATTATTATTATTATTATTATTATTATTATCATTCATGCCACAAAAAACTTGTGGGAGGGTCAGAATTAAGACCTACAGGAAACAGAATTTGATTATTTTACTACAGTATATAGTAAGTGGGGCAAATCTCTCAGATCTGTAATATAGTAAGGAAGGGAAAGTTGATCACATTTAAGAATTAAATAAAAAGCCTACAAAGGCAAATTCTTAAAATAAAAAAAAGTTAGAATTTAACTACTTCTCATTCTTTTAGGATCAAAAATTGTGGCATATGAACATGATGGAATATTACTGTGCTCTAAGAAATGACTGTGATGACTACAGAGAAGTATGGAAAGAGGAGGAGAAAGGAGACTGAGATGAGGAAAAGGGAGGGGGAAATTCCTATCAATCTGTGGGTTTTATTCTCCATAGTGATGACTATATGACTATTTTTTTTTTCTTCTTCTCTCTTCCCCCACACTGAGTCTTCTACATTACTGAGAAGATGCTGGCCATTCTACATAGACTCCCCTTAACTATACCCTCTTTCATTCCTCAAAATGTCCCTGCACCAGTACCTTCTAAGCCTCTCTCTCTTCCTTCTGTTTAGTCACAGATGAGGCTCCTGTACTTCTCACTAAGACTGGTCTCTCTACCCACTTCACATGTTTGCTCTGGTATGACTGGCCAAACACTAATGCTTACTCAAGATTGGTCACATTTCAATGGGTAATTCCCATTGGGACCTTCCTTAAACTTACTAGTGTAAGACATATGATTTTGTGTTGACTCGTATGTTCTGAAACTATAAAAAACCTATTGCAGCAATGACCTCTTTGGTGTTCTGTCAACAGAGGTACTTGATCACAGGTAATTCTAGTGCTCTCTAGGTTGAAGGGTACTCTCGTGCCAATGGAACACTTGGCATTTCATTTTCCAGATTCCTTCCTTTCAGCTTGATTATCCTATCTTTCCCCAAAACTTTCCCTGATGGTCCTAGCTTCCTCTCCAAAACTCACTGTGTAATATCTCTGTAAATGCTACATCCACTGACAGAATGTAAGCTCTTTAAAGACTGACAATGGGGCCTGGAATATGATATTTCGAAGATTAAGGGAGCTGGGATTAAAACCAAGAATCAACTACCCAGCAAAATTGAGCATATTATTCCAGGGGAAAATATGGTCATTCAATGAGGTGGAAGACTTTCA
>CM053596.1:202606134-202634159 GCA_028646575.1 Pseudocheirus occidentalis
CTCTGGAGTTCAGGGTGCTGACTTTTCCCCCTGAACTAGATAAATGATATGTTTGCTTGATTAAAGAAAGATTGTTAACCTTGAGTTGCTTTCCTTTAGAAAAGCAGATCTAAGAACCTGTGCTAGCAGCTGCCCTGGATATGCTACGGTGCTTGCTGATACAATGATGTTCTATCACTGTGCTCTCCCAGTGAATGACTTTGCTCTGGACTAATTATATCCACCTGACTACTGAAAGGTAACCACATTGGTGAGGGCTTGTGAGCTAGTTTTTAGACTGCAGAGCCGCAGAGTACCTAGAACCAGAGGTAGTCAGCTGTCTTGCTGGGGGGGGTCTAACCTTTTAGTGTGAATTGGAAGGTGGTGAGCCCAAAGGTATGCTAATACTGGGTTTTAATTCTGTCAAACATTTTTGTTCTGTTCTTTCCAAACTCAAGAACCTTCCCCTTAATAGAGAAAACAAGAAAAATCAGAGATGAATATGCATCGACTTCATTCAATCATGTGTTTTGTTATGGCCCATTGATCATTTGGAGACTGTCCAAAATGTTCTAATAAATTTTGCCATAGTTCACCCCTAACACCTTAGAGCAGTGGTTCTCAACCTTCCTAACGCCATGACCCTTTAATACATTTCTTCATATTGTGGTGACCCCCCCTCCAACCATAAAATTATTTTCATTGCTACTTCATAACTGTAATTTTGCTACTGTTACGAATCATAACGTAAATATCTGATGTGCAGGATGTATTTTCATTGTTACAAATTGAACATAACCCCCTGGTTGAGAACCGCTGCCTTAGAGCCTACTTAGTGCTCAGTAACCCATTCAAAACAGGTTACTTCTTTCCTGCAGTGGGTCACTTCACAGATCTTTAAGACTAGAAACTTTAATGATTTACTATTACACTATAACAACAAAGTAGCCAGGTGTGGTGTTGCCCATGCCTATCATCCCTGCTACTAGGGAGGTTGAGACTGTTGGCTCAATTGGGCTCCAGGGTTCTGAGCAGTAATGGGGCTAAGGCTTTTTGTGGGTCTGTACTAATATGGTGAACCCCAGAGGCAAGGAAGTCACCAGGCTGCCTGAGAAGGGGTGAATTGGCCTGAATTAGAAAGACTGGATCAAGGATTCTGTACCAAACAGCAGTGAATGTGTCTAATCAGTCCAATGAGTGACCACTGCACTTCCAGTCTATGTGAGATGGGGAGACCCAGACTCAAAAACCAAGCTAACCAAAACAAAGAAACTATGTTTTACCCATTGGTAGTAAAAGTACAGGCCATTTAACTGTGGTAGAAATACTCAGTAACCTACTGCTAGAAACCAAAGTCCCACAACCATTTAGATCCCTCAAGATGAAAATGTTTAACGTCCCCAGCTAAATTACCCTCACTCTTATCACCACTGAGAATGAGGCCAATCCATAAAGAAAAGAAATTAAATTTACGCATAACAAAGAAGCATAACTACTGCTACCAGAGCTAAGTTATAACTAAAAGGTGCTAAGAACAGAAGATTCTCCTGTGTTTATTGGCTTCTTCCATGAAAACTCAACCTTAAATACTTTTCTCTAAGAGGTTACCTATCTAGCATACATGGTCTACATCTCCCTAACACAGAAATAACACCATTCAATGTCCCTCTGGTATAATATGGGATAAGGCATAAAAGTGGACATATACTTCCCAGAGGTATTTGCCCCCATTATTGAGGCTGTCCTGTGCAAGGTCCAAATGGAAGAGGGACTCCCTACATATGCTAAGGTTTTTCAGATGCCCCTTTTAGCAAGTGACATTTTGCTGATTGCATCAAACCCTCTAATACCACAGGATCTCTTCATTGAGTTGCACAACAACTCAAAAGGGATCAGCCTAGCAATTCACCCAAAAGAAACAAAATGCTACAGAAATGAGAACTGTAAATGTCACCTCATACCAGTCATTTTATTTCCCCAAATCCAACATTTTTAATGCCTGTTTTGTGAATTCCTTTTGCTCAATTATTCTTTATCATCAATTCAATTTATTAAATGTCTAGAATGCACAAAGAGTGAGCTAGATGTTGCAGTGGAGAGAACACTGGACCTGGAGTTAGGAAGACTCAGCTCCCTGAGCTTAAATCTGGTCTCAGAATAGCTATGTGACCCTGGATAAGTCACTTAACCCTATTTGCCTCAGTTGCCTCTATAAAATGAATTGGAGAAGAAAATGGCAAACTACTCAGTATTTCTGCCAAGAAAACTCCAAATGGAGTCACTGAGAATAGGACACAATTGAAATGACTGAATAACAAGAAATGACAAGGCTCTTAAGATGAAAGCTGGTACCTTGTGACTATTTGTGGAAATCCCCAAGAAAACCCAAAGCCTGGGAATTCCTTCAGTTAAAAACCCTACAGTACTTTGGCTGGTTGTTGCTTAATCCCTTCATTATTCAAGAGATCATTCCTAAATCTCCAAAGTTCAAATTAAATGGCATAATATGCTATTATACGTAATATTCAGAATTGGCAGTCTACTTAGAGAAATAATTTCATTTAGGCTCCATCACACAACAAGACAAATATTTGGTAGAGATGCCATTTATGCACAGTCAGTCATAGGTCAATGTTAGTTTTCCCACATTGCTTAGATGGGAGCAGGAGCCATCACAAGGAGTGAGGGCGTTGTTTGCGTCACTTGGATTTTATACTTGGCTCCTATGTTGCTCCAGGTAATTATTCTGGGCAGCATTAACCAAGCCAAGAAGGTAAAGCACTAAGTGGTTAACTAAATGGAGAGATTAAAGATGTCAGAAAGCCTAAATTGGACAAGGGAAATTTGATGGTGTTAATAAATATTCTCCTATGCAGCCCCACCTACCATCACAACACTGTACTAAGTGGGCTTGAAACAATGCACATTAAGCTCAGACTAGATGTAGTTAGGAACATTTTCCACAGGAGTCTTTATTCTAATTCTCCCAAATTGTATTGAGGGCAAGCAGAAGCACCCCGTTACCATGCATGATTCTATAGGCTTATCCCCTTGCCCTATGTAACAGCCAAGGAACTTAAAAGAGAGAAGGCACCCAAAATGAGACCAAGCAGTACTTTCCTCACCCATATGTATAGTAAGGGGCAGAGCCTACCTCTGGCACAAAGCCCCAATTCAGGAATTAAAGTTGGAGATATGAGTAAATCAAAGAAACTACCACCCAGAAAAAAAAATTATTATGGATCTATATCTGTTAAGAAAAAAAAAAAAAGAGAGAGAGAGACAATGAGTCAGTGGCTTAAGGGGAAAAAAAAAACCCCTGATTTTCCTCAGATGCTACGTAAATATTTAGAAGAAATAAAATGAGAGATTTAAAAAATGAAAGAAAATCTCTGGAAGAAAGATCTGTAAGGAGAATAAGTATCTTAGAAGAAAAATAAAAACCTCACCTAAGTAATGGACTCCCTGAAAACCATAATAGACCACACAGAAATTAATGACTCCACAAAACACCAAAAATATAACAACAAAATCAAGTATTAAAAAAGAAACCTGGAAAACAGGTCAAAGAGTAATAATTTAAGAAACATAAGACTCCCTGAAAAACCAAAATTTAAAAAAAGAAAAAAAAATGCATGGACAATATATTTCAAGAAATCACAAATGAAAACTACCCAGATATTTTATAAGCAGGGAGCAAAATGAAGATATAAAAAAATCTGTCAGTCACATTCTGGAAAAAAAAAAAAAGAAGTCACAGAAACGTTTGGGGTGGTGGGTAGGGGAAAGATGGGGAGAAAGTTTGCAACTCAAAATCTCATGGAAATGAATCATGTAGACCAAAAACAAGCAAAAGTTAATTTTTTAAAAAGTCACAGAAATGTACAGGTGAAATTCTGAGCTCACCAGTCAAAGAAAAAATATATATTGTAAAAAAAATCTATGAATATATTAAGTACTAACAAACTACAAACAGGATCGCAGCTTCTAGCTGGGATTCAATACAATATTTCCAACAGGCAAAAAGTATAAGTTTACAATCAATAATAACTTAAACACTGACAAGTTGAGTTATAATTACGGAGAAGAGAAAAAAATGAACTTTTAGAATAATAAAGGACTTCCAAATACTTCTGAAGAAAAGAACAGAACTGAGTAGGAACTTTGAAATGAAACTCAAGAGCTAGCCAGGAGGAACCTAGAAAAGTAAATCTATGATTGTGTAGTAATAATAGTCTAATAGAGGAGAAGAAATAAATGTCTCTTCAATGACCTCAAAGTCATCAAAGGATACTAACAGAGTTAAATAAGAAAATCTGAGGACCTGGGAGTAGATTGGTTCTACTCTGAATGCGATGAGAAAAAACAGAAGAGCTACTGAAAGGAAGTGAGATATTAGAGAAAAGAAAAAGAAGGGAATGGAACTTGCTAATTCTGCATGACAAGATGATACAAACATGCAGCTAAAGTTAGAAGGGAAAAGGATTAACTGAGGAAAAGAAACTTTATAGCAAATTTCTCCGATAAGAGTCTCATTTCCATGATATATAAAGAAACAATTTATACTCATAAGAAATAAGAGCCATTTCCAATTGATAAATCATCAAAAGACACAACCAAGCAGTTAGTTTTCAAAGGAAGGCATCCAAGCTATCAGTAGCTGTAAGAAAAAAAATGCTCTAAATCATTTATAACCAAAGAAATGAAAGTTAAAGCAACTCTGAGGTTCCACCTCATATCTATCAACTGGCAAAGATGACAAAAAGGCAAAATGAGAATGGGAGGAGGAACTTCAAGAAAACAGGCACATTAGTGTACTGATGATGGGAGTTATGGACTGATCCAACCTTTCTGGAAAGCAATTTGGAACTATGCCCAAAATGTCACTAAACTGTATATATCCTTTGATCCATCAACACCTCCACTAGATTATACTCCAAAAAGATCAAAGAAAAGGGAAAAAGAGACATATGTATAAACATATTTCTAGTTTATAGTAGCAAAAAATCCCTGGAAACTAAGAGGGTGCCTATGAATTGTGGAAGAGTTGGATAAATATAGCAAAGGAATGACACAGAATACGACTGTTAATTGAAAACAAAACATGCTCAGATCAACATATTTCTTAAAGGGGGACAACAGTTTTTTTCTCCACCTTGATCCACTTTAAATATGTGTGTATATGTACCCACACACACACAGCATAGTTTTAAAACCCAATTGCCATGGTTTCATCATTAGAAGCAACCACATTAGCACCCACTAGATACCTGTCAATATCTAGATGATTAACCTACTCAAGTTTGTTGATAATTAATTAAACAAATGTAAACAACTGACTTGAATTCCCCCATTATCATGATTGCTTCTCTCTCTCTCTCTCTCTCTCTCTCTCTCTCTCTCTCTCTCTCTCACCTCCTCACCCCCATTTCTTAAAGAAACAAAACCACTGAGCAACCATTCAGTTTCTGTAAAGAATTCACCCAATGAAAAATTATCACTGATCCCTAAAAGAGTCAATTACAAGAGAGATATCACAAATTATGTAAAAAACCCCAAATAGTTAGGGAACCAAAAAGGAAAGGCATAGTAGGATAGGTTAAGTTTACATCTAATCTCTAGCTTTGGATCCCTTACCTCTGTAGATAATGTTCTTCAAGGATGATGCAACTATTAAGTATCAGAAAAATGGTTTGTGGATTCAATAATTCCAAGAGGGTCTCTGGAAGATGAAACAGAAGAAAAACAAGCATGAACAGATGATAGAGAAGGTAGTGGGGGAAGGAAATCAGGATAAGGATAAAATAAACAAGGTAGGAATATGTTAACAGTGAATGAAAGTAGGAAGTTTTAGTGAATCTAAACATTTCTCCTACAGGTTCAAACTTGAAAAAACACCACCCAAATTGAAGGTTACCCCAGTGACTAAAACTTTCTTATTTTCTATTCTTTTGAAAACACAGTAATACAATAGACCAACATCTTAGACCATATACCAAGATAAAGTCAAAATGGGTACATGACTTAGACAAAAAGTGTGATACCATAAGCGAATTAGGGGAACATGGAATAGTTGGTCTGTCAGGTCTATGAATAAGGGAAGAATTCATGACCAAACAAGAAACAGAGAACAAGATACAAAAGGAATAATTTTGACTATATTAAATTTAAAAGATTTTGTGCAAACAAAACTAATGCAACCACAATTAGAAGAAAAGCAGAAAACTGGGGGAAATTTTTATAGCAAGTATCTCTGTTAAAGGCCTCATTTCTCAAGTATGTAGAGAACTGAATCAAATTTATAAGAACGCAAGTCATTGCCTATTCAAAACTATCTAGTCATGATAAAAATGCTCTAATCACTGCTGACTAGAGAAATGCAAATTACAACTCTGAGAAACCGCCTCATACCTATATGATTGGCTAGTATGATAGAAAAGAAAAATGATAAGTATTAAGAGTGGATGTTGGAGAAAAGGAACATTACTAAGGTTGGAGGGGGAAACTGGAACACTGAAGCACTGCTGGAGTTGTGGACTGATCCAACCATTCTGGAGAGCAATTTGGAACTATATCCAAAGGGCTATAAAACTGTGCACATATCCTTTCATCCAACAATACCATTACTAGGTCTGTATCCCAAATAGAGGCAAAAATGGAAAGGAACCTATTTGTACAAAAATATTTATAGCAGCAGTTTGTGGTGGCAAAGATTGGAAATTGAGAGAATGTCCATCATTTGGGGAATGGCTAAATAAATTGTGGTATATGATTGTAATGGAATACTACCGTGCTATAAGAAATGATGATGAGCAGGATGATTTCAGAAAGACTTCAGTGAACTGATGCCAACAGAAATGAGCAGAACTAGGAGAACATTGTACAGTCACAGCAATAACATATAGTGATCAACTCTGAATGACTTAGCTGTTCTCAGCAATACAATGATCGAAGATGATTTCAAAGGACTCATGATGAAAAATGCTCTCCACCTCCAGAGAAAGAATGGATGGAGTCTGAATGAAGATCGAAGTATATCATTTCTTTTTTTTTTGAGGAGGGAAGGCAAGGCAATTGGGGTTAAGTGACTTGCCCAAGATCATATGACTAGTAAGTGTTAAGTATCTGAGGACATATTTGAACTCAGATTCTCCTGATTCCAGGGCCAGTGCTTTATTCACTGTACCACCTAGCTTCCCCAAAGCATACTATGTTTCACTTTATTTTTTGGATGGTTTTTATTTTTTTGATTTGTGTTTTCTTTCACAATTTTTGGAAATATGTTTTGCATGACTGCACATGTATACTCATATTAAATTGCTTATTTACTTGTAATAAATTACAGGGAAGTGGTAAGGCCGGAAAAAGAATTTGGAACTCAATTTTTTAAAATGAAGGTTAAAAATCTATTTTTATATGTAAGGGGGGGGGGGAAACATAGTATAGTGGAACTCATACTAGACTTAAAGGCAAAAGGCCTTGAACATCTATTTCTATTCTATTTCTGCCTCCCTGTAAATGAGAAAAACCACCATCTACCATACGTATTCCATAGGGTCATTGTGAGGGTCACAAGTGCTGGACTTGGTGTCAAGGCAGGGTTCAAATCCTGCCTTGGATACATCCTAGTTGTAGGACCCTAGGCAAGCCACTTAACCTCTTGGGTCTTACTTAACACCCCAACGATCCTAAATCACCTTATAACTATAAAGTTCTGTACAAATAGAAGGCAGATTCCGTTATTTCTTTAAAGGGTGGGTCTTTATAAAATGAGGCTTAGGCTGCCTCCTGAACCATGACAGCTGTCTGCTTAGCACCTGGTAACATCTGTTCCACACACCAGCATAACAACATTTCACAGAGGCACCTCTAAGTGCAGTCAAGCGGTTAGGTATGAGGCAGTTCCATACGCTGGATCTTTTATTTCCTATGGGAAATGAGGTAGAAAGTTAGGGCTGAATTATGGCCACATCCACCTTGACTCATATGACAAGGCTTTCCGGTGCCCTGATTACATGACTATTAACTACCTTGAGGAGAACTTGCCAATTTGGTCTCTCTCCACTAGAAGGAGAGAGGCTCCATTCTTTTCCCTTGGTACTACTGAAAGTGTCCTTAGTTCTCTTGAGGTTTGAAGCCATTTCATCTTCTAAAAATGCCCAATCCTTACATTTTGAAATGTTTATACAACACCCACCAGGCATTAAACTTTAATCTGTGAAATGGGACTAATAACAGCATCTACGTCACAGGGCTGTAGTGAGGATCAAGTGAGGTAATATTAATATAGTGTTCTATAAGCCTTAAAGCAATATGTATGTGAGCACATGCATATATATATAAGCACACACATGCATGTATATAGATATGCATATGTGCACATACACACATATAGATTTATAGATGATAATGTCTTTTGGAGGCAAAAGTCAAAGTTAATTATTTCTTGTAACTTCATTTATATGTAGAAGCTGCTAAAGTTATTAATTTTAAAGTAGAGCAGATAACACTCATGTTTAAAGCCAGCCATACCCAGTGCAAAAGCTATTAGTCCTAAATATCCCTAATCTACCCCCCACCCAGTCTAGCTCAGAGAGACATTCCTAGCACTTATTACATTAAAGAATGTATCTACGTTCAAGATCACAGCTTGCTTCCTGACTCAGACTCTGTCTAAAACAGTAATCAAAAGAATCAAAAGAAATGATGTGTAGAGTTGGCCAGTTGTTACTCCCAGGGCATTCTTAATCTAACACTTTTTCATCGCTCACATTTTCTCTTTTAACACATAACTTTGGAAAATTCAAAAGACAGAACCAGATGTTTCCCCTCTTCAAAGTTATTATAGAGAATTATTAAGAAAAAAAAAACAACTTAGACTTCCGAAAAACCCATGGGGCTGGCATAAAGGGAGAAAAGATATTCATAAATTAAACAAGTTAGGCAGGCAGGCAGTGCTTTGAGAGATCCCAGTTGAATTACAACTTGAATACATTAATTTATAAGCATGGCAAAGATTTATGAAAGTGACCCCAGAATTTAAGATAGCTACACATAGATAGATGCTATTTTTTATTAATGAAGCATTTTACTAATTCTACACCAAGAGACCTACAACTTTTTCTCTTTTATGTAACCTCAGAAATGGTGTTAAATATTAAAACATTCTCCTTAGAGTATATGAAGATCTTAAGGCAATTAGTGGCTACCATTTGAATGTCAACAATGTTGCAAATACCATATGTAACATGAAGTTAGAAGTCCTTTTAAATGAGAAAGATAGCCCTTATAAATAGATCTCTAAGCAAACTGAAAATAAAGTAATTTTTTGAAACCTCTAAACATACATTGAGGTAGCACAATGGATAGAGCCCTGGGTCTAGAGTCAGGAAGACCTGAGTTCAAATGTGACATCAGACACTTACTAGCTATGTGACCTTGGGTAAGTCACTTAATCCTGTTTGCTTCAGTTTCTTCATCTATAAATAACAAACCACTCCAGTATCTTTATCTAGAAAACACCCAAAGGGATCATGAAGAATCAGACAGGACTAAAACTACTGAACAACAAAAGAAGATGCATTGAACCTTTGCACTGATAACTAGCAAATCATTTAATTTTTTTTGAACCTCAATTTCCCCATGGATAAAATAAGAATAATTTTTGTTCTTCCTTCTTCAAAATATGGTTGTGAGGATAGAACGAAATATTGCACGGGAAATGCCACATACTCTTGAAGTCTTGAAGAAAGATTGTCTATGTGTATGTACGTATGTATACGTGTCTCTATATGCATGTATGTGGAAAGTGATTTATTATATCTATATTATATTTCCATTATTGCTTTCGTGATAATCACTGACCCTGGGCAAGTCACCTAACCTCTCCATGCGTGAGGAAATCCTCTGACCATAAATTTCAGAAAAGGTCCTGACCTACATTGGTAAAGGGAATTTCCTCATTTGGGCGTTACCTATTGAAAGAAATCACAGGTTCAGTTCCTTTCTCTATTATTATAGAGATATTATCAACATCATCATCTTATATTTGGCCTACCTCTCTCACAAGGTTGTTGGGATAATTAAATGAGCTAATATGGGCAAAGTACTTTATAATTGGGAACTTTATTTTTGCGGTTGTTATTCTAGTAGTCAACTTTTACTCATTCTCAAAATATCTTTTAAATAATCCTCCTCACTCCTCTAAAAATTGCCCTAAATCCATCTATTGACTGAATATTATTAGACAGGCTGATCATTGTTACGCACATGGCAGTGATCAGAAGAGAAAACAGAAATCTTTATACCATATGCTGACATAAACGACCCCGGGGTCTAAACTTGAGGCTGTTTAAAACAAAGCAAAACAAAACAAAACCTCTTGAAATGAGCCTGACCTCTAAACAACTCTCCCAGGTCCCTCTCACCGTAATTCTCCAAGGGGCAAAAATCAAACCTGAAAATTCATAAAGAAGCAGTATGACCTAATTCCACTTCACTGTCTTATTCTTTAAATATATATTATTTAACACAGGAAAAGAGGCATAATGATGACCATTTTACAAACGAGGAAACTAAGGCCTGGAGATGTTGATTAATTAAGAATCACACAGATCATTAACAAGAGAACGAGAACTGGAATAAAACTCTCCTAATTCTTGTTCCACTAGTCTGAAAAGAAAAAAAATCAGGAAACTGCAAAAAAAAAAAAAAACGTTGGGAAAGTTATAGAGAGATTAATCATGGTAAAGTAGAAGAGATTATGTTATTTTCTTCTCTGGATGATGTGAACTTTCTAGAATGGATTAGAGGTGTTTCTGCCTGAAGGCTGAGGGATGGGTTAATTTACCTCTTTAAGTCTCTCCCAGTCCTGTGATACTAAAACAACAAAAAATGCATCATTAATAATACCACCAATTAATAATAAAAATTCTCATCAAATCACTGGATTAGGGTCTTGAATCTACCAAGAAACTATATACAGTGAATGTGGGGGGAGGAGGGGAAGGATTCACTAGCATGACTTTCCTCTACTGAAAAATAACAGTATAATCTGAGCTCTCCAAAGTGACTTGTGTACAAATCAACTTTCTTCAGAGGACAGTTTCATTGCCCCTGAGAAATAACTGAACAGAAGTTGTTGAGTCATTTTTCAGTCATCTCCAACTCTTCATGACCACATTTAGGGTTCCCTGGGCAGAGATACTGGGGTGGTTTGCAATTTCCTTCTCCCGCTCATTTTACAGATGAGGAAACAGAGGCAAACAGGGGTAAGTGACTTGTCCAGGGTCACACAGCTAGTGTTTGAGGTTGGATTTGTGTTTGGGTCTTTCTGACTCGAAGCCCATCACTCTATTGGAAGCAGAAGATAGTGGATCCAAATCCAAGGTTTTTCACTTATTGGTTGTGTGACTTAATACATGTCGCTTTTCTTTGCTAAGCCTGTTTTCTCATTTTGTAAATGGTGGTTTTGTATGAAATATTTATGGTCCTTCCAAATATAAAAACAACAATCATGATAATAATTCACATTTATATGACATTTTAAGGCTTACAAAGGACTTTCTTCATTCTGTGAGTTACAACACAGAACAAAACACCAGATGCTGTGTAGATCAAGGTACTCAAGAACTAAATGCTACAACAGTCTACTCTTGGTCAGCGGTCCATTAAGGCATGGAATAGGGCTGCTTTTGGTGACATGGTTAAGTGATTAAAGCTACCACCCCATCCTTAACCCTCCATAACTACTGAGAACCTGTGCATCAGGCTCATGCCACCTTGACCACACAGACACAGACCCCAACAGGGTCAGCTCCTGACCCCTCTCAGGGGTAATAAAACAGTTATCTGAACTGGCATCTGGGCTAAAGCAACCTCCTCTACTGGGAAGGGAAGGCTGTAACAGCTTACTGTCCTATGGCTAGCAAACATTCTCTTTTTCCTCTCCTATTCCCTGTGATTCAGTCAAAAGCTGAATAGAACTTTCATACTTGGCTATCATTCCCTACTTGTAGCAGCAACCATGTGGCACACCCAGGATGGCTACTCACACAGGTTCTTAGATCTGCTTTACTAAGAAAGATAGCTGCTTAAGGGGCCAACAATCTTTTAAAAAAATTTTTTTTAATCTTTTTTAAAATTACATTCACTAGTTTAGGAGAAAAGTCAGCAATCTGAGCTTCAGAGAAAATACAAGCAGATAAATAAAGACCAATTTATAACTGTCTGAGAAATTAGCACAGATCAACAGACAGATCCAATTGTCTGATCTAGTTACCTGAGAGAGAAGCACCAACATCTGGATTTTTCAGAGCTGGGGGGCTCCTTAAAGGCTATCTGCCACTGTTGATTCCACTGGATTCTCTGGGTTTTTATGACTCTGTTCTCTCCTGCTTCTACTACCTGACTACTTCTCGGCCATCTTTGGGGGATCATGATCTCCAGATCCCCCCAGTTACTGGTATTCTTTACTTTCCCCAAAAATTCATTCATATATTTATTATATTTTTTATCTGCTTACATGTTCCCCGTTCCCCAGTAAAATGATCCCCAGCATCACGCCCAGTGCTTGGCTCCATATAAATACACATAATAAATATGTATTGAATTGTAAGTGCAAGGCTCTGAAATAATATTTAGTGTACTAAGGGCAGTAAGGATAGCTATTCAGCACTGGCTTTGGTTCCTTAACTGATTCTTACAGCTTATGCCTATGTTCTCTATGCCGAGGAATGCCTCCCAGCCTCAAACACCATCATCAGTAACTGCTATGTTTCAGGCATCCTCAGGATCAATTTGTTTTCCCTGTACTGTGCAAATGCTCCCTAGCACCTGAAAGGCTCCTTCTATCAGCAGCATGTACAATATTCTGCACCAAGGTATGTAGTGTATGGCTGAGGTACATTTACTTTAGACAATCATTGGGTCTGAGCAGCTGATCAGATCATGGTGTTAGTGATGCCATAGTCACTAGTTTGGACCTACATTTTGGCCAGTTAGCTTCACAACTACAGAATTCACCCCAGTCCCGGTCAACTGTTCCATAAACTGATGGAATGAACGAGATCGTGTGTCAGTCTAAAACCCCCAACAACACTGGGCAGGAGAGAAGGAAGTGTACGTCCTGTGAAGAAGCAAGTAAAAATAAATAAATAAGTAAAATTGAATAAATATTATTAAATAAAATTTAACAAATTACATGATAAAAAATAGAAATAAAAGATAAAAACAAGTGAATAAAAATAAATAAAATTTTAAAAAGCAAATGAGTCATTTTGAATAGCATAAATATCCAAATTAACTACAAAGGCCATATGAAGGAAGACTATCTAAATAATTTTATATATTATGTGTATGTATATGTACATATACATATACACACAAATATTCGTCTTATTTTACATATGTGGGTGTATATACACACACACACATATTTGTGTCTAATGATAGCCATCTCTAGCGTGAAAAGGGGAGGGGAAAAAAGGGGGCAAAGAAATATACATAATAACTTTATTATATATTTAAAAAGAATAGCAAGTTGTACATAACAGATCTGCATTTTCATGTGCAAGCATCTTTTAAAAATTATACTGTTATTTGTTTTATTCTATAAATTAAAAATTAAACAAATAATTTTTTTTAAGTAGAATAGCAGGATTGTCCACTACATTCTGCCCTAGTGAGAGACAATGGAATTAAGATGTCCAGTTTTGAGATCCACATTTTGAAAGTGTATTAATAAAATAAGGCACATTCAGGGGAGAGGGACCAGAATGGCGAGGACACTCGCAGCCCTGCCATGTGAGAATCAGTTGAGAAATTAGGGAAGTTTAGCCTAAAGAGGAGATATTTAAGAGAGACATGACAGATCTCTTCAAACGTCTGAAAGGTGATTATGTGAAAGAGGGATTAGATTTGTTCTACTTGGCCCTGGAGGGCAGCATTGGCACCACGTATTGGGTAAAACTTATAAGGAAACAGACTTCAGCTTAACATATGGAAGACTTCCTGACAATTCAAGTTTTCCAAAACTGGAACGCGCTGCACCTCGGGGGGCAGGCAGGAAATCTTCTATCACTTTCAGTCATTTTCAATTGTGTCTGACTCTTCATGACCCCATTTGGGGTTTTCTTGGCGAAGATACTGGAGAAGTTTGCCATTTCCTTCTCCAGTTTGTTTTACAGATAAGGAAACTGAGGCAAACAGGGTTAAGTGACTTGTCCAGGGTCACACAGCTTGTAAGTGTCTGAGACCAGATTTGAACTCAGGTCTTCCTGACTCTAGACCTGGCACTCTTCCCATTGCACCACCTAGTAGCCCATTCCTATCGCTGGAAGTTTCCAAATTGAAGTGGGGTGGCCACTTGCTTATCATTGTTTGCACATGGATTAGATGACCTCTGAGGTCTCCAAGATTTAATGACTCATACATGAAGAACTCTATTTTATGAATTGAGTTATAAGTTTCAGAAGAAAAGGCACTTTGTTTTATGCTCTATATTGCCAAGTACATTGCAGACATTTACATATTTAAGGCATTTCAAGGAGTAAGTGTAATAGGTTTTTAAATCCCACCCCCGATCCTAGTTAATGCAACTGAGAAAATGGTCTACTTATATCCTCATGACTTACTAAATTAATTTAATTAATTAATTTAATTAATCAGTTAATAAAAAGTATACAATAAGTATAAATAATTCCTAGACACCTCTATAGCATCAGTCATGGACATGTATAAAGTGGGTGCTAATTACCTAAACAAGACAGGAAATATCATTGGATGAAACCAGGTAACAGAATGTATTGGGGCTGGCTGAAAGAATCAGGCACACCTCTGAGCCTGTGTATGATAATGAGATCCAGAAATCGGAGTCAAACAGATTCCTTGTGCCTGTACCAGAGGGCACAAGGGTCAATAAGGAAGAAGCTAGTGATATACTCTCTGGTTCTCTTTCATCAGTACACCCAATAGGGACTTGAGAGAGAGAATAAACTTAAACCAACAGAGGGAAGGAAGCTTCGGAGTATGTGAACTCTTCTGGACAGGGAATAGCCTTTCTCAGACTCTACAAGGACCCATCCTTTAAAACTCCACAGAGAGTTATTTGGGCAGCTAAGTGGTGCAGTGGATAGAGTGCCAGGTCTGGAATCAGGAAGAACTGAGTTCAAATTTGGCCTTAGACATTACTAGCTGTAAGACCCTGGTCAAGTCACTTAACCCTGTTTGCCTCAGTTTCCTCATCTGTAAAATGTGCTGGAAAAGGAAATGGCAAACCATTCCAGTATCTTTGCCAAGAAAACCCCAAATGGAGTTGTCAAGACTCAGACATGACTGAAAATGAACAATAGTAACACAGAAAGTTGTTGCTTGGTTGGTTGGTGGTTGTCCTTCATTCTCAAAAAATACCAAAATGACATCACTATGTTGACATCAAGTTACAGTGTGGCCATCTGTAGCTGATCAGATATGAATACAAGCTTAGACAGCTCTACCACAAGTCAGGCACAAATCGTTCTCATGAACATATAAAGTGGAGATGTCTTTAAATCTGTGCATCTCACATTTCTTTTGAGCTGCTTCAATTCTGCTTTTCTCATAGAACACAGCACCTTCTCTGATATGGGCACGCCATGATGTGCCAGTGTCTCCCATGTCACACAATAAATTCCAAAGTTCTTAAGAGAGACCTTGAGAGTGTCCTTGTATCACTTCCTCTGACCACCATGTGAGCGCTTGCCCTGTGTGAGTTCTCCATAAATCAGTCTTTTTGGCAAGTGTACATTTTGCATTCAACCAACATGCCAGCCCATCAGAGTTATGCTGTCTGAAGCAGAGTTTGAATGCTTGGCAGTTTAGTTTGAGTTAGGACCTCAGTGGCTGGTACCTTATCCTGCCAGGTGATCTTCAGAGTCTTACTAAGACAATTCAAATGGAAGCGATTCAGTTTTCCTAGCATGGCACTGGTAGACTGTCCAGGTTTCACAGGCATACAACAATGAGGTTAGCACTACGGCTCTGTAGACCTTCAGTTTGGGAATCAGTCTAATACTTCTCTCCCACACTTTCTAAAGGGAACTTCACCAGAACTCTTCAAAGGAAAGAAAAATTTTCTCTACAACTAGGAACTGTGTATTAACCCTTTGCTACATGTCTTCTTTAAGCTTAAGCCTACTTTTCCTTGGGCTCTCTATACATTTATGTTCCACAGAGTTTGGGGGGGGGGGAGATAATGCTTTGTGCCAGCTGTTCTTATGATCCCACCTTAAAATATATCCCTAACTAGAAATTAATTACTTTGAGGTGGTCAGTAGTAACCAACTGGATAATCAATGGTCAACATAACCTGTGTACTAGAAAAGTCTCTCTAATCTCTCATGGTTACCCCCCTAGAAATCTAATGCAAGAAATATTCAGTTATATCCCATAAGAACCCAATAGGCCAATGCAAGCAGGAATCAGGAAAGTAACTCACAGGGAGTGCTACATAAGGACAGGCCCTCTAGTCAATCAATCAACAGGAATTTATGAAGAGCCTGTTATGTTCCAGGTACCATACTAAGTGTCAGAGATACAAAAAGAAGCAAAAGGCAGTCCCTGCCTTCAAGGAGCCCACAATCTAATGGAGTGATGATGGGAGTGGGGAAAATGAGCAAATAGATATGTACAAACAGAAATATATACAGATATACATATAAACACATATCTATGCATATATATATATCGATAGATAGATAGATAGATAGATAGATAGATAGATAGATAGATAGATAGATAGATAGATAGATAGATAGATAGAATGTTATGAGTGTTGCCTGGGATTTTGGCATGGCACCCTTTAATCAAAGAACACAAAAGACATTTAAAGCTAAATGAACGCAAGTCAGTCAGATAAGTAATGGTCTAAGAAGCAGACTATACACATATGAAAAAGGAACAGAACAATAAGCTGCTGAACAGTCAAACCTCTATGTTCAACAAAGGACTCAATAATCCTTAGAAGAGACTCTCTATAGAAGGCAACATTATGGGAATTTCTACCAATCTTCTGCCCCTAGGTAACTACAAGATATAAGATATCTACAAGCAGGGGAGACTATTCTGATGGAAGCGTGACTCCCAATATCCCCACCCTTCTATTTCTCTGCCTATGCCTTCAGAAATAGCCTCTTATCTTTCCTGAGGCACATAAATATATGCCTTTAAGGCAATCTGATTTCTCAAAGTTATTCTATAACTAGAGCATGATATTCCACATTCGCCTTCTTTCTCAGTGACAAACAATGAATACGAGATGAATGACAACTTGAAACCCATGCAGACGCCAGTGTGACTAACCTGAGTTGTTCAAATTTATTAATTCAGAGCCTGTCAGTTAAATCTCTCATATTAGAATGAATTAAGATGGATGCTGGACCGTACAGGACTGAGAATCTGAATGCAAACAAACACAAGTTTAATGGGTTGATTTTTAACTCTTAAGTTAGTCTTTCAGAATGCAGTTCCTAATCTATTATCACATGGACTGGTTTTATTCACCAATTTGAAGGGGGGAAAAAAACTCTACCTGACAACACAGGGAGCTGGGAGGGAAAAACCCTTCAAAGCCATGAACTTCAAACAACATTAAAAAAAGCACGCTTGAACTATTTGAAGAATTACACAAGCAAAGAGTCCTAATGAAATTTAGTAGACTTCAATAAAGTGTTCTGCTATGGGCTATGCTGCTTTCAACTGTCATGTGTTCGATTTGGTTCCTATAAAAATAAGTTTTAAACACAGAGCCCCTATTTTCAGGTTTACCTTTATTTCATGAAGATGAGTTAAACAACTCAGAGCCTGAAGGCATCACATCAGAAGGATTCTGCAAACACAAGAAATTGTCTTTCCCTAAATTCTTGAGTTTCTTTCAAAGAAATTACTCTTGCCTGCTTACGGCATAGATGTATAACTAATTTAACTCCAACCTTATTTCTTCAAAGTTGCTAACTGGTTTTGGAAGACATAAAATGAGTGGCTAGGATGTTTCATGGCATTTTACAGGACACTAGTTACTAAGTCAGCCATTGAAAGGCATTACAGTGGTAGGCTGATTTGGCTACAGCTGGGGGCACAGATAATCCTGACTTACAAATTAAAGATGCGATGCATGTATTGGGAGGGTCATAAACCATCACTTTGCCTAACAGGCTTTCTCACTCCTGTCTAGGAAAAAATGTTTTTTCCCCCTAGCATCATATTTCATTTCTGACTGGCATTGTTGAGCTCATTAATCCATTTTGATAACAAAAAAAAATATCACCATATAATTAATCATCTAGTTAGTTAGGAGACATATGCTACCTAACTAACAATGATCACCTCTGGCTCTTTTCTGTTTTCTAACTGTTATGTCCAATATGGAAACAAATCTTGCTTCCACATTGTCAAGGACCAATCTCTCCCAACCACATTCCTACACCATACTCAGGTTCCATTTCTGTTCCTTTGAGTTAATGCTACCACTTGCTTTTGGTCTCTCTGCTACCAATCAACAGCATGAGATGAGCCCTCCAATTAGCATCAAATCCTATTGCTAGTAATCTCTCACCTTTAAACCAGTTTTCTGACTACTCAGAACAATTGCAGACCCACCTTCAGCAGTTACTTCAATAATATGGTGGCTCCACGATCTCAATGATGTTATAGAAGGGATTGTTGTTCACATAAGAGCTGGACTTACTTTCCATTTGAGACAGCTTCCAACTTTGAGGTTCTCTGATTCTCTGACTGTACCTTGCCATGTCTATTCATCCTTGGAATAGGAGATGAGCTGGCTTTATTTGGACAGTAGAGTCCTGGGGGCTACTGCTGGGGAAGAGCAACCTGGCTACCAGTGGGACTGTTAACCAATATCAATTAAAGATCTAGTGGTCCTCCATCCTCCTTTTCCTTACAACTTTATCCCCTTGTTTTCCCTCCCCCTTTATCCTCAATCTCCTACCCTGAGATTTAAAAATGAGGGAGCTGCTTCAGTAGCATGTAGGCTAGGCAAGTTCTTGAACTCCGTGAAGTATAAAACCATTCACCTTAGGAGGAATGGTTGTCAGAAGTTTCACTAGAATTCCATTTGCTCGTGGAAAATGTCTTCCTCTTTTATCTTGAGCTGCTGCTGTGCAGAAAGAATAAAGGAGTGGTTTTATATCCTTTTAATATGAGCAGCTTTATTATTTCAAGGTCTTATCAGTAAAGTTAGTTCTAATTGCATCTAATAATGCACAAGTGCCTCATATTATTTTAAACTCCAAGACTGAGGTACTGGATTAGCCTAGTTTAGGCCTTTCCTAAAGTGATTTTGTTCAATCCTTGTCCATCTTTTATAAATAAGTCACAGAGTTCTAGGGGACAACCACTGAATCTTGTAAAATGTTGTCAATACAAGTATAACACTAGGGATAACCTTCTGTTAATAGCTTACTATGGTTACACAACCAACTCATCTTTTCCAATCATATATGCCCTTCATGATGTCTTTTATACCACTTCTTGCTCAAAATTCAGTATTGGCAATATGCTTCAGCTAACCATTCATCTTTCAACTGTTCTCTGAGTCATGTACAATTCTGATTCTTTTGAAGTTATTGTGGTCCATGATCTGTACTCATCTAGAATCCCTGGGAGAAAAGTGCTATTAAAAAGAGGGGCTTTGGAGGAAAGGAGAGGCTTAGGACAATTCAAAGTGCTGGGCAACTTTCCAATGTGATATAGCCTAATTTCTTCTCATTCAAATCTGGGCTCAGTTCCTTGTCAATCTCCACTTGCAGTTCAGAATAAATGTACTGATGTTCTAAGTCAATAGTCAGACCACCATTCACTTGATTTTTCCTTACACCTTGTGTGACTTTGGGCAATTCACTTAAACATCCCTCGGCGCTGCTTACATGTAAAATTAAGAGGCCACACTAAATGACCTCTAAAGTTATGTCTGTCTCTGAATCTGTGAACCTAGGATCACACAGGAATTACCAGGAAATCTCCTTTGAGTGGCACTGGATCTCACTGGATCCTCATTGAGGAGGCTCAGTGTTATGGGTCTCAGTGTAGTCTTCACGATGTCACCCAGAAATGGGTTTATCCAGACAATCTTCTACAACTAATGCGAATGCCTCTTCCATCTGGATTTTGTCCAGGCCACCTTCCATGACCTGTGGCTAGAATGTCAGTTATATAGCTTAATCTGTATTAATAACAGAAGACCATTGAGCAGTTAGTCCTATAATTATTTCTAACAGAAACTCTTGTATGATCTTAATATGTACATGAGATACAAGAATGTTGAACAGAATCTTTTAAAGACTGACCTTTGCTCTGCTGGGTCAAATGCTTTTAATTTAAATGAATAAACACTAAGCCCAGCAGGATCTTGTATTCTAAACCTCAGTCAATGGTGTGACTGTAAAGATGTGACCTGCTATGGGAAATCATCTATTAAAGCCTGCTTGTTCATTTTCATATTTTCGTTAAGGATATACAAATGGGTCATTTTGATTTAAAAAAAAAGACTCTTAGAGAGAGGAGAAAGCAGACATATGGGTAGCTATTGATATCTTCTCCTTTGCCGTTTTTTGGTAATAATGTCGTCTTAGGGAGTGGCTAGGTGGCACAGTGAATAGAGCACAGGTGCTGGAGTCAGGAGGACCTGAGTTCAAATCCGACCTCAGACACTTTACACAAAACCACCCATGTGACCTTGGACAAGTCTCTTAACCCCAATTGCCCTCCAAAAAAATACCGCTAAAAAAAAAAAAAGAAAAAGAAAGTGAGCTCTTAAAGGCAAGGATTGGCATTCTTTTTTATTGTATTTCTACCCCCATTGCTTAGTGCCTTTTTGGTACATAGAAAGTGCTAAACAAAGGCTTTTTTCCTTCCTTTCTTCCATGATTTCTTCTTTTACAATGTTCCGCTCTTTGGGATATCCTGAAAATGAATTCATTTTGTTTTGCTTTGTTTTTTAATTGTGTTACCTTTAATATGAATTCCTCTGAATGTATTTAATCAGATTCAACTAGTTTTCCCAATCTCATTTTAATGAATGACGTTTCTCCTTCCTCATATTTCACAGAGGATGCTGAGTTATTAAAGACTGGCTTCACCTCTATTTGTTGTCCTTCCATTTTCATCTTTAAATTCTCTTGAGATTAACTGGCTTAGTTGATCTCATGCCCAGAATCCTTCACCACCACACTGCTTTTCACCATTTTATGAAGCAATACCTTTTAATCTTCCCTCATCCATTTTTTAAATGTTCAGCAAATAAACATATGTTCTGAGCTAGTTTTGCCCTTGCTGCCACTTGGGTCATCAAGAAGCATGGTGCTTTCTTGGCTCTTTTATACTCCTCACTGTAGTGATTGTTTGGTATCAGTTAAACTTGTCTAAGAAATGACGATAATTAGTCTACTTTTATACACTTTTCATTTCTTAGAGTCCTCAGCTTTTTAAACAGGTCACATGGTAGCTGTTGCACTAATATGACGTATCATTTTCTCATCTTTATCCTTTCTTCTAATTTGGTGGTAACTGTGTTTTTACTTTAACCAGTCAGTGATCTGACTGTACACATACCTGATTCCAAAATATCATTATTCAATGGTCATTTTCTGCCCATTAAGATACAACTTTTTCTGCTTTTCAGTGCTCATCATTCCCAGTGTTATCCCTTCTTTCCTCATAGAAGCTATTCATAATATACCAGCTGCTCACTTCTATTATAAGTATTTTACATTATATATTATCTATATAATATGTAATTATATATAATTATATAGATAATATAGTTATATAATATGTTATATGTTATACACACATATGTGTACATATGTATATGCATGTATGTGTGTATATATACATATATAATATATACATATTATATATATGTATGTGTGTATACACACATGCATACACCTGAGTAATTATTACTTTGATGCATCCACAATCTTAATAATGTAGGTATGCTGTCGAAGGGTGTGGATGGCAACACATCCACATATCTATGACTTGTACATTTTTTCTCCGTGCCCTCCCATAAACATTTCATACAGGATTTTTACAAGGTTTAGTAGGTCCTATTACAGATTTTTAAGTCATTTGGTGACTTTCTATAAATGAAGTTCAATTTTTGAAGAGTGGCAGATGAGATAACCAATATCTATACCTTGTTTGGTGAATCTTCATCCTTACTGTGTTTCTTAGACAAGCTAACCCAGCTATGGCATGAGGCAATGCTGTTCCTTTGGCCCAAATAGCTTTTTTTAAAAACTGGTGTAAGTACATTTAGAGTTCTCTTTCCTTTTTTTGTTTTGGACAAATTTACAGATTTCCTTCAGAACCTGGTAAGCATGCTTTTGGAAACTCATTCCATGGATCCATTTATGAATGTTGATAGTATATTCTCTGGTCACTACTTTAGTGATGGCGGACCCTTACTTTCTCTCCATCTGTCTTTGTGGAGACCATCATATCCAAGAGTAGGTTGGAAAGGAAAGGCTCAGTGGATTGTGGAAAAAGCTGTTCTTAAGGGCTCACATACCACTTCCAAGTCATGTGAGAATGAAAGGGATAGTATATGTCTTTTAATATTTGATGGATATCAGCACAGTATTCAGACTTTCCATTACTATTAATACCTGCCTCGTCTTTTCCCCCCAGTCATGCATTTCCTGGTTAATATGTTATGCAATCTTCTTCTGGACAAATCATCATTGGCAATATAATACTTATACCCACCATGTGCCTCTGCATTGTCTTTTGGGTCACTCATAATTTTGACGCTTCAGGAAACAAAATGTTTCATCACCACCACCACCTCCACCATCATTATCATCACTAACATTTATGTAGAATGTTGAAGTCTTCAAAGCATTTTTAAAATATTATTTTATTTCATCCTCACAACAGTCCTAGGAGATAGGTAAGATTACTATGCCCACTTTACAGATGAGAAAACTGAGGCAATAGGACAGTAAGTGACTTACTCAGGGTCACACAGCTAGTCAAATGCCTGAAATCAGACCTGAACTCAGGTTCAAACTCATTTATTCACTCATTTTTTTTCTATCCCCTAAAATGTTTATCTCTGCCTTCTGTCCAAGTCTATCAGATACAATTTTGTCTAGTAGAAAGAACACTGAATTTAGCAACAAAGCACTTGGTCACTAACCACCTGTGTGATGATGGACAAATCTTTTCACTTCGCTGGGCCTGTGTCTTCATCTGTAAAATGAGGGAGCTAAATTAGCATGATCATCTCTAAGGGTTATTTCCAGTTCCAGATCTGCAGTCCTATAATTTTATGATCCTTTAGTACACAGCCTAAATGTCACTTCTATAAAGACATCTCTGACAAAGCTAGGACTCACTTATTTTGCCATCCACCTTGCCACTATATTTTCTCCCCACCTGAAATTGCCCCATCTGGACCAGAGACCACATCTCCATCTCTAAGTGAGTTAATGCGCTCAGTTTGAAGCTTCCCCCAAGGCTGAGGTTGTTTGGTTAGTGAGTGGGTACCAATTTACTTAAAGTACATCTTGCTGCAATCAGATCATGACTCAAATCCATATATGGATACAGATATAGATATAATCCATGTATACACAATTTGCCACTGCTGCCCATATAGCTCCTGCCCCTTTTTACACAATAATCAAATCAATACTACCATTATTTCAAGAAAAAGTGTTTCTATTTACTATTCCTGCATCTACCAGACAATATTTCCCTTCCTTGGCCAACACTCCCATATGTACATGTGTGTTTGTATATTGTCTTCTCCATCTATTTACCATTCTTGTGTCTACCAGATAAAAACTCCCTTCCTTGCTCACCACTCGTGTGTGTGTGTGTGTGTGTGTGTGTGTGTGAGAGAGAGAGAGAGAGAGAGAGAGAGAGAGAGAGAGAGAAAGAGAGAAAGAAGGAGGGAGGGAGGGAGAAAGAGAGAAAGAGAGAGAAAGAGAGAAGGAGGGAGGGAGAAAGAGAGAGAGAGAGAGGGAGAGAGAGAGAAAGAGAGAGAGAGAGAAGGAGGGAGGGAAAAAGAGAGAGAGAGAGAGAGGGAGGGAGGGACAGAGAGGGAAGGATTGAGGGAGGGAGAGGGAGGGAGAAAGAGAGAGAGTGTATAGTCTTCTCCATTCTAAGCTCTTTGAACACAGGACTGTCTCACTTTTGTCTTTGTATGTCTAGCAAACACAATGCTTGGCACATAGTTGGTGTTTAATAAATGCTTTTCCATTTCTCTCTCGGAAATCCTATACAGTCTATATTCTATAGCTGCATACTCAGTTACATTCTGTCTTGTCTTTATTGTTTCCCATTTATTATTATGCTAAGTTAAACTATCCCTAGTAACTCCCATGAGGACAAGAACCACACCCTATACATCTTCTGCTTCCTCTATAGTGTCTACCACAGTGCTGAGAGCAAGGCAGGTAATGACTGCACAAACTTGTTGACAGAGAGAAGCAAAAGGATTTAAACTTTTAAAAAAACAATTTATGAAGAAAATCAAAAGAAATACTCTTCACTAACCACATCTTGGAGGAGCTATTATGATAACCTCTTTCTCCCTCCAGGGTGGACCTATTGTTCAAACAAAATAATTCCCTAAAATAGGACATTCATAATGGGATCTGTGCTATAGCTGAACAGCACTTTTATAATACCAGAAAAAAAAAAGGTAAAACATATTGGCTCAAAGAATTTTTCCGGAGGCAACAGTTATAATCTTATCTCGGGTCGAATGTTTGCACAGTTAATTAAGTACTGACATTGGCTCAGCAAAATCCAGTGCCAACTCTGCAAAGTTGAGGATTTAAATCCCCCCCAACTTTATCACATATAGTCACAAAACAACACACCAACCCAACTCATCAGATTTCCCTTCAAAATCTGGGTTGCTAATGCCATTTGTAGGATTAAGTGATAAGCAAGTCACACACCTCTTATCCTTGAACAAAAGATAATGGGATTTCAGTGCCAAAGATTCCATTTACCTATATCAATTCAAATATGCACAGTCTACCCTCCCAGAAATCTATCAAGCTGCCTCTGTGACCACCTGTTAACTTCTGGCAAGTACAGGAAACAGCAGAAATGTGCAGAAAGAGGCACTTTACTGGTTTTTCTGAATGTACATCTTCCTACACTCTACAGACAAAAGCTTATTTCCTATGGCTACCGACCATGAAGTCTGCCAAACAACTCCCCTCAAAATCAAAGACTACTCTACAAAGTCAGTTTAGCATCCACTGAAAAGATTGAATGGGAAATGCCAATTTTGGGGTAAGTCAACTAGTGTTGGAAAGACAAAAGGACTCTTCCTCAAAGTATTTTTGCCCATCATGGAAGCAAACAAACTTTCTTTTTGCCCTTTTTGTTTGCTCAGAAATGCTTGATGGTTAATTTCCCAATAACTTGCATAACCATCTTCCAAGAGAACCCCCCCCCCCCACACACACACACACCTTCCATGAAAACATATCACAAATTTAAATGGGGAAAATTGAGGGTCCATATTCCTAAAACTGAAAATGTTTTAAGCTGATGGTTTAAACTTCTCTTTGAATGTCTCCACTGAGGATCCCACATTGTACCATGTGCAATTTATAATTTAATGGTGAGGATTATTGTTAAACCACATTACAGTATCATCCTGATGCACTATATGAGATCAGCATGATATAATTTGCCAAAGAAACATAGCAACAACAAAAAATGTTGTGACACTTTAATTAAAGATGAATAATTTAAATGTCATACTGTAGGTCATGCATAAATTCAGATTATGCCTCATGCATCATTCTTGCTTAACTAGTTTCTCAGCTTAAACCACAGGTTATCATCTAAGATCTTGAGTATGACAGGGTTTAGGGATGGTTATTTTGTTATCTACTATCTGCCAGTCCCTGTAAAGTCCTACACCACACAACATAAACACTTTCGCAGATTACAAGGCACTTAAATCAACACTCACAAACACCTGCATTAGACTGACTTGAAATTAGTTTGATCTGCATCATGGGGTGGTGGCAGGGAGGATGTTTTCATCCTGAGGACTGGGCTTTGAGGATATTGGAACTGTTCTCCAAGAAGAATTTTACCAGATCAGGACTCTGTGTCCCAAGCTGCCGGTCACACTGGTGGCACTGTTAGTTCCACACCATGTAAAAATAAGAATTCTTGATAAACATCTGGTGGTATTCTACAAATATTGTCTTGTTTGAACCTCACAACAATGCTGGGAGGTGAGTGCCATTTTTATCACCACTTTATAGTCGAGAAAACTGAGGTGAAGGATAAATGATTTGTCCAGAATTATATATCAAGTAAGTGTCCAAGGCTGGACTTGAGGGCAAGCTCTTCCATACTTTTCCAGGCCAAGTACTCTATTTACTATTCTGCCTAGCTGGGTAACATGACCTCTAAAGTCCTTTCTATTACTGATGTTCTATCCCTGAGACTTTCTGGACAAAGTACTTCTGGGCTGACACTGTGACCACAACCAGGGCTATTTCACTCCATGTACAATTCTTGTTCCCCATGGATTAGGCCAATACAGAGATACAGCAGATAGAAGAAGCATCAAGAGTTGGGTCATTATCTTATACCCAGTCACTTTTGCTCCTCAGAACAAAACAGCAACATCAGTAGTAATGATGATAATGATGATGATGATGAAGGAGGAAATTGAATAGGGAGGCTGGGTTTATAGAACAGGGAGAAACCTCAGCTGAATTATTAGGGTCTGAAGATTTGGGTGAAGTTTAGAAGGATTAGTCATTGACAAGAATTATTATTAAATGACAAGAATTAAGCAAAGCACCCCCTATCTACCTTCTTCCTTCCTCCTTCCTCCAAGTCTCAGCTAAAATCCTACCTTCTTCAAGAAGCCTTCCCAGTACCTCTCAATGCTAGTCCCTTCATTCTGTTGATGATCTCATTTACCCTGTATGTGTCTTCTTTTATACTGAGTTATTTGCATGCTGTTTCCCCTTTAATTTAAGATCGTGGGCTTCTTTAGGACTAGGGCTGTTTTGGCCTTTCTTTGCATCAAGCTTGGCACAGTGCCTGGAACATAGGGATTGAAGAAATATTTGTTTGCTTATTGACCCCATCCCTACCCTGCCTCCCCTGGGTATTTCTGCCAAGGAATGTCAATAAGGGCAGAACCTTTGGGAACAGAGACAGTTAGTACTCCAGAGGTAAGAGGGTGCTTGGGAATAAGACTGATAATGATATAGAATAATAATGCTCACGTGCACAGAAGATGGACATAGATAGGAGCCTAGGCTTTTACCTTCTTGTCACCAAGGCTATCACCACACTGTAAATTCCTCTTTATGCTGTATCTTTCTCTCATCTTGTTTAACCTGATTGTTTTTATCTTATCAGATGATTGGAGTTAATAAAGCTTTTGCTCTATGAGTTGCTGAATATATATCCAGGGTGCTTACAACAGGGCCCAAGTGAGCGGACTGAAGAGGATTTATTCACGGAGGGCTGAAGAGCAAGAGAATTGTCCCCATGTGGACAGGAAGCCAAGAAGGTGACCAAGGAACGGATGAGAGAGCCAAGAAACGGTCACTAAAACAAATGGGAGCCAAGAAGATGCAGAGGAAGCCTAAAATCTGCCCCTAAGGGGGCAAGAGGCCAAGAAAGTATCTTGAAAGTTCACAAGAAGCCAAGGATCTGTATTCTAGTAGTCAAGAGGTCAAAAAAATGGAACTAAAAAAAAAAAAAACACTGAAAGCCTGGAATCTCTCCCCAAACTGATAAAAATCCAGAATTAATGTCCAGAAGGGGATCAAGAGGACTTATCCAAGGCATATGTGTCAGGAGCAGAGGAAGAAGAAGGAGGGTAAAAGTGGCATATTCCTGTTCAGTGTAAGTATTTCATGTCTGTTTTACACATGGAACAGTCTTTCAGAGATTGTCCCTTAAGTGATCCTACAGAGGCAAGATGAAATGCCATCAAAGAAAAGCTTGGATTTCTTCGGGCATATAGAAAAGTACTG
>CM053596.1:202634259-202648648 GCA_028646575.1 Pseudocheirus occidentalis
TACAAATCCTTTTACTCAAACTCCTCAAAATACATCAGCTGAAATAAAGCTAAGAAGTTAGCTGGGTACCTTAAAAAAAAGAAAAGCATTCTAACAATATGTATAGTCTCCGGTTAGAAAAGATAGAAATGTAAAATTCAATACACTCCGCTGGCAAATACCTTTCTGAATTTAAGTAAATAAAGCATCTTGACTGTAGAAGTGAATTAACTTTGTTTGAGATGCAAAAATATTAAAGGTAGGTCTAAAACCAATCACTTGAAATACAGGGAAGTATAAGTAACAGCCCAGAGACAAGAAGCAACATAAATAGGAAGGCTTTCCTAGGAAGGTAAAGAATCAAAGTGAAGGTTAAGGAGTTGCGTTATAAAGACAATTGTGGAGAAAGCACTACTGAATCTCCCAGAGGTAGCTTTCTTAATGAAACACCTCCCAAACATGGATAGGAAGATAGGAAGCCATATCTGTCACCAGCTAACTAAGAACAAGCCAATGTACCACTCCGCACACCTCAGTTTTCTCCTCTGTAAAATGGGGGTAGAGAGGTGAATGAGATGATTTCTGAAGTTCCTTCTAACTCCAAATTTCTAGAGTTCCTAAGTAATCATCCTACTTCTATCATGAAAGTTGACTGTAAGTCCAAAGATGCTAACTCACTCTTCTCTAGCCATTTAATATCTACTAATACCTTTTTATGTCACTAGTCACTGGTGATATGCTATGGCTGATTTACGCATACCATACATCTCTCCAATTCTTTTGGGCAGAGCTCTAATCAAATATTTGCCCATGAAGAAAGTGGCACAAATCATATCCAGGGCAAGTGAGACAAAATGATCCAAATCAATTTTTGAAGCCATGGAGGCCATGGATGAAGTGGAGAGAAAGAAAACACCTTGTACCTTCTTTTGACCAATCCTTCTTGATAAATAGGTGTTGACCTATGTTGTTTTTATTCTTCTGCTAAAGAACTACCGGGAGTTTTTGCCACCCTAGGACAAAGTCCTAACCACCCCACCCTAGTTGTAGCTCCACTTTTGGGACACTTACAGTTTTGAATCTTTGCAGATTATGATATTCCATGATGTACAATCACCTATCATTACTAGGATAAGATCTTTTTAAATGGGGTTTTGTTTCAGAAAGCAGCTTGGAATCACTGACGTTTCTGCACTATTTCGAAAATGAAATTCATCCTACTCATCATTCTCCTAGTTTGAATCTGGACCCAGCTCCATCACCTATCTTCAGTGAGTCAGTAAACAAGCATTTATTTGCAACTATGTGCCAAGCACTGTGCTGTGTTGAATATATAAAGGAAGACAAAAAAGAATCCCTGCTATCAAGGAGTTCACATTCTAATGGAGGACCCACTACCATGTACAAACAAGGGATGGAGAGGGAAAACGGAAATAAACAACAGAGAGACTGCACTAGCAGTGTCTGTCCAAGACAGATGTAGTGATGAGTTAACTTTTGAGGAAGAAGAGGCATAAATATGATTACATAAGAAATGCACGATCAGAAGGGAAGGCAGGCCCGTCAAGGAGTGAGAGTAATGGTTAACAGTAATCCAAATGCAGCCCTGGCACCCACAAGATATTAAAAGATCCAGAGAAAGGCCTCCAGCCCATTGGGTGGATCCTTTCTGAAGTATTTATGGGAGGAGGAATGAGATTACACTTGAATGAGATTTCAGATCCACTGCAAAGACAGGACTGGATTAGATAATCCCTAAATCCCCTTTTGGCTCTGATGCATAGGCTATTATAGCCACCAGCTTTAAGGTGGAGCAATGGAGGAATCCAAGACCTACTGACCTCGTTATAGCATCAAAAGGAGACATCTTTGAGTCCCTACATTTCATATTCTTTCGCTATAAATAATGCGGTTCCAGCTTCTGGTTGGCATATTCATTCAACAAGCTTTTATTAAACACTTACTATGTTTAAAGCACTGTCCTAGGCACTTGGGAATTAAAAGCAAACATCAAACGGTTCTTCCCTTCTAAGAACTTTATATTTTACTGGGGAGCAGCACCATGTATAAAGAAAAGCAAATATGAAATATGTCCAAAGTATATAAATATAATTTGAAGGGAGGGCATTAGCAATCAGAAAAATTAGGAGAGGCTTCTTGTAAGAGGCAATACTTGAGCTAAGCTCTGAGGAAAATTAGGGTTTCTAAAAGGCAAAGTTGAGGCACAGAAATAGAAGGAACATTACACAGGAAGGCCAGTTTGGCTATAAATTAGAGTAAGTCAAAAATGAGTGATATGTAAAAAGGCTGCAAAAGTGTCTTAGAACCAGAATGCAAATAGCTTTGTCCTAAGGGCAACAGGCAGCCAACACAGCCTCTGGAGCAAGAGGTCAGACCCTTGGTCAGACCCATACTTTATAGGTTGATGCAAAATATGAATTTCTCAAGAAATCATTTTCAAGTGTCACAATGGTCAGTAATATCAATCCATCAAATTGCCACCACTACCATATGGCTTATAGAATCAGGGTCTGTCAATGAAAACAAAAGAGGATAACAAAGCATATTACAGAGTTTATACTTTAATAAATGTTTGCTGAATTTTCAGGACAAGCAACCCTGCGACTGCCTCAGTAAATGAAATGTCACATTCTATTCCTTTAACAAAAAACTTGTTAAAAACTGTTTTTACATGTAACTGGGGGAAAATTAAATACTAAATAAATTTTTTTTTAAAAACCAATAACAAGCACTTGCTGTTCAGTCATTTTTCAGTCCTGTCTTAGTCTTCTTGACCCCATTTGGGGTTTTCTTAGCAAAGATACTAGAGTGGTTTCTCCAGCTTGTTTTACAGATGAGGAAACTGAGGCAATGGGGTTTAGTAAGAGTCTGGGGCAGAATCTGAACTCAGAAAGATGATTCTCCCTGACTCCAGGCCTAGCTCTCTCCACTGTGACACCTCGCTTCCCCTAATAAGTACTTAGGCACCAGCAAAACACTAAAGAAGCTTTAAAACAAAACATTCAATGCCTTCAAGTAGCCATGCTCACACAAGGTCATATACTCTCTGAACCCTAGTTTCCATCACCATATGAACTGGGAGCTGAAGAAGTAAATTCACTCAAATATGGCTTTCCACTCTCACCAAGAGGCCGCCTCCACCAAAGAATGACTCATTCCCACACCCACCACGGCGTACCATGACTACAAGCCACCCACTGCGGCGGCTTCCTTTCTGCCCTAAAAATGAGCCACTCCTCACCTGTCTCCAACATCTGGCTTGAGTGAGTGCCTTGGTGAGAAGCAAAGCTAACTAACCACTATGGTAAACGCTACAAGAATTCCCACCAGGGCTCAGTTGCCAAGCCCTGTCTCTGCCCTTATCTCCCTAAGTGGCCATTCTCAGATGGCAGAAACAGCAGGATGAATGGGCTAGTTAATTAACAGGGAGAATTCAGGAGCTACAGGTTCTAATGCTCACCTGCCACAAACTTACTGTGTGACCCCAAGGATATTACTTCACAGAGGCTCCATTTCCTCTGCTTATAAAAGCCAAGATAATGAAATGACATGTTTGCCTAACTAACATAATATAGTCCTATAGTAATGGGCACTGCAAAGATACACATAAAGACAGAAATGAATGCATCCATATCACGGAGGCTCCCTTTAAAGATAAGTGATGACATGCTTTGAAAAGCCCAAGATCTGAGTGATATTTCCTCTTTTGTTCAAACAGGTTTTAATGCCAAAAGCTACCTATAAAATGGATGAGAATATATTTTATAGTGTTTTTTTACTTTTAAATCATTCAATTTTAGTCAATGAAATGGGCTTTTCTACCTCCACATCTTCAATGCTCACCTTCAATTGGCTTCATTTTAAATTCATGATTCTTCTTCCTAAATTTAAGGTGATCCACAAGACTTTAAACAACACTGGAGTTATAAGTCACTTTTTTCCCTAAGAAAGTAGGACATTATGGAAAAACATATTTAGAGATGGAAGGGGATGCTGAGGCCACTGAATTCCAACCCCCTCCTTCTACAGATGATGAGTGATTTGCCCAAGGCCACACAAGTAGTAAGGGTTTGAGGCAGGATTGTAATTCCAAGCCCAATACTCTGTCTACAGATTCTCCTAGTCACCTAAACTCAAATCTCCTTATGTTAAGAAATTAGACTCATAAAAGAAATGAAACTCACAAGTTTTGAATACATCCATAGAATGCATCCACATGCCAGCTTTCTCATCCCTACTATAAATCTTCAATAGTTTATGATCTAGACAAGTCATAACTTAGTAGCTTCAGATTAGGGATCTGAGATTCAGAAAAGTTAAGTGATTTGCCCAGGATCATAAAGCCAATCAGTCACAAACTGAGTGTGCAAACTTAGGTCTCTTAACTCTCAGGCCCAATTCTCTTTCTATGGCACCAACGTATGGTCTTGAGATCAGTCTCTGAAAGATGGTGGGTAAATCAAAACCTTAATCTCTTAAACTATCTCTGCCCCAGTCAGGAATTAGCTAGTTAGGCATTAACTTCTGTAAATAATCAGTTCTCTCTGTGCAGGAAAACAACTTTGAGAATTTAATTGTAGGGTTATGTGGGTTAGTTGAGTCAGTAACCATTATCTGAAATTCATATTTATTTTTTTTTGAAGGGGGGAATCACTTCTTGGGTGGCAGTGTTATGCCAAGTACCTAGATAAACACACTTCACTCCTTGATCTGTAAAATGGGGTGGGGGGGCATATAATAATCTGTTATATAATAAGTGAACTAAAATTTAAATTCAGCACTCTCACCATATTGGTTTCCCTTTCTGATGTCACAGAAACACATCATATAGTTTTCTTATATATCTTTATATTAACTGGCACTTGTTAAGTTTCACTATGAGTCATATTTCAGCATCTTTGCCTTTTTTTTCCCTCATTTGACTTAAACTCCTTGGGGACAGGGTCTGTATTTGTTTTTCACGTTGTCCCTCCTGCCTCCTTAGCAACTAGTATGATGTTCCTCCACAGACAGTTTCTGCAAAAATGAACTACCATCTGAATGTGTTCACGTGTATTCCCAGCACCTAACACTGTATCTTGGACAGAGAAGGCGCTTTAAAAAATGCTTGTTGATTGAATTATGAAATAAATCTGTAATATGAGGGGGTAGGACTAGACCACCTCCCAAGTCCTTTTCAGCTCTAGCATGTTGTGACTCAGTCCAAGGCCTGGTACTTGGCAGGAGCAAAACATCACAATAAGCTTTCCTCTGACTCTCCCTCCCTGGTTGAGTAACATCAACAGATTTTGCCATAAATTTATACTCTAAAGCAGGAAACTTGATGATTTTCCTTCTCATTTGAATAACTATGACTCGTCATTGTCCAATTCTATATTGGATTTAAGAAAACTGCAATCTTCCATTCTGATTTTAGCATGTCTGTTCCTGCAGATATGGCTTTAAATTGTGTTTTCTAAAAGTAACCACTTCAAAAAAGCAAAAAGAAAAAAAAAAGTTTTCTTCTAAGACATATACCTGGGGTAGATTTTTACAAGAAGTTTATTTCTGGGTTTATTTCGGCATTAGTTTTCTCACAGGGAAGACAAAGAGTGAGACAGCTTCCTCTAGAATAGGAGCGCTTAACCTGGGGTCAGTGAACTTTTTTTTTAATCTGATAACTGTATTTCAGTAGAATTGGTTTCCTTTGCATTTTATTGTATGCATTTTATAACATTTATTCTGAAGGAGGGTCTAGAAGCAGCAGTTCTCAACCTATGGATTGTGTTCAATTTGTAACAATGAAAAGACATCCTGCATATCAGATGTTTATATTACAATTCATAACAGTAGCAAAATTACAGTTATGAAGTAGCAATGAAAATAATTTTATGGTTGGGGGTCACCACAACATGAGGAACTGTATTAAAGGGTCACAGCACTAGAAAGGCTGAGAATCATTGGCTCTAGAGGGATCACCAGACAACCCATAAATTAATAGCTGGCTTAGTATAACAGATAGAACACTGGATTCAGAGACAAATGAGCTGAGTTCAAATCTTAACTTAATTCTGAATACCTGCGTGATTTTAGGTAGTGACTTGCTTTTATCATGAGTTACATAAGGTTTTTTGTAGGGATAAGATGGGATATGTGTGTGTGTGTGAATGTTATGTTAATGTATTAGAAACTTATAAATCTCATTTTTTTCTTAATTTCAGTGTGTAAACCCCATTTCCCATCCTCCTACCATCTAATTCATATTCTAACCCTCCCACCCCTAAGTTCTAATCAAACATCACCTTCCATTGTGCCCTCTGGAATGCCTGTTCCATAGACAACAAACTTCTCTTCATCCTAAATCTTTTCCTGGCTCCCCTGGACGACACAGCCTTGCAGGGCACCATCTCTAATACTGGCTGCACCTTCACTCATTCTTCTTGGCTTACAGGTCAAGGGAGGGGAGTCAGAATACACCTTAGTCTACGTTGTCAGTTTCAAATTCTCTACCTACCTCCATCACTCAGCAACTTCTTCTTTGAGGTCCATTCTATTCATATCTCTCACCCAATCAAAATCCTGGTAGCTCTTGTCTACAGAATTCCAAGTGATTTCTTTTCCTTCCTCGATGAATTTGGTACATGGTTCACAATTTTTCTCTCCTTCCCTACTCCTGTCCTCATCTTAGGGTACTTCAAGATAAATAATGACTCTCCCTCAAACACCCTGACTATTCAGTTCCTCAACTTTCTCAATTCCCATGAGCTACTCCTCTACTCCATCTCAGCCACACATAAAATGCCCTGGATCTTGCATCTCCCATAAATGTACCACCTCCACGTTCAGTATTTGTGAAATTCCCTTATCCAATCATAACTTGCCTTCCCTTACAAAACCCTACTTTTCATTGGCACCATGACTTCCAATGCCTTGACCCTTCAATTGCCTCCCAAGACATTTACCCTGCACTAATCACCCTCATTCTTTTCCTCATCTCAATTCCTTGGTAAGCCAATTCAGCTCCATACTATCCTCTTCTCTTGAGTCCCCTTATATTCCCAACTGCTTCCTGCTGAGTCTCAGCTTTGGATCACTCCCATCATCTCCTATGTAAGTGCTACTGAACAAAGTTGGATAAAATCACACAACTGTTCAGATATGGTCCACTAAGGATTTACATTGTACTGCCTTAACTAGGCATTCACTGCTGCTCGAAAGTTCTCCTATACCTCCCACATCAACTCACTATCCCACTCTCCACAGAGCTTCTTCCAAACCTTTTTATCCCTTCACAAACATCCCATGGCTCTCCCTCTTCCCATTCTCTTAGATGAGATCCTCGTATTTTACAGAAATCAAGCTGGGCTGTATCCCATCTTCCTCATCTCATATTATTCATATGCTTTCTGTCTCAGCTGATGAAATGGCCTTCTTCTTTGCCAAGGCTAATTCCTGTACCTGCTCAAGCAATATCATTCCATCCCACCTCCTTCAGCAGATTCCGTCCTCTGCAATCACCCTCTCACACTTATTTGCAACCTCTATCTATTGACTCCCACATAGTAAAAAACCCTCATTGACCTTCCATCTTCAATATCATCCTATGTTTTTTCTTCCCTTTTGTGGCTAAACTCCTTGAAAATGTTTCTATAACAGGTGCCTCCATTTTCTCACTCTTTCCTTAATCCCTTACAATCTGACTTTCAACCACATCATTCCACCAAAACTTCTCTCCCCAAAGTTACCAGTGATCTCTTAAGGCCAAATCCAATAGCCTTTTCTCAAATCTCACCCTCCTCAACCTCTCTGTAGTCTCTAACACTATATATCTCTTTATCCCTCCTCCTATCTGACCACTCTTTCTCAGTCTTTGCTGGATCCTCATTCAGTACATGCCCTTAAACCATAAGTGTCCCTCAGGGTACTATTCTGGACCCACTCCTCTGTATTACTGCATTTAGGATCTCATCAGCTCCCATGGATTTAATTACCATGTCTATACTGATGATTCTCATATCTACCTATCCTGCCCTAACCTATCTGCTAATCTCCAACTGCCTTTTGCCAGCAAGGGACCACCCAGGACGGCTTGCCCTCCTCAAAGATGATGCTGCGCTCTATGAGCAAAGGAGAATTGCAGTAGCTCAAAAGAACCATGAGATGCACAAATTTAGAGATGTCTCCACCCCAGATGTTCACATGAACTATGTGTGCTTGACCTGTGGTAGGCCTTCTGAGCTCATACTGGTCTGCTCAGCCACAGTCACACACACCGTACCTTGACAGAGCAATAGCATTTTGGTCTTCTTCTAGAAAGAAAGACTACAACCAGACATCTCAAACTGCACATCCAGCAGACATCCTAAACTCAACATGTGCCAAACCAAACTCATTCTCTATATATGTGCCAATACCCTCCCTACCTCCTACCTCCCTTATTACTGTAGAGGGCAATACTATCCCCCTCAGACTCTCTGGCTCACAAAGTAGGGGTCATCCTCAGTTCTTTATTACCTCTCACTACACCCCCTCCTCATATCCAGCCTATTGTCAAGGCCTACTGATTTCAACTTTATAGCTAATATGTCCCCTTCTGTCCTTTGACCCTGCTACCACTCTAGCGTAGGTCCTGATCACCCCACACTTGGACTACTGCAATTCCCTGCCGCTGAATCTGCCTGCCTCAAGACTTTCCCCAATCCAAAACATCCTCCAGTCACTAAAGTGATTTTCCTAAAGTGCAGGTCCAACTGCGTCACCTCCCTACTCAATAAACACCAAAGAACACTTTCTGCCTCCAAGGGCAAATATAAAATCCTGTCTGGCATTCAAAACCCTTCACAACTTAGCCCCTGCCTCTGTTCTTTCAATCTTCTTACATCTTACTCCCCCCCCTTACTCTTCTATTCAGTAACATCAGCCTCCTGGCTGTTCATTGAACAAGACATTCCATCTCTTAGCCCCGGGCATTTTTCTCTGCCTTTCCTTAATGCCTGGAAAGTTCTTCCTCATCTCTGCCTACTCAGTTCTTGGCTACAAGGCTCAACTAAAATTCCATTTTCTTTCCCAGTCCCTCTTAATCCTAGTGCTTTCCCTCTCTGACCTCAGAGGTCAATTGCCAATGTAGACAGGAACTGGATAAATTAGCTCATGATCAAAACTGAGCAACCAGAAAGAAGTAGTAACTAGCAATAAATGGTGGTCCAGAGTCTTTGGGTACCAGTTGAGATGCTGTTTACATCCTTCAACTTCCTATGCCTTAGAATTTAAAATCACAGAATTTCAAAGTTAGAAGGGACCTTAAAAACCATCTCTTCCAACTCCTTAATTTGATGAATAGAAAATTTTCTCTCATGTACAGGCTTCAATTCCTAATCCATCATCAATCTTCCCTTCTTGTTCTGAAATATATTAATGTTAGGTTGTGGTTCGGATTCTATTTCCCCCTCTAGGCAATGAATCTTGCTCTCAGCACACCATTCAGGGTTTATTCCCTCCTCTGGCTCCATCTGGTGTGTCTGCTTTGGGTAATGTAACACCCATCCTCATGTTCATCTTGAATATGACTTGTCTAAAGTTCCTGCTACTCCTCAGCTGCAAAGACTGCATGGTATTGTCCTCCAAACAGATGCCTATGACATGGACATGACAGGGAAGGGAATGTTATCTAACTCCAAATCTAAGTTACCCAGAAGGCTCTGGGAATACTTTCTGTTCTACTGTTTTATTTTACACTTAATTTTCTCTGCAAAGCAGCTACTGTGTCAATTTCGTACCTGTCAAAAATTCCACAAGATGAAGTGGGATGGAACTGAGGTCACAACTCCATGGTTATTTTAAAGCCATCTTTTCAGAAAAGGCTCAAACGAGTAAAAAAAAAAAAGAAATTAATAATGAAAATAATAAATGTATTCAAGTGTATACCTTCTTTTTAAACTATCCGTATTAACCTAAAAATAATTCAACTCAATTGAGTCTGTAACTCACCAGTTTCTATGCAGTCTGGTCTTTGTATAGGCCAGCTTTATTATCCATTATTTACTATTATTAGAAATCACATCAGGTTACTTTTTATTATTCTGTTCATAAAGTGGAAAACAAACCTTATGATCTTACATGTTATTACAGGAAAGTGAACTGTCCCTGCAAGCCCCTCAAATTTAATTAACTTTTAGATTCAAAGTTCTATTTTCCTTTTGTTTTGTTTTTTTATTACAATCTATTTCTCCCTTTTGTGTGAGTGGGTGAGATAAGGAGAGAGCTTTGTTTTTTTAAAAAGCTCTGTTTACTGCATATGAAACTGCAGCCAATTCAATCAAAGGGGAAATAGGAAAGTGCCTACTGTATTTGTGCACAGTAAGCTGTTTGTAAAATCCTTTCTAGTTTCCTGAAATCAAATGTTGGCGTCTCCTAAAATGACATTACATAGAGGGGTAAACAACATTTTCAAACCAAGCACAAGTACAGAGGGGGTTCTACATGCAAGGAATGGAAAAAAGGAATCTTTCATTCATTTCCCTGATGTAAGGGATGCAGAGCAGGAGAAGGGCGGGGGAGCTTGACATGTAGCCAAGTTCTGGGGGATACAAAGCAGGTCAGAGTCTGGAAAGAGGGAGAATTTAATGATGAATCTTTAGATTTAGGAAAAATATTATCTTCTTTTTCTGCCTGCTGAACTGTGAAGGATGTAGCTATCAATCAACTATCTAACAGGGACTCCCCAAAAGTTGGGGAATCTGGAACATATTTGTGGGCCAGTGTTGGAGCCAATATGGAATAAAGGCAGGAACATTTAACTAGAACTCAGCAGTTCTAGATATTAAGCTCCCCTCTGCCACAATCAGGGGTGGGGGTAAATGGGGGGGGGAGGGGAAGGAGTGGAGAACCACTAGCTGTCTCTGAGCCTTGAATACATCATCTATAAAATGAAGAGTTTAGGCTAAGTGAATACTAGGGTTCCTTCCAGGTCTAATAGTATATGAATCTTTAGTTACTAAGCTACAAGAAGGGATTTAAGACCTTTCCCTATAAATGTGAAAAGGTAATGGGGTTAACTGGGTATTCCCAATTGGATATACCAACTGGATATTTCTTTTTTTTTTTAGGGCAGTTGGGGTTAAGTGACTTGCCCAAGGTCACACGGCTAGTATTTCAACTGGATATTTCTAACGTCAGGTTCAGCAGCCTTGACTTCAATGGCAGAACCTCGATGTAGTTGAGTTGTTTCAGTCATTTCCAACCTTTCTGACCCCATTTGGGATTTTCTTGACAGAAAAACTACAGTAGTTTGCCAATTTCTTCTCCAGCTCATTTCACAGATGAGGAAACTGAGGCAAATAGGGTTAAGTGACTTGTCCAGGGCCACATAGCTACTAAGTGTCTGAGGCCAGATTTGAACTCATATCTTCCTGATTCCAGACCCAGTGCTTTATCTACTGCCAGCTGTCTGGCAGAGTCTTAACTATCTAGTAATAATGGATATGTCAGATGAGAAAGACTTTCAGAAGTTCAGAGGTCATTCATTTCATACAAAGAGAAGATCACTCTATTTGGAATCAGATCTGGATTCAAATTCAAACTCTGAGTTTAAGTACCTCCTATGTGACGTTGGGCAATGCTTAATCTCCCTGAGGGTGAGTTCTCAGTCTACAAAAGGAAGGAGTTGGGTTTGATGACCTGTAAGTTTCCTCTCAATTCTCAATCTGTGATCCTATGATGTTTATATACCTACCCTCTAAATTATTCTTTTTTGGTGGTCATTAATTCAGCAATTAATTCAGCTTCAAAAGTAATGGGTAGATGCCATCTTCAGTCTTCTCAGTAGGGCTTCCCTCGTTCACTTTAGAAAGGAGGTGGAAGAAGGGTCTTACAGTAACCGACCTTCTTCCCCCAGGGAGGGGCACTTTTACCAAGACAGTCCCAATTCTCTCTTGTGTTAGTAATTCCTATTCATTTCTCTTTCTTGGCAGGGGATACCTGGTTGTTGAATATGTGCTTGCTGACAGTTGTCTGAAACTGCTTGAGTACTGAACCCTTAATGGCATGTCACTGGGGTTAAGGTAATAATAACTGCCTGTCAACTGGTGGCTGGATTCTGAGAGCTCAGCCTCTCTAGGGACAGGTTTGCTTGCTCTTGTTAAATCAGCCTTTTCTACTCTGTGTCAAGTTATCACTGATCTGTTCCCTTCTTAGGAATCCTTTCCTTTCTCTCTTGAATAATATACTTGCCACTAACAAAGTTTTGGGTCTATCTCTCTCCTTGACAGTAAACGTTTTGAACTTTTCGAGGAATGAAACATAGAGAAAAGGACAAACAGAGACAGACAGACAGAAACAGAGAGGCTGAGAAGGAGTCCTTTGTATTTCTACACAAAGAGAGAGAAAGAGAAGGAGGGAGAGGAAGAGAGAAAGAGGGAGAGAGGCAGAGAGAAAGAGAGGGGGGAAGAGAAAGGGAAGGGGAGGAAGAGAGAGGGAAACAAAGGGAAAGAGAAAGAGGAAGAAAGAGGGAGAAAGGGAGAAAGAGGGAGAAAGAGGGAGAGAGAGGAAGAGAGAGGGAGAGAGAGGGAGAGAGAGGGAGAGAGAGGGAGGGAGAGGGAGGGAGAGGTGGGAGAGAGATGGGGGAGAGAGAGAGTCTTGAATTTCCCCAAATATTTCATCTGCACATTTGTATTCTTGTCCTAAGATGTTCCCCTTAATACAGAAGCTTAAAAGAGAGGTTTAATTGTACAAGACATAAGGAAAGATGCATTTTAAGAAAAGAATATGCAATTTGCAAGCCAGAGAAGCTTAAAGTTTTTTTATTGAATACTATTTCAAAATAAATGCTTTGAGATCTCCTCATCCATTTCTTCTTCTTCTTCTTCTTCTTCTTCTTCTTCTTCTTCTTCTTCTTCTTCTTCTTCTTCTTTTCTCTCTTTTTCTTCCTGTCCTGTTCTCTCTCTCCCTCTCTTCTTCTCTCTCTCTCTTACTCTCTCTCTCCCCCTCCCTCGCTCTCTTTCTCCTCCCCCCTCCACTGCTTCCTACACCTTTACTTAGAATGAGAATTCTCCTTAGAACATCAAGTTACTGTGCTATAGCCTAAATACCCATCCTATAGATTCCCTGTAATCAACATATTACACAGAGAACCTCTTCCTAAAAACCCACTGGGAGGGAAGGTACAAGGAAAAGTCTCTTAGGATTTAAAACTGTTGAGGAGCTTAGAGGTCATCTATTCCAATCCAGCCATTTTTTTTTTTTTAAGAAACTGAAGTCCAAAGAGGTGGGATAAATTACCCAGTCACACAGCTAGTTAAGTGGAAGAGCTGGAACTTGGACCCAGGTCTCCGACTCCGAATTCAAGGCTATTCCCAGTATATGAGCCTGCCTCATCTCACAATTAAGCCAGTGACTATTCTTTGTATGCCTCAAATGCACAACAGCAGAAGGAAATAGTTCCAGTGCCCATAGTGGTCCTGGGATTACCTCTCCTTTCCATATCTCCTCCTCTCGATGTAAAGGTCCCCTTGGATCTCAGGCACCCAAGTTATTCCTAGTGATAGATATGATGACTTGTAGCTAGAGAATTCTAGGTTGAAATCCGAAAAGTAATATCTTAGAAATTCTCAGATGGTCAAACACAGTCAGTAATGAATGTATCTTGGATATATATGGAGCACATGGAGAGGACATAAAATATAAAAGAACGAATACAAAAGATGAAAATCATGGATAGGAAAGTGAGGATAAATGCAAAAGAGTAGCCAGTTCCTTTATCAATATCATCAGGCAGGCAAATTAACAAATTCTTGATGGAGGTATGAATTGATAAAACTGTTCTAGAAAGCAATTTGGAATTGTAGTAAAAGTGATTAAATGTGTATATTCTTTGAATCAGATCTCACTAGGCATTTACTTCAAGGAGGTTTAAAAAAGAAAAAAAGAAAAAAAGCCCAAATACATTAAAATATCCATAGCAGCCCTTTCTGTGTTAAGAAAAGAAATGATCTACACATGTACAGCCTGTATTGAATTGCTGTGGGAGTGGGAGAAAAGGGAGGAATTGCAAGAATCTAGAAATTAAAGCTATACAATCAAATGCAACTGGGAAATAAGACATACAGGGACAGGGGTAGGGAGACCCTCCCTGCCCTACTAGAAAGTTAGAGGGGCGTTGGAGAAGGACATAAAAGGTAACAGATTGGGATTACTGTTTTGGGCTTGGGGGTAGGGGAAAAAAGGGGAGAAAATTTGTAACTCAAAACTGGAAATGAATGATGTAATCAAGAAAATAAATTAAAATTAAACAATTAAAAAAAAAGAAAGAAAAGAAATGATCAGTGAATAGAGGACAGGCCCTGGAGTCAGGAGGACCTGAGTTCAAATACGGCCTCAGACACTTAAAACACACACACACACACACACACACACA
>CM053596.1:202649148-202678080 GCA_028646575.1 Pseudocheirus occidentalis
GTCCACAGCATTAACTATATGTTTCAACTTTGTGACCATTATAATGACTCTGGCTTTCTGGTTTTGGGACTTGTCCTTCTGGTTTTGGGACTCAGTGTTATGGTTTCTGAATAAAGACCTTGGTTCTGCCTTCCATGTGGAGAGTTTGCTATATTTTGTGATCCAAAACTACACCAACATATTCATAACCATCATGGGTATTGTGAATATCTCATTATTGATACACATGTTCACATGTTGGCTCTTCCATTAGAATGTAAGCTCCTTGAGAGCAGGAACTGTTTTAATTTTGTCTTAATATCCCTAGCACAGTGCTTGTTTTTTAGTATATACTTAAAAATTCATAATGACTGATGTAAGTATCTATTATGAACAAGGCATTAGTTGGTACAAAAAGATAAAAATAAAGCTCATTCTACCATGAAGGAATTTACATTCTTTTTTTTTTCTTTTTGGAGGGCAATTGGGGTTAAGTGACTTGCCCAAAGTCACATGGCTAGTTTTTGTGTTAAGTGTCTGAGGTCAAATTTGAACTCAGGTCCTCCTGACTCCAGGGCTTGTGCTCTACTCACTGTGCCACCTAGCCGCCCCCAGAATTTACATTCTAATGGGGAGGAGGCAAGGAGACAATAAACAAATAAGTTATATGTAACAGTTAACTAGTCTATGTTGGTTAAAATAAGAAACTAAATAAAATTTCAAAAATGCAAAAAACAGTATAGGAACAAAAACTAACAAAACTTCAATCACATTTTTCATGTCACATTCCCGCAGGAGAAAAATCATCAGCAATAGTGAAGTGAAATAGGTTAGGAAGCTAAAGAGAAGTGACATTTAACCTCTTGGTCATGTAGCCAATCAAGCTGGTCCATAGAAATAAGAGCAATATGATACATACCAAAGTATATCAAATAACGATGAGAAGAAAAGAGCTATAAGAGTTACACTGGAGCATTAGTACAGTAATTACCCCACAGGACTGTTGTGAGTATGAGATGAGACAGACATGTATGAAGCCTTGTAACCCTTAAAGTGCCATATAAGTGCTAGCTATCCTCATAAAGTACCTTTGGGTCTTACCATATTTTTCTTTCTACACTACACTGTAGCCCTTGTTTTGCTATGGGTATTTATCTAAATTTATCTAAATAGGTTCTCAACCTATGGGTCATGACCCCTTTGGGGGTAGAATCCCTTTCACAGGGGTCACCTAAGACCATTGGAAAACATATATTTCCAATGGTCGTAGGAACCAAGACACGGCTCCTCTATCCATATCCAAGCGGGTCCACCCACATGCAGATACGCCCACAAAAGAGTATTAAAGGATCTCGGCATTAGGAAGGTTGAGAACCACTGATCTAAATTATTACTGAATCTACTTAGAACTAAATCTACTAAGCTATGCTATGCAAGAGACTGAGGTAGGATGGAAATAGGTGAAATATTTTTAAAAGTTATTAATTTCATCAGATAAATGAGCACATGATTTGATTACCGCCCAAAGAACAACTCTATCGCTGGCTAGTTGCATAAACTTAAACGAGTCATTTCACTATTAGAGTCTCAGTATTCATATCTTTAACTGAGACCTTTTCTTGAGTTAATGATGAGGGGGACAATTGAGCCAAGGGTCCTACCTGTTTATGAACCTTAGTAAGTTGTTCCAAGTTGTTCTCAAGAAAGGAAATTTTCTGCTTCTGGGCAGCACTTCCCCCTCCATCATCACTGTCCAGTTCAACACTCTGAATAAATATTAAATGATAATTAGAAAAGTTTCTGATGCCACACCCAGAAACATAGAGGTTTAAAATCGAATATCTATTTAAATCAACAAACAAACAACCCATTCTGGTTTTCTTATGTCACTATTCACAAAAGAAACAGAGCCATGTCCAACTACTTTATTCAAAAAGTTTATTTTGGCATGAAATTCTATTAAATTATCACACATACACACACGCACACACATACACAATTATTATCGGTAGCATCCCCTTCCCATCCCTAACCAGGTTAATCTGCAAATAGAAGAAAGAAAAACACTAAAATTTTAGTCCCCCTTTTGGGCAACTTCCTAATTTTTGACTGGTTTTCCAATTCTTCTAAGATGGAGGTTTGTTTTGTTTGTTTGTTTTGGGGGGAGGGTAGAGTTTAAAAGCAAAACCAAACCTTTAATCAGCAATGAACATTACAGGTTATATTAATTTGGCTAGAATGTCTCTCCCCTACAAAAACATTTAAGGAGACATTCTTTTCTAGGTGGCACATTCCAAAATCTACAAACTAGAAACAAATGCCAGACTGGATATCTACAGTCATCTCCCACTACAGCAACACTTAGATGAATATAATAGTCTTAATTAGAGATACTCAAGAACATCACAACTTTTTTTTTTTTTTTAGCTTTTTGGAGGCGGAAGGCTGGGCAATTGGGGTTAAGTGACTTACCCAAAGTCACACGGCTAGTTTTGTGTTGTGTCTGAATCCAGCTTTGAACTCAGGTCCTCCTGACTTCAGAGCCAGTTCTTTGTTCACTGCACCACCTAGCCACCCCCATCACAACTTCTTAATGATTGATAGTGCTGTCTAAAAACTAGATGATGCCCAATTCTATGAAAATTAGAAAGAATAAGTTTTTTAAAGTTCTCAGCTTCAGAAAAATACCCCCAAACTCTACAAATTTACTGACTCAAACTGACCCTGTCAAAATCTTTTTTTTTATTTCTGACTCTTGTCATTCAATGTGTTATGTCTCCTAGCTTTAAGTCACTTCCAGGTCTGGTCATCTAATCTATATTTAATCATTAATTACATATAATCTATACATAGTCATGCAATCTATATTTTCATCCAAGTCATTGATAAAAATGTTAAATACCACATGCTCAGTCACATATGCTGATTTACTCACTGGGAGCCTTCATTCCAAGTTGGCTTTGAACCATTTATAACTATTTTTCATTTGACCATATGAATGGGTTTGACCAGTCAATCAACTCTGAATCCAACTAATTGTCCCATCATTGCTTTTCCACAAGAAAAATGTTAAGAGACTGTGTTAACTGCTTTGCTAAAAAATATATATTTTTTAAAAGACCACCAACATTTCTTGATTTCATAATCCTGTCAAAAATGGAAATACAGTTAGACATGGCAACCTGTTCTTGAATTCCCGCTCCTTCTTTGTGATCGTAGGCTCTCTTTAATATGTACTTCCTTACATCTTTAACTTTGATACAAGTATAATAGTGCTTACTTTTTTAACTCTGGTGGTGAGATCCTGGACGAAGAGCTTACGAAGGTTATGAAGAGTCTGCAGTTCTCTGGACTGGAAAATAAAAATTTGAAAATCATACTCGAAGCTAAATCAATTAACATATTATCCATTGCTCTTACCACTGCATACATCAAAATGATAGGTGAATGAAGAAAATGTGTACCCACCTAGCCCAATTTATTAACAAAAGCAAACCAAGACATTCTAAATTGAGTCAAAAATCCAGAATTTTGAATGAAAATAAAATTGTGAATGTCTTAATATTATTAAAATAAAAACTGATAATAAAGATGATTAATAAAATAAGGTGGTTCTAAAACAAGAAAATTAATTATCATTATTATTGATAAAGGCTTTATTTTGGCAAGGCACTTTACAGTTCACCAAGTATTTTCATATTAATCTAACTTGATCTTTATAACAACTTCATGAGATAGGGAGGGCAAATAATATTATTCCCCCATGGATAAGTGTATATATATTTTAATGGATGAATACATGGTGGCTAAGAGAGTAGGTATACAAAATCGCTGAGTTCAGAAGTGGCAACTAATAATTTGTCCAGAACCCAGGTCTAAAACACACATATTACCTAATCATCTCTAAGTAATGTCCACTGTCTACTTACACTCAGAATTTGTTCCAAAGTGAAGAAATTAGAAGCTTGAGCTAAAGGTGGTATCAAAGCATACCAATTCGGTGAATGATGAACCAGCACCCAATATTAATATTTTCAGTGAGACAAACCAAGGGTACCTTGGCCCTTTACAGTTTACTGGACTGTAAGCGCCTCAAGTGCAAAGACCCTCTTTTAATTATCTTGGTAAGACTCTTAGTAAATAGCCCAATGTTTTATATGTAGAAAGTTGTCGAATGAATGAACTAATTTGATTCAGAAAAGAATTTAAAGATTTTCAAATGCTGCTGAACTGGAACAATGCCACAACATTAAAACCTTTCCTATTTCTTTCAGTTCAAGTTCTTGGCAAAAACACATTATCCCACATGCATCATGACACAGGAGAGAGTTTGCAGGATGTTCTCTGAGAAAGAAGACACTGCCTACTCAAATTTCAATTTGTCTTGGTTGACTAAACCCAATTTAACAAGAAAGGAGATGCAGATGATTCAGAAGGAATCACCACCTAAATCTTGTCCTCTTGTTGAAGCAAAGGAATCTGGGAAATGCTGAAACACTCAGTGATTTAGAAGACAGGGGCTATATTAAATTAATGTGTTCTTACTGGGTCCAGCTCTCCATTGGAATATGAGGAGTAAAATGTCCTTACTCAAGCCTGGAAGTCAAATCCTTCCTTAATGAGGTTAATTGCCTTTTTGAAGTGAGCCAAAGAGTTATCTTATTATGAATAATGTGTCCTATGCAAAGCTTAAGTCTTGCAAACTAGGTGCTTTCAATGTTCTTTTTTATTTTTTTACTTTCAATATATATATATATATATATATATATGGTAGGCACACACTACCCAGCACCCTTTTCAGAAGCAGCTCAGTTTCATGATCCTTAATAAATATTATTTGATTAGATATTCTCTCATTTACTTTGAAAAATTTAAAGTCAGTTGAAATTTTCCTTGAAAGGATGCTTTCACACCTTGTTAGGTAAAGGTAGAGGAAATTTACGACTATCAAGAAAAAGACCTTTCCTTGGGTACATGTGAGAACCAGATACTTTGAATAGACCTGAATTGGACAAAATTCTCCTGGGACGTTTCTTTTGTTCCTTTTGTTTGTTTTGCTGTTAGCCTCCCTCATCAAAAAATGAACATTTGAAGGAAATGAAAATGTCATTAGAGACTGTTATGGAGTCCTTTAAAAAAAAACAACTTAAGAGCTGTTTACTCATGTCTATATTTGGTTCTCATTTCAATAAACTTTCCCTCTAACCTCTCTATGATTGCCTTCTGAATCATTCCCCACTGAACATATCCTTTTACACTCTTCCACAGTCTCCTCACCCTTTTCTACTTTGCCTCCTGCTTTTGAAAAAATGCTACAGGAAAGTGAGGAGTCCCCTAGCTTATCTCCTGGTACTGTCTATCCATTCCCAGATTTGCTCTTTCCCAGTACTTTAGAGCAGGGCTTCTTAAACTTTGGGTCGTGACCCCATATGGGGTTGTGAAAAATATGGCAACAGCAAAAGGTTTCTGAACATGCAACATCCAAAAATTGATTAAAAATCAAATGCATAACGAATTTGAAGTGTTTCTGGCAGCCCTTGCCTGTGATGCATCGTGCAGCTTCCCTGCAGTTTTGGTTCTGAACTCAAAGCACTTTGCACTGCGCATGCCGTCATGCCATGTGACGCCAAGAAACACTGCCAAAATTCAAAAAGGGGTCGAGAGTGGAAAAAGTTTAAGAAAACCTGCTTTAGAGTACATTCTTGTGATGTACTGCCATCTCTGGGAAGAGCCTGAAGAGAGAGGATGGACCAGACAGATAAGTCCAACACACCCTGATTTCACATGAACCTCCAGGGAGTGGCTGGGAGACCTTGAGGTTTTTCTTGGGCTCAGGGTAATGGCCAGGGCAAATGGCAGTCAGAATAGAGCCAGAAGCACTGGAATGAAGGTCAATACTTTGAAGTTGCGCATCCAAGAAAAATCTGGAAAACGTAAAATTAAAATCCTGATGGAATAAAATGAACACCAAATTAGGAATCTAGGAACTAGGAATCTAGTCATGATTCTGCCATTAACTTGGAGAGTGGTTCACAGAAAATGGCCTTACCTCTCTGAGCTTGAGTATTTTCTTGTGTAAAATAAGGGGTTTGGTCTCAATGATCTCTAAAGTGCCTTTCAGCTCTAACAGTCCATAATTCTATGCCTTTATGAAATGGATTTTGCAAGGAAATAGGCCACTATAAAATAGAATTTTACAGATAAACCAGTAAAAAAATATGAATTAACTTTTAAATGAGTAACAGAGTATAGAAGCATATTCATTGTACACATACCACAGTTTCCTCTAATCCTTTAAGATCTTCTCTTGCTTGTTCCCTTTTATCATTGAGCAATCTTAAAAAACAAACAACAAAAAATGGGTTCAGAACCCACAGACTAAGATTCAAGGATTTTCAATAATTCCAAACAAATATCAAACTATTTGTGTCTACAGATAAGTCTTCCAAAACCATCCAATTCATAGCATCAAAGAATTTTCGTATGTCTTAAAATTAACCCAATTTCACAAAGGACGGTTAGCTATGTTAATCATAAAAGTGCTCTGAAAAAATTCCTGGGGAGACCTCTTTTCAGGTGAAGGACAGGTTGGGGGAAGCAAGCAGACTTTAAACAGAGCTTAATGGTCCATATTGATCAACTTACATTAGCTTTTCCAATTTCATCTCTCTCTCCTGGTCTTCTATTTTCAGTTTGTCATAATCACAACTCAGTTTCTCTTGTTCCAGCTGCAGCTTCTGGTTCAAACTGAAATGGAGAAGAAAAAGCAATTGTGCCCGTTTCCTCTGGGACTAGAAGGTTTTCATAAATAGTGGGACATGCCAGAAATACACAAAGCAATAGATGTTTATTATAGTGCTCTTACTCCAGTTAAAGCCTAGAATGGCATCTGGGAGTGGGAACAAGGGGGACCATAGGTGAAAGAAGGGGCTCAGGACAGAGGATGCCAATGGGTCTCAATCACCATAGCCTTGGGTGTGATAATATTTAGGCCAAGGCAGAAGGGGATCAGCAATGATCTCTTAGAGAATCTTCCTTCACACTTGCCATACCCATCTTTGCCTGACTCTCCATTATTCCTAATCAATGTATGAGGTATCTGGGTTTTGTCATCTCTACAATCAAGGCAGCTAATCCCTTTGCAGTGATCGTGACTTTTTGTAGAGAAGGGAAACCAATCTTATTTCACAGGATCATGGACATGGAGCCAGAGGAGACCTTAGGGGCCAACTAAGTAAGGTGGTAAGAGATAGGATTTGAACCAAGGTCTTTTTGACTCCAAGTCCAATACTTTATCCACTTGCTATGTTGCCTCTAGCCATTAGATGAAGGAGAACTAGTCAGAGCAAATAAGCGTCTGCTCTCTCAATTACTTCACAATTGGAAATAATTTCCAAAAGTTTGGTACAAGTTGCTGATAGGAGTGATTACAAATGAGCATGACTTTCAAAGCACTTATGAAGTCCATAAAATGTCTAAGGGAAAGAGGAAATATATGAGGCCTGCTGGGCAATAATTGCAATCAAGTCTGTTACCAGACTTGGTCTACCTTAGTGACAGACAACAAATAAGTCAGAAATTCTGAGCAAGCCAAGTAAAAACATGATTCAGGTTGAAGCTGAAAATTTTGAGACCTGGTGTAGATGAGGAAATAGCAGTAAAGTACCCCACCTGCCCAAAATGAAAACTAGTTAGGAGAAGAACCAAGAAATGTAAAGTCATGAAACATGAAGAATGCAGGACAAGATCACTATGTTCTGGAAGGGTCAATAAATATAAAAGAAAAAAAAAGGGTAACATTCTGAAATCAAAAAAGAACATCTGAGAAATCCTCCTCTCTCCACCTTTCCTGCAACCTAGGTCATGAAACTATAATTTCTGCTCCCAACTTTCCTTTCCAATAGCTTTTCATTCCTTGATCTAACTTTCTAGTTTCATATTTTCCATACTTTAAGTGCTTACAGAATGTCAGGCTCCATTTGTTGTGTACAGTTTGGTCACCAAAGAATTGTCCACCTTTTCCAGTCAATCACACGATAATGCCCATTTTGTACTGAGTGCCTTAATTACAAAGATTATCATAGACTTAGATCCAGAAGAGAGCTGAGATGAGGAAACCTGAGTGCCAGAGGTGGGGCCGCAGGTGGTGAGAAGCAGTCAGAATTTGGATTCAAGCTTTCTGACTCCAAATGTGGTTCTCCTGCCTCCTTCTAAATTAGCTGGGGGATATTTCCCATTCACATATGAACTATATTTATGATGCAATATACAAGTTAGTATAATAAATCCATGGCATTTAATATAAACAAAATCACTGAAAACACACTAAAGGAAATGGATCGTCAAGGTGAGATCAAAGATCCTAACCCAGAATCTAAAAAATCTCCACAAAATATCCAACATAACCATTCTGAGTAACCCCCACTCATGCCCCACATCTTTTGTTGCTCTACCTTTTCTCACTTTCTATTACCCAACATTTGAAATGTAAACTCTTGAGGATAAGCATTATTTAATTTCTGCCTTTGTTTTATCACTACCTAGCAGAGTATCTTGCACACAGTAGGCACTTAATAAATGTTAGCTGAATCGAATATGGCAAATTTCAACTGTAACTGAGTTCAAATCCTACCTCTAACATTGACTAACTGGAAAAAAATCACTTAGTCTTTTCTGAGATTCATTCTCTTCATTTGTCATCAATCATTTGCTTCCTTTTATTTTACTTTCTTCTCCTAAAGAGTAAATGCTGAGAGGAAGCCCTGATTAGAGTTCCCATTAACTGTAAAAAGTTTTATCATCAATCAAATTACATAATTACAAGTTACGTACAATCAATTAGTTACATAAAACATAAGTTCCTAAATATATGTGTATATATATATATATATAAAGTATATATGTATATGTATTTATGTAGATAGATAGGCGATAGATAGATAGATAGATAGATAGATAGATAGATAGATAGATAGATAGATAGATAGATGGATAGATAGATATGAATGATATGGAGTTGATCAGGGAAATGCACTGATCAAAACAAATTAGTCCATAGAGTAGTGAGCCCTTCTTGGGAACCTTTCAGGGGAGGAGATGGACTTATCCCTTGAAAAGACTGATTTCTATTGGGACATGCCAGTAACATTTCATTGAAGATGAGATCTTCCCCGTAAGTCTCATACAGTGGGATCTGTTCTAGATTCCCGTATGGTTTAGAGACAAAGGGAAAAAGAGACAAAAACTGACTTGGTTACCTGGCAATGGAACTAATCAACCTTGCCTTCTTCTTTTCAAAGAACAGAAAGGAAGAAAGAGTTCTTCCCTTCACCAAAAGGGACTCAAGTAGTAGGGGGAACCCCTCATTCTAGCCCAGATTTCTGTCCTATCAAGGGACAACACACTGGAGATATCTTTGTCTCCCATTTATTCTAATTAGTTTCAATTTGGGCTAATGATTCTTTTTTAAAATGCAAATAAGCACCTGGAACAGGTTGTGGTAAAGAAGGATAGTGAAGAATGAGTCAAGAGACCTGGCATCTACTATTCCTGCTTTCACTTCTCAACTCATGCTCAGGAATGAAACATTCCTACTATTTCTCACTTTGTGACTCTGGCAAAGGTCCTAGAGGCAGCAACAGCCTGTGTGATGCTAAGTGATGCATCAGGTCTCTTTCTCATGTTCCTATAAGATGGCATATAATATAATATATATAATATGATATTCCTATAAGAAGCATATAAAAACTTAAAGGATTTGGTATCTTGTCAGTATTGGGAGCTCCCAGTAAAGAAAAATCCTTTCTCCCTCCCCCAAGCAGATCAGAACATTTCTATGACTTAGTAGATAAGTCTCTGGGAAATACCTGAGACACAAAGGTTAAGTGATTTGCTTACGTATTAGAGGTGGGATTTGAACCCAGAACTTCCTGATTTCAAGTCTAACCACTTTTCACCATGCTTTCTCTAACCACAAAGCATCTTACTCTTCTAAAGGAAACAATGGTTACACTATTTAAAGTGTGGATACACAAATCAATTATGAATTCATGAAATGGAAGGTACAACTGTATAGTCTCCGGTATTAAACTATCAAAATCCCCAAGTCAAGGGGAATTTATTTTATGCATGTAATTACATGGAGGATTAGGTTAGGCTGCATCACATTTGGGAAAGTTCAATGATTCCAAGATGCTTGATATATCCTTTCCACACCAATAGCCTTAACTAATGCCATATGGCTACGAGTCATGGAATACCACAGTCTGAGAAGAATCTAAATTGCAGGTGACTCAAATCACCATGGAAAGATGCTTGGTGCACAATAATACAGTGTTGGTAGAGTTGAGAATTGGTTGAAACATTCTAGAAAACAATTAGGAAGCATGTTAGAAAAATCACCAAACTGTTCATATCCTTTGACCCAGAAAAATCACTTTTGGACATTTATCCAAGTAGATCTAAAAAGAGGAAGAAATGCCCCATAAATAAGAGAATATTTATAATGACACTTTTTGTGACAGCAAGATACTAGAAATAAAGTAGATGACTATCAGTGGGGGAATGATTAACCAAGTCTGATGAATGAAAATCATTTAACATCATGCCATAAGAAATAATGGCTGTGAGTAATTTAAAGAAATTTAAATTTAATGAAATTTGGAAATACTTCCATGAACTGATTCATAGCCAGCTGAACAGAACCCACAAATGCAATGGAAAAAAAATGTAAAGAAAAGTAGTACTGAATATATATTATAATTCATATCAGTGAATAAGCCAGCCTTAGATTCCAGAAGTCTAGTAATGAAGGCTGTTCTTTCTTCTTGCTGAGGGGGTGGTGAACTATAGATGCAGAATGAGGCATATGCTCTTAGGCATGACCAGTCTGTTAGGGTTCTCCCCCTTAACAGGACTTTCTTGTTGGAAGGGAAGATCAGAGGTGGGTACTAGAAAATGCGAGTGACATACCAAAAAAGCATCAGTAAAACACTAACGAGAGAAGAAAAATACATGGTGAGAGCAAGCAGGTTGCAGCAAATTACTATCACATCCATACAGGAAGTGACATAATAAACTTCAACAAGGGTGTATATGATCAGAAAAGGAGGGACCTGGACATGTGAGTAGAAGTTAAAGAAAACAAGGAGATACACTAAAACATTGCAGTGATACCCATGAAATGTTCAAAGAACCAGAGGAAGCTCTTTGGCATGTTGGGTGGATCCTCTGAGGAAGATATATGGATAAGCATTCACAAGAATTGCACGGGATGTAAAGAAATGGGTGGGTTGCAGGCTATAACAGTAAAGGAACTACTCACATAAGTGATTATCACAGATTCACTTAAATATATTTGCACAGACATACTTACACCTCGTAGGATTCCATCATTCAGAAGCGAGGAGTAACTATTGGAGTTCAAAGTGCTGAAGTAGTTCACTTCTGCCCATCTAAGTCACCAATGTCTATTCTGACCTGTGGATACTATCTACAAATGGCAGCTTGTCTTGACTGTCCTCCGAAGTATTCTCAGAGCCCTTGGGAATCCCAGTCCCGGTGGGAGAACAGAGCTTGAAAAGAGAACTACAACTCTACCTTGTTATCACAGCAGGAGAAAGCAAGCAAGAAAAGGGCACAAATCCTCCAAGGATTCAGGGGAAAGCGAATTTCTTTGGTTTCCTTCTGGCTAAAGAACAAGCATCTACGTTTTGGTTACCCCTAATCCCAAGGAACTATCAAGCCAACTTACTCCCGAATCTCATCAATGATTTTCTGCTTCTCTTCAATCTCATCTCGGAGCCTGGACAGCTGCTTCTGGTGGGCTTCCCTGTGGCTCTCCATCTGTTGCTCCAATGCTTTCTGCAGACCATGCATAGAGAAATGACATCTGCATTTTTTTAAGCATTGTATAAGCCTAGATCTAATTTGCCATCATTTCAGAACCTCATATCCTAAGCAAGGAACATTTCTCTCTTCTGCTCACAGAAGCCACTTTCCCTTCTTCTGGGACTCATCAAACACAAAGTATTTGTAAAAGACCAGTAAGTAATTCAACACTTGGGATGGGGGAAGGGGAACACCTGCTGATTAATAAAAAAGCTGCTGCTTTGAATGGCAATGTGGCATCACAGAAAATGCAGGATATTGAGAGTCAAAAGACTTGGATTTGAACCTGGCTTTTGCTACTACTTGTATGAATTTGTAATTGTTATTGTTCAGCCATTAAAGTCATATCTGATTGATTGTCTTTGGGGTTTTCTTGGTAAAGATGCTGGAGTGGTTCTGTCATTTCCTTCTCCAGCTTGTTTTACAGATGAGGAAACTGAGGCAGAGTTAAGTGACTTATCCAAGGTCACACAGCTAGCGAGTATCTGAGGCCAGATTTGAACTCAGGAAGATGTCTTCCTTACTCCAGGCCTGATGTTCTATCCACTGTGCCACCTAGCTGCCTAGTATGACTTTGAACAAATCACTAACTTTCCTGGGCATCAATTTTCCCCTTTACTAGAAGATTTCCTTCCAGATTCCTCTAGTTCTGTATCTATAGTCCTAGGATCTCTCTAAAATTTACACCTCACTACCTACTATGTCATAGGATGAGAGAAGTACAGAAGGACAGCACAGTGTAGTTAAAAAAAGAAAAAAAAGCAATACCACCATGATAATTATTAGGAAGAACTCAGTTTTAGTCCTGGATTCACTGCTTTATTCACAGCATGACTTTGAAGGCTCAGTTTCCTCTTCTGTAATATGGGAATAATGAAATCTTCCCTATCTACCTCACCTGGGGGGACAGTAAGGGTCCAGTGAGATAATGCGTGTGAAGGTGCTTTGGGGAAGTCACGTACAAAGGCAAGTAGCAGCTATGACGATTTCAAGGCCAAAATAGGGCTGTGACACCTTTCATTGTCACGGTGATATGACATAAAACGGGGACAGAGGCTTACCCAGGAAAATTTATTTGTCTACATCTCGGCTTACTTTCAGCCCAGTTTAGCTAATCCACATGCCTAACACAGCTGTGCACACCTGTTTTTCCACAAGAGGCAAAAATAACAATACTGTATTGTAAATTTCATTCACATCTATGATCTCATTTAATTTTAACAGTCTCCTAGGACATATAGGATATAAGTTATAAGAAAACTAAGCCTCTCTATTTTATGATCAGTAGCATTTATTGAGTATTTCTCATGGGTATGGCACATGAAACAAGGAAAAGGAGAAATCTCAATATGCCACACATGGTCAAGAAGGCTTCTCTTGTGGGTTTTCTCAAACTCTAGCATAGTTTGGCAAAAAGCAATTTATATAAAGGCCCAAATTTCACAGGGACTAGAAACTCAGGTCTTCTGAGTCTGGAGTCCAGTGGGCATCAAGATGTAGGAGGAGGGGGAGAATTCTACCCTTGGCCCCATTTTGGCCACATGACCCAACACAACACCCTCAGTGTCTCAGGGCTTTAGGCAACTCTTGAAAAGAAGGTGCCAGTCTGCCTTCATGCAAGTTTTCTCACCCAAGAGTTCCCACTAATACGAAGTCACAGACCCAGTCCCTGGCCCAGGAACTAAGCTCACTCAAAAGAGAATAATCAGATGTAGGGAAGGAGCCAAGTAAGCAAGAGAAAACATTAAGTCTAAAATTATGGAGTTAGTGGATTACTCAGATTATTCCCATGGGAAATTAAGAAGCACAGTAGGTAAGCTTCACTAAGCTTTGCTGTTCCTTGACCTTTCTGAAGCATTAAATCCCAAGTTCCCATTTTTACTAGCCAATAACTGTGGGAGCCGTCTATCTTCCCATTGCCTTATGGTTTGACTTTGTGTTACAAAAAGTTCTTCAAGGATCCTCTCCTCCCCTTTTGTTTTTTCTCTTTCACTGCCTGGAACCCACTGCTGCCAGACATAGTGTGTGCATCTTATTGGCCTTAGCTCTACTACAGCTCAGAACTCAAGAGATCCACTGCTCCCCAACAGCAGTGACACAGGTGTGCATCACCATATCCAGCTCTGTAATGCTGCAAGGTGAAAGTGAGTTGGGGAGAGCAAATTGTTTATCTTTTTTTTCTCCTGATTGGGGACTTCAACTTTATCTGGCCTTCTAGTTTACTGTCAACAACATTTATTGAGCATTTACCAAGGGTGTGGGATATGAAATAGGAAAAAGGAGAACCATCAATATGCTACTTATGGTCAATCAGGCTTTTCTTGGGATTTCTTGAACTTGAATATAGTTTGGCAAAAAAAAAAAAAATAGGACCAAGGCTTTTCATCTTTCCATCGTCCTTAAATGAACTAGTAAACTTAGTTGTTACATTTTCTGCCTAAAATATGACCGGATGAAAGTGCTCTGTTTGGACAAAAACTCAAATTTATCATGTAGGGAAAAAAAGAAGAGTTCTGACTCACAGCAGAGTCAGCTCACAATGGAGTGCCTGGCAATGCTTCAGAAGGCACCCACAAAGTGACTGACGCAATGATCTGAGGGGACACTACATATTTCTCCTGCATCTGAGATGGAGGAGAAATTGTGCTATGAGAATAATCATTACCTTTTCTATTATGTACCACACACCAGGGTCGTTTGATTCATATTTTTAACATCAAAATTTAGCCAGCTCCTTCTGAGCTAAGATCTACTTTCAAATAAGCACAGTCTGTCTACTTTATATCCCACAGTCTAATATACATCTCGGGCTTTGACAGAAGACTGTGAAAAAGAAGAGAGAAAAGAAGCCCAATTTTACATAACTTTCATGATTGTACCTTCATTTCCTCTGCATCCTGAAGCCGGGTCAAGTGTTCCTTTTCTTTATCCTGGAAGCTGACTTCATGCATTTTTTCTGTTTTCCATTTAATTCATATTCAAAAGCGGAAATGTAGAATAAAGAAAAGCCATTAATAACATAGCACTAGCTGTTAGCAACTATACCAGAGACTTAATAGTCCAATCTCACATAAAGTCATTTCTTTAGAATTTAGCAGCATCTTGGAGGTGACTTGACTCTTTAAGACACATGGCTGCTATTAGGGAGTCTAGAAAAAAGCAATTTACTCCTCATAAAAGGGAATTTTTACCTTCCATAAATAATCTACTTGTTCCTCAAGTTCCTAACGTAACAACAGTAAAAATCAGATAACCTTCAAAATAATGCCCAATTTGTACAATTTAGACGAAGATGCTTGCCATATTAAAGGAAAAGGAATTCCATATGTCTTGGACAGTTGGATTAGGAAAGGGAGCATGTGATTTGATTTACTTCACAATCTTCTAGGAAATAACTTCAGCCCAATGTTCTAGGAAAGGCACTGGATAAGGAGTCAGAAAACCTGAATATTCATCCTCATTAGTGCTGCTTACAAGCTGTGACACCTTGGACAAATCACTTAATCTTTCTGGGTCTCAGTTTTCACATCTGAAAAATTAAAGAGCTGAACTACATAAGAATCTCAATAACCTTTTCCAATACTAATATTAGATTATTTTAAAATAAATAAATTTTTTTTAATTTTAAAAAATTCAATGATTCTAATCTGTAAGAAAAAAGAATTATCTTTTTGCTTCAGCACTCCACTTTTCACTTTTATTTATCTTGGACAAACAAACTGGCACTAGCTAAGTAAAATGCTACTCTTTCTCCAGGTTATAATGGATGCCTTCTTTTTTTTCCAAAAAAAACAACCCCCCAAATTTCATTTTAATTCCAATATGGCCCCATACAAAGAGCAGCAGCTGTAATGCATTGGTTTTTTTAAGTGCACACCAAATTTATATAGATTTATACAAAAATTATTTACAGAAGTTCCATGGTGCTCCTGTATCAGAAGATGCCCATTTATTTTTATAAATTAGACACACTATCCTGCATTTTTGGCCTTCCTATACTATTTCCTATATCTCTTATCCTCCACGCACTTCATAGGATTTTAAAATTCAGAGCTGGAAAAGACCTTGGATTTCATCTATCCCATGCATGTTTTGGTAAATGTTTAACAACTGGTTCTTCAAAAACATAGGAAATGCCTTTAAGTTTACTCTGTATTATTAATATTTTCTCCATCAATTTCTTAAATGTAGACAACCAACAAAGAAATAAACCAAGCCCTGATGTTTAGTGCTCTTCAATTTCCAAGGTGTGATGCTTACTTTGAAAATTTAACAATCAGCTCTTGCAAGTTATTACAAATTATCTCCAGTATACCACTGTCTGTCTTCCTCTTATAGATGTGACAACAGAGGCCCAGTGAGGGGCTAGAAACTTGTAAATAGAACAGGAATTCAAACCTAGGTCTTGTAACTCTAAACTGGATGCTCTTTCCATCCATTGCATGGCCATGCTGTACTTCTATTCTACCACTTCAATATTCCCCTAATTATCAATCAAATCATCAGTATGTAGCAGATGAGGGGGAGGTATGCTAAGTGTGTGTGTATTTGACCAAGAGTGCAACAAGGAAAAATTATAAAACATTTACCTTGGGCACGAAGCTTAGCCAGCTCTTCACTGAGTGAGTCCTGGGATTCTTCCAACTGTCTCCTCTTTTGCTCCATGTTTTGCATATAATCTGTCAGAGACTTGATTTTTGCTTCATGCTTAACAAAGAATATTGAATGAGTAAGGAGTCCCTGTTATTTAAGAACTATTTAAAAAGGTAAATCCAATAAAATTCTCAAGTTTTTCTTTTAAATCCCAGTGTTTTAATGATGTACTTAATCTACCATTCCAACTCCTGGAAGTCTGGAAGATTTTCCTTCCCAAACCCTCAGCTTCTGCTCAGAAGAGATCCTCCTGCCACACAGAAATGCCAGATTTACTGGCTCCTCGCCTTGGGGGATCGCACAAACACTAGCCTATGGTAATAAATTAGTAAAGTCCTGCTATGGGGAAAGGAACCCTTGTATCCAAATACCAAATCTGTTATACCACAAGTTACAATGCTCCTCGCTGGACATAAGTAGGCTCATAAAATAACCATGGCAACATAATACTCAAGGTGTATCTAGCACCAAATACTCTTTAATGTTTTAGGATTAGGGTATGAAAATACATTTCTGAACATAGCTTTCCATTACATTCCAAAATATTATCTAAAGAATGAATTTATTTTTATATCTAATTAATTTCACCATTATAGATGCATGGTATGAATTATTCAGAAACATACACTCAGCTACTCATAAGAAAACAAACCAAACTGTCAAGTTTAAATATCAGTGGTAACACAGAGAGGTGTTTTCTATTTTTTTTTGTAATAGGAAAAGTGATAGCATTACCTGATGACAGGGAAGTTAACATGGATGCTTGCTAATTGCCCTACAAAGAGCAATTCAGATTTTCCTGTACTAAACTAGGTATATAGGATAAAGAGGGAATATCCACCAAAAAGACGGTTTCGAAAAGAATCTTATGGTAGCAGATAACACATAAATCACTTCAAAATTCTAGATTATACTGCATTTCTCCATCTACCAAAAAAATAAGTATCAGTTTCTGACCAAGGGAATCTAGATGATTCAGGAAGCTCAAGTGAGAAAAAAGAAAACCAATTCACTCCAAGTTTAAACTTTGGCTAACTCTGTTACTTCTCACAGGAAATTTCTACTGGTCAGAGTTACTCCAAATGATTCTTGTGTAAAAGAAGAATATGAGCAAAAATGTTAATTATACCTGACAAGGGACAGAGCTATTTCAAGAGGAGAGCAGCTGAGGGGGAACAGAAGGACATACCTGTGAGATAAGCAGCTGGCAGGCTGCAAGCTCCCGCTCACTGGCATTCATCTTCCGGTTGGAATCAATCTGGGCACTTTCCAGCTGTTTGCTCCGGTTCACCAGAGATTTCACCTCAGACTTCATCTTGCTAATGTACAGCCGGGCCATGGTAAACTCCTCTTCAATCACTCCATTCACATCTGCTAACTGAGCACCCGAGAGGACACCAGTACTTACTTTTGGCCCAGTGGGTAGAAGTCAAAACTGCTGATTAACCCTTCCTCTCTGGAGTCCCTTGGATATCAAAAGCAGTGCTGAAACGTTTACATTATTCTAACCTTTAAGTGCGACTTCTGATAGAGACATTCTCCAAATTGACAATCTGTATAGAAGTCAAATACTCCATGGAGGAGATCAAGGGGATATTGGAGCATTAGCTCAAGTGGAAAAATGAATTTGGAATTAGGAAATGGTCTTTATAAGCCAAGTACCAAAGGCTCATTGAGTCACCTGTAACCTTGTATTCAAGAATGCAAAACATCCACAGCTACTGCTTAGGGTTATTAGGCAAAGAGAGAATATGGGAGATGGTAAGAAGAAATCAGAAAGTCCTGAAATCATTGGACCAAGTTTGAAATAGGAGCCCCTTCAGGTATTGGCCTTCCTTGATATTTTTAGCAACTCCTACCCACATTAATTAGCCATCTTCCCAAAGCCAAAACTATATGTCAATAATAACAAGACCTATTTACAAAGAACCTTGTCATTTCAAAGTATACTCTTCCCAACAACCCAGTGAGCTAGGTGGCAGAGATACCATTGTCCCAATTTGACAGAAGAAGAAATTGAGGCTTCAAGAGGTTGATGACTAACTTATTAATAGTCAAACACCAAGTGCTTGAACCCAAGCCTTCTAAACAAACTTCCCATTAAATCACACTCTTTCCTATATGTTTTCTAGGTGATGCCAAACTAATGTCCTACTAACTAAAAATCTACAGTTAAAAACGTCAAGTATAACTTTAACTTTGCTTTGGCTGCTATAGGAAAATGGTTTATTATTTTGGCTTTTTACATATGGCATAGCTCCACTGTGAGAGAAGTTAAGGGGAAAATCTTTTGTTCATCTAAAATGATGGAGGTCTATTATGCACCAACAACAGTAAAATCACCCAAGTTAAAAAAAAAAGACCTTCAGAGATCATCCTGTTAGTCCAAGTTCTCAGAAATCTTCTACACAATAAGTAACGCAGAATCACAAAGGATAGGAAAAGGAACAAGCATTTATTAAGCACCAACTATCTGCCAGGAATTGTCTAAGGGCTTTACAAATTTTATTTCATTTGATTTTCTCAGCAACCCTGGGAGTAGGTACTATTTTGATACCCATTTTTTTTGTTTGTTTTTTGGAGGGAGGAGGGCAGAGCAATTGGGGTTGACTTGCCCAAGGTCACACGGCTAGTAAGTGTTAAGTGTCTGAGACCAGATTTGAACTCATGTCCTCCTGGTTCCAGGGCTGGTGCCACAACGCCACCTAGACACCCCATTAATATCCACTTTACAGATTTAATTACAAACTGAGGCAGATAGAGTGATTTGCCCATTGGGGTCACAAAGGTAGAAAGTATCTGAGGCCACATTTGAACCCAGATCTTCTCGCATTTAAATCCAAATCTCTATCCATTGTGCTTCTATTAATTAACACTCTTAATTAGCTAGACTTGTTGCAAGATACAAAATAAACCCACATACGTCCTTGGCATTCCTATATATTTCTAACAAAATCCAACAGCAAGAGATAGAGATTTAAAGTTTCTGTAGACATTATAAAATATTTGGAAATCTATCTGCCAAAACAAACCTAGGACCTATATGAACACAATTACAAAACACTTTTCACACAAATAAAGTCAGATCTAACTAACTGAAAAACATCAGCTGCTCGTGGCTAGGTTGAGCTAATATAATAAAATGACAATTTTACCTAAATTAAATTACATATATACAATCAATCTACCAAAAATTATTTTATAAAGCTAGAAAAAATAGTAACAAAATTCATTTGGAAGAACAAAAGGTCCAGAACATCAAAGGAATTAATGATAAGAAATGCTAGGGAAGGTGGTCTAGCCACACCAGATTTAAATCTGTATTATAAAGTAGCACTCATCAAGACTGCTTGGTACTGGCTGAGGAAGAGAGTACTGGATCAGTGGAATACATTAGGTACACAAGACACAGAAGTCAATGATTATAGTAATCTACTGTTTGATAAACCCAAAGACCCCTGTTTTGGGGATAAGAACTCACTATTTCATAAAAAAAACTACTGGGAAAACTGGAATATAGTATGGCAGAAACTGGGCATAGATAAACCAATACCTTATACCATATAGCAAAATCAAGTCTAAATGCATGTACAACCTAGGTATAAAGGCTGATACTGTAAGCAGTCTGGGAGAGCAAGGAATAGTTTACCTGTCAGATTTATGGAGAAGGGAAGATTTTATGACCAAATAAGAATTAGAGAGCATTATAAAACACAAAACGGATAATTTTGATTCCAATAAATTGAAAAGTTTCTGTACAAATAAAGCCAATGTAACTAAGATTAAGAGGGAAATGAAAAACTGGGAAAGAATTTTTACAACCAGTGTCTCTCATAAAGGCCTCATTTCTAAAATATTCAGAGAATTGAGTTAAATCTATAAGAATACAAATCATTCCCCAACTGATAAATGGCCAAAGGATATGAACAGGCAGTTTTCAGTGGAAGAAATTAAAGATATCTATAAGCATATGAAAAAATGCTCTAAATCACTATTGATTAAATAAATGCAAATCAAAACAGTTCTGAGGTACCACATCTCACCAGTCAGATTGACTAAAATGACAAAACAAGAAAATGATAAATGCTGGAGAGGAAGTGGAAAAATTGGAACACTAATGCATTGTTGGTGGAGCTGTGAACTGATTAAACCATTCTGGAGAGCAGTTTGGAACTATGCCCAAAGGGCTATAAATAAGTGCATACCCTTTGACCCAGCAATACCATTTCTAGGATTGTATCTAAAAGAGATCACGCAAGTGGGAAAAGGACCTGTATGTCCAAAAATATTTGTAGCAGCTCTTTTTGTGGTGGCAAAAAAGTGGAAATCAAGGAGATGTCCATCAATTGGGGAATGGCTGAACAAGTTGTGGTATATGAATGTAATGGAATACTATTGTGCAATAAGAAATGAGGAGCAGATTGACTTCATAATAACCTGGAGAGACTTGCAAAAACTGATGATGAGTGAGAAGAGCAGAACCAGGAGAAATTTGCACACAATGTGTGCAATGTGTGATGTGTGCACACATGCAAAATGTGTGCACACAACATATATGTGATGACTTAACTTTGATATACTGGACTCCTCTCAGCAATGTAAGGCTATGAGACAACTCCAAAAAACTCATGATGGAAAGAGATATCAACATCCAGAGAAAAAACTAGAGTCTGAATGTAGACTGAAGCAAACCACTTGCTCTCTCTCTCTCTTTGTTTTCTTTTATTTCTTCTTTCTCATTGTTCACTCCATTGGTTGTGGTATATGACTTCTTTACAACCTGACTAAAGTTTAATGTGAAGGTATTTGTAGATCCTATATTTGATTACATGCCACCATGAGGGGGGGAAAAGGGAGGAAAGGAAAGGGGAGAAATTTTGAAACTCAAGGGATTATGAAACTAAATGTTGTAAACTAAAAGTAAATAAATCAATTTTTAAAAAAGAAAGTGAAAAACTGAAACAAAAAAATTTGCTAGACTTTTTGTTTTACTATTCTGTTAGGGAAAAGAGATAACACAGAAAAAGAAACTATTATAGTAAAAAAAATACATAGAGTTTTTGGGGATGCATTATGATCAGCACACATTAAATTCATTCTTCTCTATCAAGAGACTCTACCGTGATAATTGACTTTCACGAGGTAGCATAATGAAAGAAGATTGGACTTGGCATCTGAGAACCTGGGTTAGAATTTTGGCTCTGCGTGTTACTACCTCAGGCAACTTTATTTCCCTCCAAGAGCCTCAGTTACCTCATTTGTTAAATGAGAGGTTTGAAACAAATTTCCCCTACAGTTCTAAATGTAGACTCCTACGATCTCAAAGCATAGCAAAATTTTGAGTCATCAAAGAGAGAATGAATTAAGTTGACAGTGCTATGTTAACTAAGCCAGTATCAGTCTTAAAAGTCTATAATTTCCCATGTAAATCTGGTCTAGAAGTACTATATAAGTAGACTATTTTTTTTACTAAAATAATTTCTTGTGAGTTCCTTTCTTTCCTAAAAGAAGAATACAACTCTAATGGAAGAATACATGTTGAAAAAATTTCTAAAAGTACAAAGTCATACCAAAAAAGGATTTTCTTTTTTACCTGCAGTGAAGAAGAAAATCCAGTGGATAAAAACACCCATTCTGGGCACAGACCAATATCATATACCGTACACTAAAATCAAGTCTAAATGGGTACATGATTTAGATTTAAAGGCTGATACTGTAAGCAATTTACAAGAGCAAGGAATAGTTTACCTGTCAGATTTATGGAGTAGGGAAGAATTTATGTCCAAACAAGAGATAGAGAGCATTACAAAATGCAAAATGGATAACTTTGATTACATTAAACTGAAAAGTTTTTGTACAAATAAAGCCAATGTAACTAAGATTAGGAGGGAAGTGGAAAATTGGGAAAAAAATTTTACAACCAGTATCTCTGATAAAGGACTAATTTCTAAAATATACAGAGAACTGAGTCAAATTTATAAGAACATAAGTTATCCTCTAATTGATAAATGGTCAAAGGATATGAATAGGCAGCTTTCAGAGGAAGAAATTAAAGATATCTATATACATATGAAAAATGCTCTAAATCACTATTGATTAGAGAAATGCAAATCAAACCAACTCTGAGGTACTACATCTCACTGGTCAGATTGACTAAGATGACAAAACAGGAAAATGATAAATGCTGGAGAGGATGTGAAAAAATTAGAACACTTATGCATTGTTGGTGAAGTTGTGAACTGATCCAACCATTCTGGAAAGAAATTTGGAACAAATGGCTAAAAATGTGCGTATCTTTTGATCTGGCAATAGCACTTCTGAGGTTGTATCCCAGAGATCATACAAGGAGGAGCACCATATATACAAAAATATTTATAGCAGCACTTTTTGTGGTGGCAAAGAATTGGAAATCAAGGTGATACCCATCAATTGGGGAATGGCTAAACAAGTTGTGGTATATGAATGTAAAGGGATACTATTGTGCTAAAAGAAATGAGGAGCAGATGGATTTCATAATAACCTGGAGAGACTTATATAAACTGATGCTAAGTGAGGAGAATAGAACCAGGAGAATTTTGTATACAATTATAGACACTGTATCTGTGTTGAATAACTCTGTTAGACCAGGCTCCTCTCAGCAATGCAAGGCTATAAGACAACTCCAAAAGACTCTTGATGGAAAAGGATATCCACATCCAGAGAAAGAACTACAGAGTCTGAATAAATAAATAAATATATATTTTTAAAAAACATTCATTCCCTGAGTATGCTAGTATCTGAGGGTTTACTCTTTTGTTATTTTTCTTGATTACTAATATAATGTAGTATATACAGTTTTACCTCCTCACTCCTAGGCTGAACTGTCTTCCTAGAGAGTCAGGAACCATTTGTATTTTAAAGATCCACAGTCTCCTTCAGTCAAGCTCTAGTATTTAACAGTAAACCAAACATTCTCATGTATCTTTTAATCAAGCTGCAGCCTCACCTTTCAGTTAACTTAGACCCCTATTGTGCAAGAGAGAAGCTAAAACAAAGTATACAAAATAAAACTTCATAAGCCCCCTTATAAGTATGGCCATGAACTAAATAAGCAGATTATTCAACTCACTAGACAAATATTAGTTAAATGTGTATAATTTTGTTTAGCCACCAGAGGATATCACAGTATTTCAGCAAACAGATATTTATGATGATAGGCTGGTATGTGTCTACAGGCTAAGATTTGTTATTTGGGCCAGAACCTGGTTTTGCAGTGTTTCTGAGTACCTAATTGTTGTGAATAAGGTGTGTCTCTTAAATACAGACTGTCAACTTACATCATAGCTACTACCATAACTCATTCTGTATTGGTAAGTTTTTAAGTGATCATTTAGGACTGAAGATATGGAGTCAGATGAGCGCTGAAGAATTAGCAGCAAATATAAGTAAATTAATCATCAGGAAGAACCTAAAGCCCAGCTTTCAGAATTTAGCAAATATTAAGTTCCATTCCTTCTACATACTTAGTGCTGTACAGAATTCCATTTTCAAAGTTGAAAGCTATGGATCATAACTCTTTGACTCCTTGTGCACACCCTTACTTAAGCTAGCCATGTTTCTGATTGAAGTGTTCTTGCCTATAAAACATTCTGAACAGTGTTCTTCATCATGTACCCTTTTAAATGTAACAACTACTAAGAATAGTTCCCATTTATACAACACTTCAAGAATGCATTTTTCTCATCACAACCCTTCAAGGTGAGTAGTAAAGGTGTTGTTACTAACATTTGATTTGCCACAGTCACATAGATAATAAGTGAGACATTCGTGATATTAAATTAGGCAAGACCAGTGCTGTTTCCTCTATACCACACTGCCTGTCTTAGATAGTGGACTGGAAGGCTGTGCAATTAGACTAAATGTCTGGCCAACACAGAGACAAGGGTAGAGTATAGATAGATAGATAGATAGATAGATAGATAGATAGATAGATAGATAGATAGATAGATAGATAGATAGATAGATAGATATAGATATAGATATATAGATATAGATGTAGATATATAGATATAGATATAGATATATAGATATATAGACTATATTCTACGTTGCTTCCAAATTCACTGGCAAATGCAGAAAAGATTAGGAGGAATGGTCTCTTTCAACCTGACTTCATTTGTCTGACACCATGAAAGTAGGAAGGACAATATCCTGCCCCTAACAACTTTTCCCCATGCCACCTTCCAAAGGAATAGAGTTGTAAGGGACCCAAAGGCACAAGTAGATGAGTTATTGCCTTTTCTAGTACAGAATGAGGTCATGGCATAGGGTATTTCATGTTTCTGAGTCTAAAAGAAATCAAGGTGGGGTTTTTTTGGTGAAAATATGGCAAAAGACCAAAATAAATTTCATTTATTTTGCCTCTCCTCTCTATACTTTTTTGATTTGCTTTTCTTGGAAATATTTCCCTTTTTGTTTCCATAGGAGACAAAACAATTTTCAAGGTGGTTCCACTGATACTAGGGAAAAATCACTCTTTTCTCCTTTTTAAATAAAAATTAAGTCAGTATCTTCTTTGGACTAGTGGAGATTCCAACTCACATTGTTTTTGTTTTTGTTTGATAACAGACTGCTCCTCATGGCTATATACCTGTCACCAGAAGCTCTGGCATTGAGTACCACATCAGAAATATAGGTCACAGAGAAAAGTCCCCCATCCATTATCTTCTGGCTTCTAAAGAAACTACATGCTATCCTGCTACAGTCACACCAGTGCAGTTTAGTTATTTTTTCAGTCATGTCCAACTCTTCACGACCCCATTTGGGGTTTTCTTGGCATAGATGCTATTTGCCATTCCCTTCTCCAGCTCATTTTACATATGAGGAAACTGAGGCAAACAAGGTTAAGTGACTTGTGTCACACAGGAAGACAAATCATCTTCCTGACTTCAGGTCTGGTGCTCTATCCACTGCGTTCCCTAGATGCCCCAACCAAATATATCCTTGATCAAATAAGAAAAGCTTATAGCCAGCAAGTGAATCTGAAGAAATGCTAAGCTTTTTTTCCATTGGAATACTACTCCTCCTTTAAAGAAAGAATTATAATCCTAGGTCAAGACATAGTCACGAAGCATTAAAATGATTAAGATTTGTCAATGAAATTAACTAGGGCTGGAATTCTAGAATCCACTTTGAATCCAACTGAATGAATTCTCATGGCATATATTATCTTATATCACATACTGTATATACCTATACAATGTTAGTATGCAGGGCAAGATTCAAACATAAGTAAGTCATGGTTTCTGACCTCCAAGAGCTTTTAATATCTTAAAGGGAAAAGACAAATACACACACAATTATAGTATTGGGTAAGATATGATAAGTACAGTGAGAAAAACATAAACAAAGTGCTACATAGGCTCGGAGGAAAGAATAGACCATATTTAGTTGAAATTAGAGAAAGATAAGGGAAAATATAATGCAGGAGATGGCATCTGAACTAGGTCCTAAAAATAGGCAGGAGATCAACATGCAAAAAGAGAGAAGGTTGGGATGAGAGGAATAATCTAGACAGAACCTAGACAATACCTTTAGGGATAGAGGAAGGAAAATATACAGTGTTTGCAGGGATCAGTTTGGTAGGAAAGACAAGGGTAATAGGAAAAAGCAGAAAAATTAGATGGGAGCTGTATTGAGAAGGGCTTTGATGGTTAGGATAAGGAACCTGGACTTTATCAAAAGAGCAATGGAGAGAGCCAATGAGGATTTTTGAAGAGAGGGGTGATAGGATCAGATCAGTGTATCAGGAAGAATGACATGGCAATTCTATAGATTATTTTAGGAACATCAATGTCAAAGCTATTATAGTAATTGTCCAAGAAAGAAGTCATGAGGCCCCCTAAGTAGGGAAGTAGCAATGAGGTTGGAAAGAAGGGGATAGACCAAAGAGAATACTGAAGGGTAGAATAAACAGGATTTGACAACTAATTGGATGTGGGGGGAGGGAGGGAAAAATGTAACATCCTAGCAGCATCCAATTGAGTATTTTACAATTATTTCAATCATGCTTCAAATTCCCTAAGGCACTGTTTTAATGCTCCAACACCCAGGCACTCCTTAATTTCATTTGCATTTTACATCAGCTCTATTTTGCAGCTTCATATAATACCCTTTTTTCAATGACAGCAGAAGGAACCAACATTCCATAAATCAACTCTGCTTCAATTTAAAAGGGCCTTGGTAATCAGCAAAATGTTGGGATTTTGTTTGTTTGAGATCAATAAGTTCTTCCAAAAATTAAATCAAACTTTAAATAACCAAACTTGGATGAAATAGAATTAACTCCATGGTACCCGAATAGTCTGCAGTGAAGTTTGAGAATCATTCACAAGCATTTACTAAATATCTGCTTATAAATACTTATATCATAAGAGAATACCAGAGTTGAAGGGATGTCACCTAGTTCAACCTCTCCTCTCCTTGAAAATTCAGCTTTAAAAATACTCAAATGGAATTTTTTCTATACAATTCAGAGAGTTCATCATTGAGAAGGCCCCTTAGGCCTACTAATAGCTCAAATTTGACTCAGCAAGTCAATGACTATAGTAATCTACTGTTTGATAAACCCAAAGACCCCAACTGATAGGCATCCTCCCCCATTATTCTGGGGATAAGAATTCACTATTTGACAAAAACTGCTGGGAAAACTAGAATGTAGTTGTCAGAAGTTGGGCACAGACCAATATCTAACACTGCATACCAAAATCAAGTCTCTAGTTATAAAGGCTGATACCGTAAGCAGTCTGGGAAAGCAAGGAATAGTTTACCTGTCAGATTCATGTAGAAGGGAAGATTTTATTACCAAACAAGAGTTAGAGAGCATTATGAAATGCAAAATGGATTATTTTGACTACATTAAATTGAAAAGCTTCTGTACAAATAAAGCCAGTGTAACCAACATTAAGAGGGAAGTGGAAAATTGGGAAAGAATTTTTACAACCAGTGTCTCTGAGAAAGGCCTCATTTCGAAAATATACAGAGAATTGAGTCAGATCTATAAGAACACAAGTCATTCCCCAATTGATAAATGGTCAAAGGATATAAATGAACAGGCACTTTTCAGAGGAAGAAATTAAAGATATCTATAAGCATGTGGAAAAATGTTCTAAATCACTATTGATTAGAGAAATGCAAATGAAAACAACTCTGAGGCACCACATCTCACCAGTCACGAGTAGCTATGATGACAAGGCGGGAAAATGACAAACGCTGGACAGGCTGTGGAAAAATTGGAATACTAATGCATTGTTGGTGGGGTTGTGAACTTATTCAACCATTCTGGAGAGCAATCTGGAACTACACCCAAAGGGCTATAAATAAGTGATCCAGCAATAACCACCTCTAGGGTTGTATACCAAAGAGATCATAGAAGGGTGAAAAGGACCCGTATGTACAAAAATATTTATAGCAGCTCTTTTTGTGGTGGCAAAGAACTGGAAATCAAGAGGATGCCATCAGTTGGGGAATGACTAAATGATTGTGGTACATGATTGTAATGGAATACTATGGTGCTATAAGAAATGAGGAACATACGGATTTCATATTTACCTGGAGAGTCTTATACAAACTGATGTTGAGTGAGAAGAGCAGAACCAAGAGAAATTTGTACACAATTATAGACATAACGTATGTGTGATGACCAGCTTTGATAGACTGGGCTCCTCTCAGTAATGCAATTTTATGAGACAACTCCAAAAGACTCATGATGAGAGAGATGTCTATATTCAGAGAAAGAACTACAGAGTTTGAATGCAGATTGAAGCAAACTATCTGCTCTCTTTCTTTTTCTTGTTTGGTTTTGTTTCTTCTTTTCCACTGTTCGTTCCATTTGGTTACAACCCTTCTTTACAATCTGACTAATGTCTAATGTGAAAGTATACTTTCTATACTTGATTACATACCTCCATGGGGGGAGGGAGGAGGGAGGGAAGGGGAGAAAATTTGAAACTCAAGGGACTGTATAACTGAATAACGTAAACTAAAAATAAAAAAAATTAATCAAGACCCCAAAAAGAATAGCTCAAATTGATACAATATTTTACATATTTTTGAGCTCAAAATGGTCTTATATCATGGCTAGCACAAGTCTTATTATTCCCATTTAACAGAGCTAGAAGAGAGGAGTGATATTATTATTCCCATTTAACAGGTCGAGAAAATTGGGGTTCTGCAAGATGTCACAATTAAATGGAAGAGACAGAACTCAGACTCATTCCCTTTTTGACTACAAGTCCAATGCAAAGGTCTTTCTCTTCCAACTTATAAAACCCCTTACTCATCAACTGTCTACCTATAAAACAGAGGAGCATCATGAAAATAATTTAGTAAAAACAAACATTGTTATAGATCAATAGATAAATTATAGAGATA
>CM053596.1:202678180-202740454 GCA_028646575.1 Pseudocheirus occidentalis
AAAGGCTGATTATTCATATAGCCTCCTGTTTCTTCTTTAGCCAATGGCTGCCTAAATCTATGACATTTTGCCACTTCTTAGCATGCCTACTGGATACTAGACCTGCCTTGAAGAGATAACTCAAATCTATCATTTGCCAGTTCTTGAAACAGGTTTTACAGGAGAGAAGGTTGGTATTGCTGTATTTCAATTATTCGTTCTATGACCATTCTCCATTTACATAATTAAAAATTATTTGAACTGTTAAGTTAGCTCAGATTTTTACCACATGATGTTGCTGAAGTTGAATGGTATTGATGAATCTTCACTTAGGCTTGTTGACTATGCTCTGTTTTCTGGCTATAAACTCATCCTCATGTTAGATAGTTTGCATTAGCAAATGCATGCATTATATGAAGGTCCTTTGTTTAAATTGTTTCTTAGCTTATAGTTTCTCTCTTCTCCCTCTCCCCTACGCCTTTCTGTCTCTCTTCTTTGCCCCATTCTCCCTAGTAGTTCAAAAGAAACATGAGATGCACAAATGTAGAGAATCCACCCCAAATGTTCACATGGACTATTTGTGCCCAACCTGTGGCAGAGCATTCCGAGCTCATATTGGTCTGACCAGCCAGAGCTGGACATGCTGTGACTTGACTCTAACATACTGATGTCATTGTAGTCCTTTTGGAGAACAAAGGACAACAACTAACCCTCTCCTTTCCACTCTCTACAACTGGTATTTTGGACATCTCCCTACATGTGTATTATTCACAACACAAGGAACTAAGAATAAATATCTTTCCCATCTTACCACTCTAAAGAGGGGAAAATCAAGGCTAATGGGGTTTAGATTCAGAATTAAATGACACCTATTACTTTCCAATTCCCTTTTCAGCTTTACATTTATAAAGATAGGTGACATACAAAAATCCTGATATTAGTTGGTCTTTGTCAAGTATAGAATAACAAAAAAATAATAATAAAGATATACAACAGAACAGTGAGAAAAATTTCACTCCACCGTATTTTCAAAGGAAAACAAATCCTCATGTAAATAACCGTTAACTTTCATATCCACCCAGTTTTGGTTTTTTTCTAACTCTGTACCTTCTCCCTAAATGTTGGCATATATCTTCAGGGAATGGGGACATTTACCTTAGTCTAATCAAGATCTGAATATGGTCACAATTCATTAGACTATAAGCTTTGAGGACAAAGACTACTGTCTTTTGCCTCCTTTTATATCCCCAATGCTGAGAACAGTACCTGACGTATAGTAAACATTTAATAAATGTTTTTATTTTTATCCCAACATACTCCCAACTTCATGGGATTCACTCTTATAGAATGTAAGCTCCTTAAGAGTAGGAACTGTTTCGTTTTTGTCTTTGTATCTCCAGCACCCAGAACAGTGCTTGGTATATGGTAGGCATTTCATAAGGACTTAACCATGGAAGGATTGACTGCTTAGCCTGGCAGAGATCTCAGAGATCACAGAATCAAAGATTTAGCATTACAAAGACCTTAGAGGCCACTTAATCCAAACTCTCATTTCACAGATAAGAAACTGAGACCCAAAGAGTAGGTGATTTTCACAGTGTCATATACACAGTAAGTGTCAGAGCTGGGATTCAAAGCCAGCTCCTCTAACTTCAAGTCTAGTATATTTTCCCACTGTGTAGCCTCACTGGCTCATTTTACCAAGAAGCCAAATGATGCCAAAGAAGCCAAATGATTGTCCAAGATCACACAGATAGTCTCAGAGTTGGGATTTGAATCCAACATATCTGACTACAAACTTAACTGTCTTTTTTCCTACGCCATGTTGCCATTATAAGAAAGAATACCAGAATAAAGGCTGTGATGGCTTACCGTCTTCACATCATTGGTGCCAATGATTCCACCAATCTCCCCCAGGTCCTTCAGCAGTAAATTCAGGATCTCTGTGGCTCGCTTTTTCTGGTGGTTACTCAACTCCTGCAACTGATTCAGTTCTCTTTGTGTAGCACTCAAGGTAGTCTGGAAAGAATTTACCAACAGTGTTAAAAAAAAAAAAAGACCACTTTTGGGTCCTATGCATAAAGTACATTATTTTAAGGAAGGTTATAAAGCACTACCCAGGAAAGAGTTCTTTTATTATTAGCGGTACTTATTAAAAAAAAGTCAGAAAAAATTTTAAAGCCAAATATTGGCATCAGTTATATATTCCAAAATAAAATCCTGGGTATTTTTCAACCTACTCTGTCCAATATACCAGGGGATAATATGGGGAAGTGGGGGTGGAGGAACAGAAGAGAAGAGAGAGAAAACAGAGGAGAAGAGGGAGGAAATAGAAGAAAAGGAAGTGAAGATAGAAAAGAAGAAGAAAGAGAAGAGGCTTAATTCAGATTGTTTAGATTCAGAACATTCTAACTGTTAAAAATGTAAAATGTGTATTTCTGTTTTAACCCACATTGTACTTTCTAAGCGTTTGATCACATCCCTAACCTTTGTCTTCTGAGTAAATCTATTCTCCAGGTGGACTCTCAGATGCTTCTGTCATTTGGGAGATGGAAGTTGTATAGACCTAATAAGTCTCTTAACAATATAGCTATTAAATTTTTAAAAATATTTGGTTAATGTGATACACCCACAGAAATACTAATCAGGGAAGAATTAATTTAGAAACAGTTGACTAATTTTTTCTATTCTTCCCAGAAAAACTAAATTGAACGCAGATCATCTTTGCCATATAACACAAAATCAAAGAAGGAAGAGATTATTTATGTGTTACAAAGCTCCATTGTCTTGCCAAAGCAATAAACAAATGAGTTTCTTATCCATTCCTTATATATACCACCAGAAAGAACTAGTTCTTAAGCATATACAGTAACAGAAGCTTCTTGAGGGCAAAGATTTTCTCAATTTTTACATTTGTATAAAAGCTAGCACTGTACCTAATGAATATAGGTGCTTTAAAACGCTTGTTTAGGGGCAGGTAGGTGGCACAGTGAATAGAGCACCAGTCCTAGAGGCAGAAGGACCTAAGTTCAAATCCGAGCTTAGACACTTAACACTTACTAGCTATGTGACCTTGGGCAAGTCACTTAACCCCAACTGCCCTGTCTTCCCCCCTCCAAAAAAAAATGCTTGTTGATTGACTAACTCCATGCAACAACAAAACAGCTCTCTTTGGCTTCTTAGTATTTTTATAACTAACTGCACCTACAAAGAAAGCAGTCTCTCCAGCACCAAAGACACATAAGTTAATACAAAGTAATTTACATAATTCTTCCAAATATATCTCTTACAATATAACACATTTTACTGATTAGACTATGAAAATTACTTGAGAACTAGCTAGTAGCACTTAGATGAGTGATAAGGAGCAACAAGATTGTACTATGAAAAATCATTCATTGATACTGAGCAGAAAAATTCATTCTCAATGCTGGCGATAGAAAGACAAAAATGAAACCGTCCCAGTCCTCAAGAAGCTTATATGCTATGAGAGTTAAGCCCATGAAGTTGAGACTGTGTTGGGAGAAGAAGGTGGAATTTGATTTCCAATTCTAGGAACCAGTCAGTCAACAAACTTTATGAAATGCTTACTATGTGCTAGGCACTGTTCTCAGCACTGGAAATATAAACAAGGTAAAAGACAATTATTAGCTATCAATTAGCTTCTCGCTAGTTAAAAATCTAAAGGGGGCACTAAGCACTAAATATAAGTCGCCTTACAAAAGGGACTGCCAAATGTCTTTCCAGTATTTCTGATGCTTCTTTGATTTTCTATTTAATAATTCCAGGTTGAAAATACAAAAAAAAATTTCCAAAATTTATCTCCCCTATCTTGAGAAATTATTAGAAAAGTCTCTGCCAACCCAGCTGAGTTTATGAAGTCAATGCCATCGCTTGCATCCCCTATGGTGAGTAGATTAAGTTTCCCAGCACCATCTGTTAAAACCCTTTGCCAATCTAGCTTGGATGACTTCCACAAAGCAGACTGGACAAACTCTCATGATGCCAAGTCATTATGCAGAGGTTCCCAGGGAAGCAGTCCACTGCCGAACCTTGTTTCCTTCTCTCCCCTGTAAACACATTTGCCAAATGGTAAAGGGCAAAACGCAGCAAGTAACTCCTCAGACAGCTAGCTAGAATGCTTACTGGAGCCTACGTTTGATGGATCTCATCACAAATTCTGTTATATGAAATTGACACCATCTTTTTCAACACATCCTAAGAAGGGGGGGAAAAAAGGTAAGGTTAGAGGGGATAGTTTAAGCAAGTAAACACTAAGCCAAATCAGCCTGAGCAGAATCCTACAGCAATCAAAATAAAGGTTGGGATGGGGAGGAACACCCTTGGCAGAGAGGAGTACATTTGGTAAAAGACTGGGCTTGAAGAGGAAGAGATGAGTTCCATTGGGGAGGGGATACCTAGTAGTAGCCAGTTGATGATGTGAGGATAGAGCTCGGGCAAGAGGCTGGTGGTGGATGTTTAAATCTATGAGTCTCCTGAATAGTAATTCAACTCATCCATCAATCCACAAGCATTTATTAAGCATTGATTGCATGCCAGCCATCATGTTAAATGTATTTCAAAACAAATGCAACACAGAGAAAAATCTACTCACAGGAAGCTTGAACTCCAATGCAGGACAAAAAAAAAAAACCCAAACAAACTTAAAAGCTCACCAAGAAAGAGAGGATAAAGAGAGAAAGCCAAAGAAAGAATATTGGGATCTAAGGCCATGCACTCAAATAAACCCAGACGTTAAAGCAAATAATTATTGTCTTAGGTCAATAATATCATATATACATCACAGTGGCAAAAAATAAAGGTTAAGGCAAGATGTGGGGAACAGTAGGTTTGAGGAAGCAGAAAGACCTTGGAAGATGAAAAATAACTGCAATCTTTGTGTCTGTTAAATTTCTATGTGAGGATGGGCAAAGGTCATATCTACAAGTTAGTGTCCTCATTGAGAGGAACTAAGAAAGTAAATCAAATACTCCAGTGTCAACCATATTCATATCTCCAATTGCATCACTACATACAATTAATTAGTCAAGATATAACCTATTATGACATTACCACAAAATAAAATGGAGGATGTTGTTTGCTGTTCAGTTCTTTTTCAGTTGTGTCCAACTCTGTGATCCCATTTGGGGTTTTCTTGGCAAAGAGAATGGAGTAGTTTGCCATTTCCTTCTCCAGCTCATTTTACAGATGAGAAACTGAGGGGTAAGTGACTTGCTCAGGGTCACATAGCTAGTAAGCATCTGAGGCCACATTTGAACTCAGGAAGATGAGTCTTCCTGACTCCCACCCTGGACTCTCTGTGCCACCTAATTAATCAAAATAGAGGATGATCTCCCAGTGCTCCAGGGTTAATGCTGAGACACAGGGCTTTAGAATAGATATTTCAAGGAAATGGATCAGCAAGTTGAGGAACATCTAACTAACTTTGGGAATAAGCTTGAATGTCTTTAAATAGGAAAATTTGTGTGAGGTTCTAAAAAAAAAAAAGATACATTCCAGTCTTTTTTTGCCAACTGAGACTCTTATCAATCCCCCAAACTTTTAACATCATTTACTACAAATGCAAAAGAACCAAAGTGGAGAAGTAATGCAGCAGAGAATCTCCCCTCCACTCCCAACTTCAACTGAAAATGTCCCAACCGTTTTCTGGGCTAGCTCATCAGTCAGTTGTTCATTGGCTCGGGTCTTGTCCTCCACTTCCTGTGACTTCTGGTCATAGTTGACAGCTAGCTCCTCCAGGGCCTGAAGAACCTCTTTCACCTCATCCTTGGCAGCCTCGTTCTCAATTTGGAGACGAGTCAACTCCTCCTGGATCTTCTCATAGTCTCTTCTTGTGGAAGCTAAAAGCTTAAAAAAAAAATTTTTTTTTAAGTTTTGGAGGAAGTAAGGACCAGCTACAAAACATAATAAGACTAATATTACTACTACAAAATGAGAGCAATAAATTTAGATAATACTCTTTTGAACTAAAGAAATACATTTATTTGTACTTTGTGATTAGAAACCTCATGCCACTACAGAAGGTTGTACAAACTTTTATAAGTGCTCATAAAATGCTGAGTGCTGAAAACCCAAAATACATAAATACAAGAAATACAAGCGAGTGAATTAACATCAAGCCCTTGCAAAACAAGATTATTTCATTATTCCCACTTTGCAGAAGGAATGAGTGAGTCAAACTCCACTGGGGCAGGGACTATGTTTTATCTAATTGTTGAATCAATGCTTTGAACATAGAAATGTTTGTTAAACTGAATTAGGGGTGGGGTGAGAAAATCATTATATGATAATAAATAAATGGGGGATAAGAGGTAAGAGTAGGGATTATATTGGATTGCTAAAGTTAGTGACAAATCCATGTTCCATCTCAAAGGTGGTTGAAAGAGACAGAGAAAGACAGAGATAAGTTATAGCTCAATATGAATGGAGACTTTGCTAAATACTAAAGTTGATGTGATTTGATTTCCTCTTGAAGCTCCAGCACAGTGCTGCTTCAAGGTATAATTACATATCAAAAAGCATTTTAGTTAACTATTTGTAGTTAACTATTCGGTGTGTGAAGCAAACAATTGGCAAACAGTGTTTAGGGTGCTGTCAAGGGACCCAAAGTTTTTTTTGTATTAGTTTGGTCCCTAGAGTGAATAAATCAGTGGAAGGTTTACCAACCAGTGAAAAGGAATTGGGGCACCCACTGGAGAAAGTTTATCACAGGGATTTGTTTATACCAAGTGAATCCTTTCAACAGAGAAGCTAAGGAAGGGAGAGACAGAAGAGAGATAGAGAGATATCAGAAATGAGGGTGACTCTGAATACATTTGAGACTTGGAAAATAAATTAATTATAATATAGTTAGCTCACAAGTAGTCCTTATCAATTGAGCAAGACCAGCCAATAAAGTGATTGAGAAATTAGTACAACTAATGCCTTTGAAATTCCAATGAGGAGGGCAGTGGAGCTGAAATTAGGAAGAAGGAAATGGTCAGATAAACATTTGTTAGGTAAGAATGAGGCACGGGAAAGGAGAGACTCAAAATCACTTTGTAGGTGCAGTCTATGGAAAATCTACTCAGGTGTTATCAGAAGAAGCAAAGCAAAAAGAGATTCTTCAGGACAGAAGAGAAAAATACTAATGCTCCTTCTCTTGACCTGCATGACTCTCTTGTTTCCCAAGTACTTGGGAAATAAATGTTACATGACTATATGTTTAAGAAGCACAGTCAACTATAACAGCAAAAATTATCAACTCATTCTTTTAAGACAACTTTAAAAATGTAAGCAAGTATTGTTACATCTGTGCTGGGTTTATTTCCCTTTCTATTTTAGTCCAGTCATTGCTACACAGGCAATGCCAGACTCCCCAAAGCCTAGATACCCAGCTAATGTTACAATTCCCTTCTGTCATAATTTGGCTACTTCATAATTGGTAAGCCCCTCCATCAGAGCAAGTGTGCAGCTTTTCGTTTTGGTGAAAAAATTAACTGGGGAAGAAGGTCGAAAGTATACAGAGGAAATTATTTGGGGGTATTATCTCAGATTTAAATTTATTCATATCTACCTTTCCCATATTAGCATTATAATAAAGAGCATCCTCTATAGAGCAAAACTACAATTAATTCTTAGTGTACAAAACCATAATTTAAGTTGGTGAGTGAATGGGAGGAACAGAAGGTAGGGACATGGCACATTTCTACCTTCCAAGGAGATCAAAAACGCCCTTCTACTTTTTAGTGATCTAAAAGCATTCCAGCAAGGTACCTAACCCTGTGGATTAGTAGCAAAGGGTAATGGTGATCATGATCAGTGTTGATATCTGAGGATAGTTTTAAATGGTGCACAAAATGAATGTGGAGGAGTAATAGAAGTAATATCAGCTGGGAGTGAAGAGACAGCAATTCTTGCCCAGAGTACTAAGATTATCTTATGTGTTCCACCTTCCTCACTTCAAAGACTAGCTGTATCTGGGGGGGGGGGGGAGAGAAGAACGGAAGACAAGGAAGGAAGGAAGGAAGAAAGGAAGGAAGGAAGGAAGGAAGGAAGGAAGGAAGAAAGCCCTCAAAGTATTAAGAATGTCACAAGCTGAGTTATGCCTCATTTAGTAAATTTCACTCAGGCAGACATCATCATACTATCAGGACAAAAGAAAACTCAACCAGAAAGTTCCATGGCAGACAAGCAAAGGTGATTTTTAAATCTTTTGGAAAAGTTGCAATTTGTAGAATTAAATAAAAATTCCAATAACTTTGAATTTTTTGTTTGTCTCTTTACCTCATCCTGATCCAACATCTGCTGCTTTAATTTTTCGGCCAGCTGGCTCTGCTGGTTAATTTCATCATCCTGAAATAAAAAGCACTTTTAATTTTTTTTTTTGCTAGTAATTCCACTTTTGACACCTAAGTTTCCAGAAAACAGCCACTAAGACAACAGCTATAAGCTTGATAATAGATTAAAGAGAAAATTACAAATCTCCTCCCTCCTACTTTTATCTTAGAAGATAAAATAATTGGCTCCTTATTTGTATGTATTTAAAATACCTCTAAATCTACTTTTCACAGTGGAGAAAATATCTGAATGTTCTCTGATATATAATATAGTACACAACCCTAATCCTACTTACCTGGAAATTGCAAAAATACCAAGATAGCAGAACTGAAAGGGACCTCAGGGACCTTCATGTGATGCATCTTACTATGACTTATCAGTAAAAGGGAAAATACTTTTTAACCATTCACTCTATTTTGCAAAGATTCCAAATCCTGACCATTTCAACGATAGAAAAGAGCTGGTGCATATTACTTGTAGTGGCTCTACCAGGACATCTGCTGAAAACCCTTTATTTTTAAGTCAATTGGAAAATCTAAGAATCACTATTTTAGAAGCATGGAGGTTGGGGGAGCATCAATTATGGAAAAGGCACTCCTGGGTTGAAAGACTAGCCAATTTAGAAAATGCCCAGCTCAGCAAAGCTCTGGAAACAGGAGCCTTGATTGACCCGGCATGAATAATGTACAGACATCATTTGCATTTTGGCTGAGAAATGAGAAACAGCAACAGTTTTATAGTTATGGGAAAGGATTTATCTTTGGCAATGAAATATTCCAGTAGAGAAATGAATTCCATTTATAAGTAAGGAATAAAAAAATTCTGAAGGAGCAGAGAGCAGAAGTTAATCTTTGGCTGAGGGGGTGGGGAGAGTGAAGAGGAGGAGGCAGCTATTGATCTGATGGTGAGGAATGTTCTCCTAGAGCAAATTCATCATTTTCATTCTCATTTTCTGCCACTAGATGTTGCTGCTGTCAAAGCCTGGATGCTGACTCTTTAAGACGTTTAAGCCCTTTGTAACTAGAGTGTAAATTTGTTCCCTAGGCTTTCACCTGGTAAGCTACCCACCCCCAGATGTGGGTGGAACAGCAGGCATGAGCTGCCTAGCAGCAGGAGATTAAGTCTGCATGCTCCGCTATCATTTTAATCATTTCAAATAAAATTTGGCAGCACAGACTTCAAAATGTCACACAAAACAACCCTTACTTACATTTGCCTTTCTCTGGGAAATAGGAAGAATCAAAAACATAAAAATATTGTCCTAGGACCTAACTGGACACTCATCTAGTACCAACCTACAGCAGAGGATGGTTAGGCATTTGACATGCAGAAGCATGCGGCTTTGTTCTGAAAATGGATAGCATGAAGCAGAAGGGGCTTGTTGCTCTCCTGGGGGTTCCATCTAAGAGCCTGACCTTCAAAGCTGTCAACTAACATGCTACAGCTTTTGATGTAGAAATAATATTCTAAAATCAGGGTTTGGCTGCCCATGCCTTCCATTCCCTATCCACAGTATTATTGCTAATCTCTCTTTCCCATTGGAAGGTTGCCTTTGAAATAACCATTTCTCAACAAGATTTACACACCAATAAATTTTCAGTCATTTCACAAACTATACGGAAGAGTTCTCCTACCCTGCCTTCACTCCTCCAAAAAAGAGAGAGAGAGAGAATACTTCTTTCACTCAAGTCCTGTTCTGATGCCTCCTTATGGCTTCCTCAAAGGCTCTCCTAGAAGAGCATAAGCTTTGGAAGAATCTACCAGGCCTGAAAGTCTATAAGTAGGGGCCTGCTAATGGACTGCCCAATGAGGACCAGCCCAGCTATGATCAGAGATTTATCACTAGAATGTCGATTCCCTCCTCATTTGTTTTGGCCATAGTACCACATGGAACTCTCTCTACTATGGCCAGAATCATAGGGAAATACCCACACCAATGAAATCACAAATATTTTAAAGTATCATTTTCTTAAGGAAATCAAGACATTTCCACATGTGATAATAACAGTTCCTTCAGCTCTATATGAATGGTTTCTGTACAAAAATCCCATATAGGCAATGAAAGGCAATACCATGTCTACTAAGTGAAAGACCAATTAACAAAGCTCTCATGGGAATGAAAGTGCATTACAGACAAACTGACAAGGGCCAGGCTACACCCACTTTAACTGCTGTAGTTATAAACTCAGAAAATAACAAACACAGAAGGCTCCCTTAATACAATAGACAATAGGGGGAAAAAAGATGTTAAGCATCTATCCCAAACAGAGGACAGGTAAGATTAATGGCAGTGTTCACATAACAAAGCTGCTCGATGGGAGTCTCAGGAATCCATAGGGCAATTTAGGAAGAACTGCAGTGGAATTAAATTGCACCAAAAATGTCAGTAACTGTTTAATAAGTGAGATGAAAGGATTCAGAATATACCAAGGACAAAACATCACTACAGTGCAAAACATCCATTTACTATCCCCCCTAATTCTAGGATCCCTACTCTTGCCTTCACTAGGGATGTTTGGACATCATTTCCTTCAAGGTCTTTTCTACTCACTCTCCAACAAATACACTGAAACATGCCTATTTGAGCATCACATAAGTGGGCATAAAATGTAGGTATCCCAACTCTGCATGTTCAAACATTCTCAATACAAAATGCACCAAAACAACAGTTTTCCTAGTGCCAAACATTTTGGGCTCCCCAGGCTTTCAGACAGCATACTCAAAATGAAATGGCCAAATATCTTTTGGTTTGGGGGTTAGAGATGAGGTGGGATGGCCATCTACCTTCAGAATTCAAGAACATATTTTGTTTTCATTAAGTATTACTCTTTACCTTAAAATTAAGTCTAGTGGGAATGTGCGCCCCTCCCCAATTCTTGCTGCTCTATCTCCATGAAACAACCGACAAGTACCACACTGGTCAGTCCAAGCAATCCAATTAAATTTCATTCCACCTTAGATTGGTCTAATTTTTGTACCTCCTAGAATTATGGACTGGTAGTGACTGGTAGTGATGGGGGAGAGACAAGAAGAATCAATTCACAAACTTCTAGGAATTCTATTGGAAAGCCCTCTTCAGATCTAGAGGAAGGAATCATTAAAGCCAAGGCTGAATACTATACTATTCATGACTGCTTTTTAAACTGGACCATCCCAAATGATAGGTTTCTTTGGTACAACAGAGGAACCATCTAGGATGTGTTTGCATGCTAATAATCTTGGCTTCTTGCTTGCCATCATTATAAATGTAGGCCTCCCACCAAAGAAATTTTAAGTTCCAAACCTTATCATCCAACTGTCTGTACAAGCAGGTTATCTCCTCATCATATTTCTGTTTATCCTCTGTGGAAATGCTAGAGACAACAGGGGTCATGTTATCTATGATGGGTGTATTGTCACAGGGCTCCAGGTTTTTCTGATCTTTAGCACTGATCTGTTCATCTTCGGGCACAGCTTCCCCTGTTTAAGAAATAAATCCAAAACCCCAACATTAAGAAATACAGTGTATTAAAGGAGGTTCAACACTCAAGGGGAAAAAAATGTAAAACATGGTTTTGTAAATTGTCATTTATGATAGAGTCAAGGTGAGATAGAAACACTGGTCCCCAAAACTTAGCACATAATTGAGAACCATTATCAATTGATCAACTTCATTATTAAGCTCTTATTACATTCCAGGCACTGCTTTAGGTGCTAAAGCATACGCAACAAAAATGTAACAGTCCCTGCTTTCAATGAGTTATTTATAATTTCTTCCATTTGGGCTAGAAAGGATACAGCTAATTGTACAAAGCAAGTCTGGAGACAAAAAAGCCTGCATGACATCCGTCCTGCTATATATAGATTGCTCCATCCCCAGATGAATTGACAAGTGGATTCTTTGCCTACATCTTGCCTTGTTAAAAGGGTTTCAGCAGATCCCTCACTATTTCTCTACTCAGTATGTAGCAAGATTCAATGCAGACTGTGGAGGCATGCTAATTGCTAGCTGTATGAATTCCTTATTAAAAGAAGCACCTAAAGCAAGGGCCCAACAAGATCTATGACTCTCAGAAGACTATTGAACATGAACCTCCTGATTTTCACTGTCCTGAAACCTGGAGCACACCTTCATTTATTCCAGATCCTAAATGCTCAAAAACCTTTCATCACTTGATACTCATAAATGTGACATTTTGACTTTCTTTTGCCCCTTTGGAAATGGAGCTCTTCTGGCAGCAGAAGCAAGAGCTCAGACATAGCACTTGCTTATAAACTATCTGACAGTTACAGAGAGGTAAATAGCCAATAAATTATGATGTACGAATTATGAAATATTATTATCACAAATAATAATGAAATAGAGAAACATGGAAAAATCTTCATGAGCTGATGCAGAGTGAAATGAGCAGAACCTGGAGAACAATTTGTATAAAAACATTATAATGGAAAACAACTTTGAAAGACATGAGAACTCCAAACAATGCAATAACTAATTATGATTCCAAAGGATTTATGATGAAGCATATTACCCAGCTCTGGACTGAGAAATGATGAGCTTAAAATGCAGAATTAGACAAATATTTTCAGACACTGCCAATGTGGAAATTTGTTTTGCAGATTATGAATATTTGTTACAGGGGCTTTATTTTTCTTTCTCCCTTCTTCATTGGGGCAAAGGGGAAAAAGAAAGAATGAAAGAGAGAGAGAGAGGGAGAGAGAGAGGAAGGAAGGAAGGAAGGAAGGAAGGAAGGAAGGAAGTTATTAAGTAATTTTTTATGCAGAAAAGAAAGTCTAGAAAGCACAAAGAAGGATAAGTTTGAAAGCTACAGGCTGAGTATATAGGTGTGTGTGTGTGTGTGTGTGCGTGTATGTACATATATACATATATAAAGAGAAAATGAGAGAGAGAAAGGTTTACATAATAAACAACAGCTTCATGCATGGTTCTTTTTCTCTACCCTTTTTCATATGTATATGGAAATAAGGATCTTATTTGATATTCAAATTTACAACAAAAATACATTTTAAAAGAAAATAACCAGCTCGGTGTGTTTGTATGTATGTCTGTGTGTGTGTGTGTGTGTGTGTGTGTGTGTGTGTGTGTGTGTGTGTGTGTAACATTGTAGAGAGAGTTTTGGTATTGTTTCCCAGAATGCTAAGAATAATGTTTGTTGCTTCTGTGGAGGAAGAGAGAAGATAACTACTCAGGATTTTCCAAAAAGGTAGATATAAAATGAAGGACATTAAAAGTGGAATTTTCAAGCAGTCCACTGGCCAACAGCTGTCACACATTGTGAAGAACACACAAAAGAAACTTTAATTAAATCACTCTGCCCAGACAAGTCCTTGAAAAATGTTTTCCTAGTGGTTTGAAAAAGAATCACATACGCACAGAGAGAGACACACACACACAAATATCTGATATTTCTATTCTTCTGTTTACCATTAAACATCGTTATCATTCTGATAAAATGAATAAGCCTCCATAATGTGCCATATCCGAGCCCACATAAACAACTATTTATGGAGAGCCCCAGGTGCGCTGCCCTCTTCCAGGAAGCATTTTTTCAGGAAAAAAACTGAATAAGCGATTTCCCAAGCCCAAGATCTCATTAATAATACTGTACATTATTCTTTGAGAAAAACATAAGAATTCTGCACTCATTCATTTTGATATACACAAAATACTATGATGAGTTGACCTCGATGTTTAATATTTCTCTTACTTGCTAAATCGCAAGATGGTACAATCATTACTAAGTGTCAGTATGACTTTCCAGTATTCACATTTTCTTTTTCCGTGAAATGTAATGGGCCAGTTTTTAAAGAGTTAGTTTTAATTTTTAGTTCAGTGTTTGAACATAAAACTGAAATGAACTATAGTAATTTGCTGAACACTGAAGCAATGTTTTTCCAAATGTACCTAGTAAGCCATCTTGAATTATAATATATAGATTTTCCAAAATTATTGGCCTCCAATACAACCAGAAGAGTCTTTCAAACTGAGCCTGGTCTGAATCAATATTTCATTTAGGTCAAATGCTTAATTTAAAGTAATCACCAGCAAACCCTGTCCACAGACTTGATCCTGCCCATTTCATTTAGCCAATATTTGCTAGGCTCACAGCATCATAAATTTGAAGTTGGATGGGTCGTGGAGCTCATGACCTAATTTTAGGTCTCATAACATAAACTCATGACCTAACCCCCTAATTTTACAGATGAGGAAATAAAGGCAGAAAAAGTCTGAGTAGTTTTCCTTTGGTAACATAGGTAGTAACTATCTGAAGGGGGTTCTGAAAGCGTCTTCAGACTCCAAGTCCAGGATCCTCTCCACTATAGCAAAGGATACAAATTTGTGTAAATCTCCATTCCCAGTGCTGAATAAGATTTGGTCCCTGACCTTAAAGAGTTTACTTTCTAATAGATAGTCCAGGCAGGAGGGAAGAGATGCAGAACTACTCTTTCATTTAAAATGTCTCCCTAAAGCCAGACACATCTATGCACCAGGCAAGGAGCGGCCAGTTTTTGCTAGAATTTTCCTGGTCCTTCAGTTCAAGTTTCTGAGACCTTAGGATCAGATTAGTAGCCTAAGAATGTGGCATATCCAGGATCTATGTCCATTTCTAATTTGAGGCAAGACTATTGATCTCCACATCTGAACAAGACCACTAGATAGTACAGGCTGAGATAATCCCATGCCATTCCCCCTACACTCTACCTATGACTCTCTTTCCTTTCATCCCAAATAATTCTAAAGGTAGTATTCTAAGAAAGGTAGGCTAAATGCACATTCTGGAAGGAGGCCAAGGTGTAAGGATACCTAGCCTGGGAGCCTGATTTCTGCAAACAAATGACCTCCAAGACAATAATTGTTCTTTGGCTACAACTCTCCAGCCAAGGTCTCTCATTATTATTATTTTTTTTTACCTTGGGCCCACATCTAAACATAGCTTATGATCCAAACAATCAACTCTCACTACTTTCAAATCAATAATCTTTGGAAAGGGCTGTGCCACTTCTGCCTAGCCTGGAGGCAGCTTCCTGTGGCTGAAAATTACTAGCCTTTCCTTCAAAGATGAAATGCATACAAGTCATTGTTACTTTTGTAGGGAGAGAGATGTGGGCTGGATCTAGGATTTCATTCATCTAGGGAACTCTCCTGTAAATTTCCTCTCTCTGTTGGGTGTCAAATAAAAACAGATTCCTGGTGGCCACATATTGACTTAGAATGCCAGAATTAACCTTATCTGTATTTTAATGTAGTTTTTATTTATTTTGTTAAACATTCCCAGATTACATTTTAATCTGGTTCCAAGGTCACTAGGGAAAGTTTTGCAAAGCAAGGGGACTGGTTAGTTTGACACCTCTGACCCAGAGCACTGATGAGTAAGTGACTTTCCTAACCAGTAAATAAATGTCAGAGGAAGGATTTGAACCCAGACCTTCATGGTTTCAAGGTCTGCTCTCTACCCTCTCCACCAGAGGTGTCAAAGACAGGCCACATGCAGCCCACAACCCTCTCAAGTTTTAAAATGTAATTGGGAAGTATTTAACAAAATAAAAAATATATAATAAAACATAGATAATGTTAATATGTTGTTTTCTAAGTCCATATGAACCCACTTATACGGATCCCTATGTATGATCTAGTGGTCCTCCTTTCTCTTTGAGTTTGATACCACCACTATACACCATATTTCCTCTCTTTTCACTTTTATACAGTCAATTTCTGGGCAGGGGACTTGGAGGGAAGAGCATCATATCTTTGTGGTCACAGCTGAGTCACAAAATTAATATAGGAATATTACTAAGTCTACCTTTGGTTGTTTTTTTATTCCATAAAAATAAAAAATTGAGGTTCATAATGATTTTCTAGCTTTCCTTGAACAATAGCAGCTCTGAACCAGAGCAGCAACATCTCTGCCACAAAGCTACCTTTTTTAATAATGAGCTCTTCGGAGCTGCTCTTCAGAAGGTCACACAATCAGGATTATTCTTTGTTGCAGCCCATCATGCAGAACAAAGCTGCATCCCACAGGAACAAAAACAACAGAGAGGATGGCCAGGGCTTGGCTATGCTGCACAGACATCAGGAAAGAGGCTGGCTTTTCTGAGCCCTGCTGCCCTTCAGAAGAGCCAGGGAATGATTTCCAGAGTTACCCTTGGTAAATAAACTGTCCAGCTCACAAACACATTTGGGGATTGTAAATTCCCAGCACTATGCAAGAGCTGACACCAGGCAATCTGTCTCCATGGCAATCTCACCCCTTAATCGAAAAATATTCCCTGCACTGCAGTGGACGGAGTCTCTGGAGAAGGCCCCACGAGGAGATTACTGAATAACTGATTGTAACAAGGAAGACAGCTACAAACAGACCAAGAAATACAGCTTTGAAAGATGGCGAGTAGGAGAGTGGGAGAAGAGGTGGCAGGAGAGGCAGATTAAGATTAATGTGCATTTCCTGCCTCCCTCCCCTTTAAAAGCAGGTTTCTTGTCCCAGGAACTTCTACCTGCTGTCTATAGGGAAAGGAGTTATTAGACTGATAAGTATCTGGATTGGTTAGAATGAGAGGCTTTCACCTGATAGGAAATGTTCACTGCTTTAAATAAGCATCCTGTCCTTTACAGTTGTCAGGTATAATTACCTTTAAGGGCTAAAAAGACAGTGTGTGTGTGTGTGTGTGTGTGTGTGTGTGTGTGTGTGTGTGTGTGCGCGCGCACGTGTGTGCGTGTGTGTGTGTGTGTGTACACACATAGAAGCATTCCCTTACATCACATTTATTCTGTTTCCAAGGAGGTTTTAATTATAAAATGAAAAACCCCAGAGCAAAGAAATAACAATTCTATGAACAAATAGAAAAAAAAATCTGTTTCAAAAGATAATGAGACTAATCAGGAATTCTCAGCAGAAATATTAATTAAAATTCTAAAACTTTTTTTTAAAAAAATCATTGGTCTGCCAGTAATTCATTAGAATTTCACACATGAAACAGTAACTATCTAGTTATCCCTTTCAAGATTCAGTCCCTAGGGACCTAGAGAGAAAGTAGAAGGGTAATTTCATCTCCTCTCTGCAACTCAAGCTCGACAGACTTGCCGTCCACCTCACTATTTAGACCTAAAACCATATTACAACAGGCAAATTAAGTATTTTCTCTTAATATCAATTAAACGGACACAATGGTAGTTCTAATGGCACACAATTTTAACATGAAAGAAGGGCAAAATACATCTCTATACAGCCAGATGGGAGAGAGCAGCTAGTCAACAAGTTGCTGTATGTATAAATGGAAAAGTGAAAATAGCTATTCCTTTACTGTAGGCATTTTGCACATATATGGCATCTTTTCCCCAATATGCTGAGTGAAACTTAAGTGACTTAAAAGTCCATTGTAATTTTTTTTTAAGAATTGCTTTTCTTGTGAACTGGTCATATTCTCTACATTCATCATCTTTTTTCTTCACAATCTCTTTGTAAAAGCCTGGACAGCTGTACAAATGTCCATTCTGAATGCCACACTTCTTAGCTCTTCTCTGCACAGAGAGAAGGGATCCTGAAATAGGAACAATCGCCCACTGCAATGCTAATTTCCCAGTGTCATTTCTCAGCACGAATCAGAGGGAAGAGCTACCAATCTCCCTGGGTTTAATGTTAAAATAGCAGTCCTCATTCAGATTAGGAAAGCCTAGCATGTCCACAAATCCCCAGATATGAAACCATCTAATGGATTTATCTAGCACCTAACACATAGTACAAAGGGTGCTGTTCTAGCAGCTTCCAATTGACTTCTAAAACTTATAATTAGCCTATTCTAGGGGCTGCCTGTTTTTGCTGGCTTTTTTGGTTTGTGATGGAATCACTTCTCTGTAAGGTGGCAACAGATGGGGCTAAATTTGTGGCTGGCCTGTTGCTCAATATAATACTTGAATTATTTATGGGGCCCTGAAGATTCACTGTATGTTATGCAGCTTCTCCTTCCCACTGGCTCCTTAATTGCTAGGCCCTTGATATATTTTGACTCAAGTGCCTGTGAATGGGGTAGGTAAAAAAAAATTCCAAGTCACTATCTTTACTTAGCACACTATTTTTTTTCAATCCATGATACAAAGAGGGATGAAGCATTAAAGAAAATGAGCCAATCAGAGGGTTTACAGGGGAGCTATAGCCAAAGATCACTGTAAATTCTGCCCAAACGGAATTTTAGAATGAGTCCTTGATACCTACACATCTCCTTGTCAAGAATATGCCGGACTAAAACAAGCTAGAAGCTGTAGTTCACTTTCTCTGAGTTTTGTCCATGTCAGTTTCATGCATAAGATATGTCTTATTTTTTAAAAACTGTCTTTTTAAAGCAACAGACACAGATGTTGTAAAAAAAAAATCTACTTCTCAACAAAAAGGTATTATAAAGTACCTACTATGGGCAAGGGACTGTGCTAGGATCTCTGGAAATGCTATGGTGTTCCATCTTTATCCAGTGAATATCTTCCTTAAGTATGATTTGTGCATATACTGAGTAGACTAAGCAAATTCTCATGGTGGAGGGGCACTGGAATATTCCACCTGCCTGAGAATGTCTTCTTTCCTCCCACCCTAAACTGTGATGACAAAGTACGGCCATCCTATCTTGCCTAGTTTAAAATTCCTGTCGTTAAAGACTTGAATTTAGGTTAGTTAGCAAAGACAGGACTACTGTCTTGAGAAATCTATAAAATTGTACACATGACTATAAGGGGAAGGAGAGTTCTGGAAGCTTTCTTTTAATTTCTACCAATGGCACAGATTAGTTCGTGTCCGTTAATTTTATACTGGGAGATAGAGAATTTGGGGTCCTCCTGCCTCAAATTCTCTCCCCACTCTCAGCTTTCAAACTGATCTTCCCAAAGTGCATCTGGTCATATCATCACCCCTATTCAATCAGCTCCTGTGGCTTCCTCTCCAGGATCAAATATAAAACGCTGTTTGCTTTTAAAGCCCTCCATAGCCTGTTCCCTTCTTGCCTTTCCAATCTTCCTACACTTCCCACACCTTCCATACATCCTCTCCCCCAACATACTCCAGTAATACTGGCCTCCTGGCATTTTCACTGGCAGTTCCTAAGCATGGAATGCTCTCCCTCCTCTTCTCAACCTCTAAGCTTCCCTGGCTTCTTTCAAGGGTCAGCTAAAACCCCACCTTCTCCACAAAGCCTCTCCTAATCCCCTGTCTTAATGCTAGTTCCTTCCCTCAGCTGATTATCTCCAATTTATCTTGCTCTATCTTGTTTGTACACTGCTGTCTACATATTGTTTCCCCCATCAAAATATGGTTTCCTAGAGAGCAAGGACTGGCTTTTACTTTTGTATCTCCAGTGCAAAGCTCGTTAGCTGTCTGAGCGTGATAGAGAACACAGGGATAACAGTGAATGGACACTTTAATGGGAGAAAGATATCAATAGGGAAGCAAGTTCTAGGTGCTCAGAGTTGACAGATGGGGACACTACAACAGTCAACAGGGTGCTGGACCCAAAGAATGAAACACCCAAGGCAGATGCTAAAAAAGAAGCTTATAATGAGATTAGAGTCCAGGAAGGAAGTAAAGGACAAGAAATTATCAAAACAAACAGCCAACCTTCTAGTGGGATCAAGGTAGCAGGTCACTATCAGTACCACCACTACAACCAAATGGTACCTATGGTGTGTCCAGAGAAGTCAGCCACTGTGCTGAAACCAACAAGAAGTAAAATAAAGCATCGTGTGATGCTTGTTGATTCTGCCAAATGTCCTCCCATTCCTTCCTACTATGGTCAAATCTCATCATCATCCCCTGACTCCAGGCACTGTATAATCTCTAAAGAATGGTGCCCTCTGAGGCTAAAGCCTCCACAAAAGGAAGGTTTGTGCTTCAACATTTTATGTAATCTAGATAATTTTGAACTACTTTCATTTTTGAACTATTTTTTATTTTTATTTGTTTGTTATGATTAAATAGTAGTTTATTTACTCTCAGCCAGCTAGCTAAAATTGGCAGCAAATATGTAGCCACACTCTAATCTAGCACGATCTGAACAATTATTTTTTTTTTTTAAAAGCAGGGGGCAGCTAGGTGGTGCAGTGAATAGAGCACCAGCTTTGGAGTCAAAAGGACATGAGTTCAAATCTGGCCTCAAGACATTTAACACTTACAAGCTGTGTGACCTTGGGCAAGTTACTTAACCCCACCTGCCTTGCCCTCTCCCCTCCAAAAAGCAAAAAATAAATTAAATTAAATTAAATTTAAAAGTATGCATAAGATCTCCTACCACTCTCTATGCAATATCTCCAATGCCATCAAACTTGCCTAAAATTCAAGGGTTCATATAAGAACATCTGATTTGTCCAGAATACTTGCCCATTCTTTGCTTTATTAGCCAAGTGAATATGGGCAAGTCACCAAGTTTTAGTTGCAACATCTGTGAAATGGAGGTAATATTTGTACTTCACAGGGTTATTGTGAGGATAAAAGGAAGGAAAAGCACAATATCAGCTGAGAATTATGGATAATTCCAGACTGGGTCTTGAGGCAGCTGGATGACACAATAGAAGGGCCTGGGCTCGGCTAAGCCTGAACTCAAACTCAACCTCAGATATGTACAAGCTGTGTGACCTTGGGCACTTAATCTCTGTTTGCCTCAGTTTTCTTAACTGTGAAATGGTACTAATAAATACTAGCATTTACCTCCCAGGATCAAATGAGCATTTGTAAAGTGTTTAGCATGGTGCCTGGAACATAATATGTGCTATGGAAATATTAGATATAATAATAAGCATTATTATTATTATTATTAATTAAGATGAGGGTTTTGAAAGGCTTACAACCCCATCATTCAATTGCAGCTATTCTCTCCCAAGTTTCCAGTGACCACTTAATTGCCAAACCCAATGGTCTTTTTCAATTCTCATTCTTCTTGAGTTCCCTGAGAAGCAGAGAGTAAAGTATGATTATGGTGAAAGAGATTAGACGCAGTCCAGACTGGGAAGGTCTGAGTTCAGATCTCTCACTCTCCCCCATCACTCCATGTAATAACACTGAGAGCTAATGCTTCTATAGCACTTCTTGCAGGCCAGGCGCAGCGCCAAGTGCTTTGCAATTATTATCTCATTTGGTCCTCACAACAACTCTGGGAGATGGGTGCTATTAATATTCCCATTTTACAGATGAGGAAACTGGGGCAAACAGGTTAAGTGAGGATCATTTATATAGTAACTGTCTAGGGTTGGATTTAAACTTCGGTCTTCCTGACTCTAGGGCTAGCCCGTCTACTGAACCATCTCATTGCCTCCAACAAATTGTCAAATCCTATCAATCAGACTTTGTTTTTGAGGGGGGAAGGTGAGGCAACTGGGTTAAATGACCTGTCCAAGGTCACACATCTAGTAAGTGTGTCAAAGTGTCTGAGGCTGGATCGAACTCAGGATTTGACTCCAGGGCCAGTGCTCTATTCACTGTGCCACCTAGCTGTCCCTCAACCCTACTTTCAAGACACATCTTGTATCCATCTCCTTTTTCATCCTTGGCCACTAAACTAGTTCAGTCTCTCAACACCTATCACCTGGACTTTTGCAAGAGCCCTCTAATATTTCTCCCTGGATCCAGTCATTCCCTTTTCCCACAGCAGCTATATTCCACAGAGCTACCAAAGTCATATTCCTAAGGCACACATTTTGACCATGTCCCTCTCCTGCTCAAGAAGTACTTTGATCTGAGATCAAACAAAATTCTTTTGCCATTTAAAGTCCATCATGATCTGCCTCCGTCCCATCCTTCCAGACTCCTTCATGCACTCTATGGTCTAATGAAATTGTCAGCTTTGCTATCCTATCCTTCCCACACAAAATGCATCCAACATCCGTGTCTTACCATGGCTTATCCCCCACACTGGGAATGCATACCATCCTCACTTCCACCTCTTGGGATCCCTAGCCTCCTTCAAAGCTGAGACTGAGCATCGTTTCCCACCTGAGACCCTTCCTCATCCTGCCAGCTGACACTCGCCATCACATCCAAATTACCTTGTGTTTGCTTTAGAATTTTTGTATAGATATTTTAAATTCCATATATGAATGTACATTGTTTCCCCCAACAGAATGTAAGTTTTCTGCAGGTAAGGACTGTTTTATTTTTATTTTGCAGCCCCAGTCCCTAGCAGAGTACTGGGTACATTATAGACAGATAGTAATGCTTAATTACTACAGATCTGCCAAGCGAGCAGGAGGAAATTCAAGAAATTATTCTTACAGTTTAACTATTTATCAGGTTCCACTAAGTACATCCATCCCTTCTTCTTCAAGTGTCAAAAGCTCACAGGCGAGTGACTAACTGATCTCCCTCTCCCACCTATCCCTGCTCCCAGAATCATCAGCTACTGGGTCATTGTTCTTACCATTTCTCCATCTGTTCAGTTCTAATTCCAGATGCTGGATAACATTCTTCAAGCTCTTGTTTTTGTCTTTTTCTTTCTCATACTTCTTCTTCCATTCTTCAGCAGTTAGTTCTAGGTTCACAGAGACTGTGTTCTTGATGGTCTTGGCTCTAAGGGGAGAAAAAAGGCACAAAACATATGAATAATCCCTAAGCACCATTGCAGTTTAGCCCAGATTCCCCATGTTGAATTTCAAAAGCTTCTAATTTGATAAAACATTCTGTTATATAAAAACTCTCCCCCCTTCATTCAGCTTCCAAACAAGGTCCCCTTCCCAATGAACAGTAGTATAAATAACACCACTATTTTTCCAGACTTGAGTCTTTGAAGTAATCTGTGACTCCTTTTCCATTGCCTCCCACATCCAAGCAGTTGTCAACCCCTACCAATTCTTCTTTTAAAATGACTCTCAGATGTTTTCTTTCCTCCACACCCCCACATCTAGTCAAGGTCCTTATCAACCTTATGTCTGGATTACCGATCTTTCTTCTAGCCTTGAAACTTTCCTCCTTTCAATATATCCTACGTACCAGTGTCAGACTAATTGAAAAAACAACACCACTTTCCTCATTACACACACACATGCACAAGTGTGTGTGTGTGAGAGAGAGAAACAAAGACAGAGACAGAGACAGAGAGACAGAGAGTTTCCCCAAAATTGTAGTGCACAGCACATTAAGACTTTAGGGACATGACAGTCACAACATGTCATGTCTGCTAATTACACTCTCACTAAAATTACTAAAGTTTTATTTTTTGTATACTGTTTTAACTTAAATATGTATATGTCATTTCCTATCCCACCCCCACTCCCCCAACCAAAGGCAAACACTTTGAAGGGAGGACCAGTTTTAATTTAATAGGTAAATAATAAATAGCTGTAGAATGCTGAATGAATAGAACTATTTAGGAATCACTTGAGAATCCAGAAGAGGATTCAATGCAATGGGAATGACCAGTATCCAAGAGGACCCCACAGAAGAGAGAGAGATCAGTACTGCACAAATGGAAACAATCTCACAGGAGTTTTCTTCTTGAAATGTGTATTTCCTGCAGACAGTCATCCCTAGGGTACAGTGAATTGGAGCAATTGCTCCTGGGCACAGACTGTGAAGCTGTAATTACTGGTGGATGGATAGTGACTGAGAAAGACAGCTGGTCAGGGAGAAGATAGAGACGCTTGGGCTAAACAAACCAAAAGAAGAAAAAAAGACCTCAGACTCAGAACACACATATGCATTTATACACACACACACACACATATACATGAGCTAATTATATGTAACACTTATACACATGTAATTATTAGCTCATGAATATATGCATATACCAATACAATTAGTCCATGAACAGCCATAGCTCTAAGTTAAAAAAAAAAAAAGGATGTAATTGATCAAATAAACAATTTCCTTTTTAGGATTCACCCTTTAAGGGGCCTTCCTTTCAAGGAAAAGCTTTGTCTAAATTATGCATATTTGCTACAGGTTTGATCTTTTTAAACATAGTTTCTTTGTCAGGGATGTTAAAACATGAGCTATCTGGTGTGTATTTCTGGCTAATTACTGCTGTCATCAAGTGACATTTTTGACATGATTCTGGTTCTAGTAAAATAAACTCCGTAATATGCAGCAATGGTGTAAGCCTGTCATGCTAAAAATTAATTCCCAGTGTAGACAACTAAATAGCCTAACTGCCAAGAGAAAAATTGAGAGACACAGCTTAAGAACTGAAATACCTTTCTTTAGGCTCCAGACTATAGTCTCCCAAAGACCTTCAGTTCTAATGTCTCATAATAACAGCAATTTTGTCATTATTTCAAAGTTCTCTGGAATTTTATATCACTTTGTGTGGAGGAAATTCAGACAGCTTTACAGATGCTCTACAGATGCAAATATATTGAATTTAGGTTGATATCTTAAGTTAGAGAGTAAAAAATAACCAATAGGTAAAGACTGGTGGATGCTGAAGGATGACTTTTGAATATTACTCTTCAAAGCAAAGGTATTCCCCTTAATAAATTGTATGACCTTAAAAGGCACTATAATAATAATGACAATAATAGTTATATTTATTTGATGCTTTTAATAGTCATTTGGTGCAAAGCTCTATTGCATACTTCTCCCATTTACTCTTCAAAGCCCTAAGAAGTAAGAGCTACTATTTACCCGATTTACAGATGAGGAAACTGAAGTTCAGAAAAGCTAGGTAAATTGCTCAAGGTCAGTCAGATAATAATTATCTGTGGCAGAATTTGAATCCAGGTCCTCTTGAGGACCAAGCCCAGCACTCTACCCATTACACCACATTGTCTATGAACTGTTATCATAAGCGTGAGCTATTATTATGTTATGCACAAGCATAGGATGGAACCTTTAAGAACATCCATTAGCTGTGCAAACTAGTCTGTCTTATTGCTATAGTAACTAGGGCCCCTCTAAATATTGTTCCAGCTATGAAGAGAATAAACTGAGTCTTTCAGAAGCATTTAGAATCCAATATAGTGGGAAAATGAACCTTATTTTTCTCTCCTAGATATCTGTCAGCTCCCTACAGTATTTAAGCAGTTTCTTCTTTACCTCCACTAAAGGTACGGCATGGGAAAAAAATTGTTTAAGTGGGATTTAAATCAGACATAAGAATATCCTGACACCAGAATGTTGTACATTGGAGTCACAAATGGGGATTAGGTCATTGCTATGTTTAGAGTAGCTTTAAAATTTCACAGATACTCTCTGTCCAAAAATGACCTAAAAGATGACCCATTTGTACAAAAATATTTATAGCGGATCTTTTGGTGGTGGTGAAGAATTGGAAACTGATTGGCTTTTGTTTCTCTTTTCTCATTGTTCACGCCATTGGCTATAACACCTATACAACCAGACTATTGTTGGGGCGGCTAGGTGGCGCAGCGAATAGAGCACCAGCCCTGGAGTTAGGAGTACCTGAGTTCAAATCCGGCCTCAGACACTTAACACACAAAAAAAACTAGCCGTGTGACCTTGGGCAAGTCACTTAACCCCAACTGCCCGCCAAAAAGCAAAAAAAACCAAAAAACAACAGACTATTGTACAATGCGAAGGAGTTTGCAGATCCTATACATGATTGTATGCCACCATGGTGGAGGGGTGGGGGAGGAAGGGGAGAAAAATCTGAAACTCAAGTGACTCTGGAACTGGATCCTGTAACCTAAAAGTAAACAAACAAGTCAATAAAATTTAAAAAAAATTAAAAATTAAAAAATTAAAATTAAAATTAAAAAAAAGAAAGAATTGGAAACTGAGGGGATGCCCATCATTTGGAAAATGGCTGAATAAATTGTGGCATATGATTGTGATGGAATATTATAGTGCTGTAAGAAATGACAAAGGAAATGCTTTCAGAAAAACCTGTAAAGACTTATATGAGCTGATGAGAAGCAAGCAAAATTAAGAGAATATTGTACACATTAACAGCAATATTGTAACAAAGAGCAGCTGTGAAACACTGATCAATACAGTGACCCCTAATCATGCCAAAGGACTCATGATGAAAAAATATTATCCAGGGATATAATATTTCAGAGAGAGAACAGATGAATTCTAAGTGCAGAATAAAGTATATTTTTTTCACCTTTTTCATTTTTCTTGCTTCCTCCACACCTGCAATATGGCTAACATGGAAAAGTTTTTGTATGACTTCAGGTGAATATTTAGCCTATTTAGTGCCTTCTTAATAGGTGAAGAATATCTGGTCACTGCACCCAGATAGCTCTGGAGGGGAAAATGAAACTGGTGACCTTGCACAGTCCTCCCTCACTTAAATCAAAGTCAATTGCAAGTCATGTAATCATTCCCTTGATGCCATGGTCCTCTTCAAAAACAAAGGACAAACACAATTGGTGGGAAGAGAGGTTGGGGAATTTGGAACTAAAAAAAAAAATTAATGGCCTAAAAGAGCCTTTAAAATAAGAAAGAAAAGCCCTATCAACCCACTTTTCCCTGGAAGATAAATAGTAATGTAACCCATGACCCATTGTATTCTTTCTTACTTACCCAGAGTGAATCACAGATGGTCAAGAACTGAAAAGGACCTTAGAAATCATCTTAGAATATCAAGATTAGAAGGAACCCCAGTGGTCACCTAGTCTAAACCTCTCATTTTATAGATGAGGGAAATGAGGCCAAGAAGGAGAAAAGGATTAGCCCCAATATCATACACAGGTCCAGGACTATCACCCAATTCTTTTGCTCACTAGAATAGTGTTCTTTCCATTGAGCCAAAATACCTGTTTGTTCCTGTGGAAGTGACCATTGTAGGTGGTCCCAAGAAAAGAAAACCTATCACATCAAGACAGGAAAAAAAATCTAGCACTTACAAATGAGTAATTATTCACTTTAAAAAGTTTTCTTCCCAAAGTTCCTTTAAGTCAAGAGCTCCCTGAAGCAATTAAAAGGAGGTTTCACGTTTTAAAAAATTATTATCTTTCCCAGCACATGTCTACTCTGAATGTTAGTTTCTTAATCTATGAAACAGGAATAATGATACTTCTCTCCTCAATTCAATCCCACCAGAGAAGGACCTGGGTTTCAATACCAGCTTTTTTACTTTACTATGCCTGTGACATTGAACAAAATTTTAACCTCACTGGGTCACATATTTTTAATGTGCAAAAGGAAGGGGGTGGAACTGATGACCTCCAAAGCTCCTTTCAGCTTGAATCTGTGATCCTATGAACAGCAACTGTAATGATAACAATTAAACCTTCCACCCTAGAAGCCAACTATAAAATAACTTACTGGGACATGGAGATTACCCTGGGTTTTAATGTTGGCGACAAGGTGGCGAATTTCTTCAGCTGCTATAATTCGGAGACTATCTGTCCACTCAGGCAACAATAAGTTGCTTGAGGGAATAACCACAACCACTGGAATCATAAATGCTTGGAGTGAATAATTTAATATGAGGTGATTGCCAATCAAAGACATTCATGATGTCAGGGCAGCACTAAATATCTATCCATTCATTACCTCAAGTCAAAATTGGTGGCCACCAAAATTTACCCAATAAGGTCCCATTCCAAGCTACACAGCCATGGCAAGCAATGAACAAAATCTTTGAAAAGAACTATTTAAGGAAAGAAGTATAATTAGTTCTTAAGTTTATGGACCCTAACAGCAGGATCCTCTTAACACAAATGAGCCAAAACATGCAAGTGCAATTAGCAGGGCATCTGTTTTTTGCATCCTTCCTTTGTCTGTGCTATGTTCAAAGGAGTTAACTACAGCTTAAATCAAATATATTCTTGCCTTGCCCCAACTATAAATTGTACTTGCCCAAAGGGAAACAAGCTATTCTCAAGTTAAACAAAACCTCAGAACTAATGAACATTAACCACAACTGGGGAGATGAAATTAACCACAGAAGATACAGACTGTAGGGCATACATAAAAAGGAACAGATAACAGCAATGCATTTTCCAAACAGAAGTTTATGATGATGCAAACAGACAAACTGACAAGAGGGTAATTACATTAGTTAGGAAGACAGATTCCTGGCACTGGTCTATTGGACAAGACTTCCTGCGTGGTTCTGAAAGACAGGATGAACATTTAACAATGAGGACACCCAATGCCCACAAGTCTACAGTTAAAATTATAACCACTGCTTTTCCTTCTCAGCAAGATCATAATCTTTCCTTTCACTGTATCACTAACATCATATTCCTTTCCAAAGCACATTTCACTCCAAAGCTTTAAGGACTGACCATCATTTTCATCACTGTTTGCCAAATGCCCAAGAGAATGCACATCTGTTATAAGGCATCCTAATCCAGCACATACTCACAGAAATCACTGAAGCTTGCATTGTAAGGGATATCTAGTTCCAAGCTGACCTTATACCTGAAGTCCTTCCACAACATCCAGTCTGTTCTTGGACCAGGCAAGGGACTGGCCTGCCCTCAACAATCCACAGAATATCTAATCTCCACCACATTCTAGGAGACATGGTACAAATGGACAAGTTATTAAAGAAGGACAAGCAGGATTGTGAAGGCTCTTGAGTTTGAGTCACGAGAAGACCAGATGAAGAGACTAGAGATACATGGGATAGAGAAGAAAAAGCTTAGGGGGAAAAGGATAGTTATCTTTAAGTGTTCAAAGGGATATTACTTGGTGAACAATCATTTATTAAATACCCACTATGTGCTAGGTATTGATCTAAGTGTACAGTACACTTGTTCTGCTTAACTTCAAAGAGCAGAACTAAGAGACGTTAATAGGTAGAAGTAGCAAAGAAATAAATTTAGGTTTGACACAAGGAAAAACTACCCGGCAATGAGAGTTAAACAAATGTGGAATAGGTTGCCTCGAGGTAGTTGTTTCCCTCTCAGTTGTTTGTTTCAGTCATATCTGACCCTTTGTGACCTCATTTGGGGTTTTCTTGGCAAAGATACTGGAGTGATTTGTCATTTCCTTCTCCAAATCACTTTATAGATGAAGAAACTGAGGCAAACAGGGCTAAAGTGACTTGTCCAAGGTTACACAACTGCTAAGTGTCTGAGGCCAGATTTGAACTTGACTCCTATGCCACCAAGCTGCCCTTTCCCCTTCATAAAGGTCTTCAGACATAGGTAGGGTACTGTAGAAGGGCACTCTTGTTCATCATTTATTTAACAAGATGGCCACTGAGGTCCCTTCCAAGGGTGACATCCTCCATGACATGACTCCATACATTTATAAGGTCAGTCTTATTTGTTGTCAGTAGCATGTCAAGGGATGAACTGGGGAAGTCAGATAAGGGAAAATTTTATTAATAGATTTTGTCTTGCCCCAACTATAAATTTTACTTGCCCAAAGGTAAGCAAACTATTCTCAAGTTAAACAAAATCTTGAAACTAATGAACATTAACCATAACTGGGGAGATAAAATTATATAGACCATAGGGCAGTATTTTAGCAGCTCTGATATTTTGGAGAAGATAACTAAAAAATACTTATTTGCCCTTGTTTTATGTCAAATGGGTACTAGAGGTTTTTATTGAACTTATCTGTGTTGAGATTTCATATTCATCTTCTTTAATGATAATTCCATATCCACTAGGAGGTGAGTTTGCTATTGGCCAACTGTCATTAGCCTTGGTTTTCTTCAACAAGGCTTTTTAAAAATGCATAGGAGGAGGGGAAAAGAAATGACTTTCTCTAAGCTATAAATCTCTTCCTATTTCTCATTTCACAGCCAAAATGCAAATGATCTTTGCATCTTATTCATACCGGATCAATCAAGCTCTTTTGTTTCCAGAGATTTGCTGAGTCACACATTTCCTAAATTAATTCATCTGTCAAGCCAGGATTCCCTTTTCCTTCATAAATTACCACCCAAAAAGTAAAAGAACCTTTAAAAAAGCTTCTAATACAATCAGTCAACTTGAGCTTATTTTTTTTGACTCATGAATATCTTTTTAGAGTAGTTCTAAGAAAGATTTTTAAAGACTAATTCAAGATTAGGAAGTAAAAAGCTGACAGAGTAAAAACCATTTAAATGGAAATTATATCACTAAGTACTAAGTTGTCCTCAGACTTTTACAACGTGTGTATATATGTATTTTGCCTATTTGTGAAGAGATAGAAGTAGTCTGAACCACAAACTTGATTAGAGATTGTCTTCTCAGCAACAGTCCTCTGTTTTATACATCTACATAAGGCAACTCTTTTAAATGGAACCACATGGTACACGTAAGAATACAAACGCTCTCAGGGACCTCACCAGCATGCTGTTTCAAAGAAGCACAGGTTTGGAGCTAGAAGGAACCTTAGATTATCATCTGTCCCAACTCTCTCCTTTTGCTGATGGGGAAACTGAGGCTGAGAAAGGGGTCTTGATATGCCTAAATAGGTGGCAGCACTGGGAGTGTCATCTCACAACTCTTTCACACTTTTCACAGTAACTCACGTATGAGTCTTTTCCATACCTTTTAGTAAATCCTCCACAGAGGATCCACTCTGTTTTGGGGGGACCTTTCTTGAGGCATAAGATCGCATATGTCATGCTCTAAGTAACCTTATAGGTCTTTTAGTCTACTTCCTTATTTTACAGATAAAGAAATTGGAGCCCAGAGAGGTTAAATTACTTGCCAGAGGTCATATAGAATAGCAAATACCAAGGGCAAAATTTGAACCCAGATGCTCTTACTCTAGACCCAACATTCAAGACCTTCCTCGATGCTATTGAAAGTAATTGGTTGCAAGTGACTAGATGATATTTAATATTTGCTGGGTAATAGTACAGCATTGGTCATCGATCTAATTTCCCACTCTTACTGCATAAGACAATTTCATTTTCTAGTTACACAGGTTCTTTTTTTAAAATATGTAATTTTATTTATTTTTTTTTTGGAGGGGGAAGGTAGGGCAGTTGGGGTTAAGTGACTTGCCCAAAGTCACACAGCTAGTTTTTGTGTTAAGTGTCTGAGACCAGATTTGAACTCAGGTCCTCCTGACTCAAGAGCCAGTGCTCTATTCACTGCACCACCTAGCCACCCCTTACACATGTTCTTGACATCTATAATATCTCTTGTCATGTGCCAGTCACTACTGGCAATACATTGTAACCTATTTTTATATCTACCATGCATCTTGACCTTGTCATTTTTTTCAGGTGTCTTGTAGCTAAACAGAAATTTTTATTCTTTTGAGACTGGTGTTTCATGGTTCACAACCATATAGCATCATTGGGAAACATAGTAATAGTAGTAGTGATAGAAGCAGAAATAGTAGTAGTGGTGGTGGTAGTAGTAGTAGTAATACTGGTCGTAGTAGTAGTGATGGTGGAGGAGGTAGTGGTAATAGCAGTATCAATGGTAGTATAAGTAGTGGTGGTGGTGATGGTGGTGGTGGACAGTGGTAGTAGTGATAGAGGTGAAAGGAGTGGTGGTGGTGTTAGTAGTAGTAGTAGTCATCATCATCATAGTGGTAGTGGTGGTACTGGTAGTAGCAGAAACCACATCATTTACCTCTTGAAGGCAGCTAGGTGGCATAGAGGTCAGAGTTCTGAACATGGAGTCAGGAGGATCTAATTTCAAATGCTACCTAAGACACTTCTTAGCTGTGTGATCATGAGCAAGTCACTTAATCTCCATCTGCCTCAGTTTCCTTATCTGCAAATGGAGGTAATAATGCCTCCCAAAGTTGAAAAAGAGTTATTATTGGTAAAGCACGTGCAAACCCTAAAGCATCACAAAAATGCTGCCTATGACGACCACGATGATGATGATGATTCATTCCTAACAACACACTATAGGACAAAAGTGACCAACATGACTGAAAAAATAGGAGATAAAATTCACTAATGTAGTAAAAAAAAAGGGGGGGCATCATAATTTTAAAGTAAAAGAGTGTGTCATACTGAATAAAACTAACCTTCATCATCTCTTTAAATCAGGGTTTCTTAAACCTTGTGTCTACAGAACCCCAAGAAGTCCATGGATCTATTTCAAGGAGTTAATGAACTCGTATAAGAAAAACTTACCTTTTTATTTTCACTAACTTTTGATGTCTTTTGTAATTCTATATTATTTTACACATTTAAAAACATTATCATAGAAAGGAATCCATAGGTTTCATCAGACTGCTAAAGGGGCTCCCAACACAAAACAGGTTTAAAAACCTCTGCTTTAAATGAATATCATATTATTTCTTTTTTTTAGCTTTTAGCTTTTTGGAGGGCAGTTGGGGTTAAGTAACTTGCCCAAGGTCACACAGCTAGTAAGTGTTAAGTGTCTGAGGCCAGATTTGAACTCAGGTCCTCCTAACTCCAGAGCTAGTGCTCTATTCACTGTGCCACCTGCTCCATCATATCACTTTTCATTAAGCATCTATAGAATATATAATGTCCCTTTTTTCTTCACAATTGCTTCGAGTCCCCTGTAAATCTTCATAACTGGACACTTGTATTGGTCCTCCCTGCAGACAACTTCAAATGAAGCTTTTGTTAAACTGAATTTGAAGTTTCCTAGTATCTTTCCTCTAAATTAAGAGCAATTAATTTCCTTAATCTCCAAGCACTAAATCTATCCTTAACAGTGCCTGGTACATGCTTAACCAATACTTGCTGATTTATTGATTGATTGCCAATACTCTGAAGTCACTCCCCATAGCAGCTATTAGCTGCACTTCCTATAGAGGTTAGATGACCTTGAAGAAATCATTAACTATAAGTGATTTCTGAGTTTCTAAATCTTTGGGGTATTTCTTTTAATCCTTGCACTTCTTTGTCTCTCTGAAGCACTCTGTTCTCTCCAGGCTTTTGCAATACTTCTGTCTCTTGGATCTCCTCTCTGTCTGACTGTTCTTCAATTTCCTTTGCAGATCAGCATTCACATCTTATTCTTTAACTGTGGGCTCTGTCTTGGTGTTTTCTCCCTCTCCCTCCCCCACCTCTCTCTTTCTGTCTCTCTGTCTCCCTGTCTCTGTCTCTCTCTGTCTCTGTCTCCCTCTCTCTTTTTTCTCTCTGTCTCTCTCTCTTTCTCTCTCTCTCTCTCTTCTCTCTCTGTCTCTGTCTCTCTGCCTGTCTTTCCTCTTGCCACCTCCCATGGGGTCAAAGATCATCCCCATTCAGATGATTCCCAGATCTATATAGCTAGCCTTGGTCCCTCTCCTAAATCCCAGTTCCCTTATCACTATCTGCTAGGTACTTAAGACTGAACATCCCATAGGTATTTCAAATTCAACATGTTCAAAACATAACTCATGACCTTTTCTGTACCAATCCACCCATCTTTCTAACGTCCTTCTTTCCTTTTTCCAAGTACTCAGGTTATCAACCTTGGAGTGATTCTTGACTCCCTTATCCTCCAAGAAGCTGCCTTCCACAATCTCACATCCATCTCCATACCTTGAGTCACGCAGCCATCACCCTAATTCAAGCACTTATGATCTCTCATTGGGAGTAGCGCAAAACTATAATTGATCTCTCTGCCTCAAGTCTTTCCCTTTTTCAATGCATCCTCAATACAGTTACCAAAGTGATATTCCTCAAACAAAATTCTGATCATCGCAGTTCTTTGCTCAAAAAAAATCCCCTGGCTCCCTATTACCTTTAAGATAACATACAAAATCCTCCATTTGGCCTTTAAAATCTTTTACAAACTGACTCCAGTCTACCTTTCCAGGCTTAGTATTTCCCTTCCCACATGCTGCCAAAGCAATTTCTTCCCATCATTCTTTTTTTATACCATTCAACCTCTCATCTCAGTACCTTAGCTCAGGCTGTCCTCATGCTTACGATTCACCACCTCCCTTGCTTCTTTCAAAGCTCAGCTCAAAACTCCACCTTAAGGCTTTCCTAAACCTCCCCCTATTGAAATTATCTTGCATAAACTTTGTGTATAGGCTAGAGAGCAGACTTGTGATTTCACTGGTATATGGAAGTCCCATAAGATGAAATCCCTTCTACTCATGCAGGTCAGCTCCTTCTCTGCAAGAAAATAGTTCGAGAAAGTTGTCTAGAGCAGTAAAGATAACCTCTGTGACTCAGGGTCACACAGCCGGGACTTGAACTCAGATCTTCCTGACTCCAAATCCAGCTCTCTCTATCCACTCTGCCATATTATATTTACTTTGTATAAAGATTCTGTCTGGCATAATGGATAGCAAGCTGACCTCAAAGCTGGGAAGACTTGGAGTAAAGTCCTGCCTTTGACATACGGGCTAGGTGATATGAGGTCACTTTATTTCTCAATGCTCCAAGGTGTCAGACACATAACCCACATGCCACTTGTGGGCCCACAACATTCCCCAGTGCAGCCCAAACCAGATGAAAATGGAATTGGGAAATATTTAACAAAATACTTAACAAAATGAATAAAATACAATAAAATATAGACAATATTAATATGTGATTTTCTACTGTCAGTAAGAGGCCCACAGGGATCCTTGAGTATGATTTTGTGGCCCCCATTTCTATTTGACTGTGATACCACTGTTCTAGGTAACACCTTAAGAGGATAAATTGCAGAGAAAGTGCTGACCCTGACCTACATTGTCAGAGGAAGTTGCCATACTCTGTTCTCTGTTATCAGGGAATGTACAAGTCCAGTCTCGATTCCTATATTTTGAATATATTTTCATGTAATCCTGTTGTTTCCCTCAGTGGAAGATAAGTTTCTTTAGATCAGGGACTGTTTCATTTTGGTCTGACCCATAATAGGCACTAAATAGAAATGTGTTGGTTATTTGAGCAACTGAAGAAGTAATAAACTAATTAAGGGCAAGGTTAGCATAAAAAGCTAGATTCTCCATAATCAAAGGATAAAAAACAAGTCAGACAAAAATCCAACAATACTTTTGCACAAAATTAACTACATCAGTGTTCAGCAATTAACCTAATTTTCCTAGTAATCATAGTTTTATGTTCAAGATGACATGAGTTTGTATACCAATTGACTTTCATATGATGAAAGAAATTACAGGTTTTATTTAATTTCCCAGGACTTCAAATTATATCAACATTATTCCTTCAGAAGGACAAAGAGCATAAGGCTTTCTCTCTCAACTAAGACACCTGAAACACTGTCAATTAATACGACTCTTCCAAAGGCCACTCTTGTCATAGAGTTCAGGGTAAAAAGAAACTTGGTGCACTTGGTCAAGTGCTCTATGTTGTTTAAATAGGAAAATTGTGGACTGGGCACAGCAGAAAACACTTATTTGACTTTGCACCTGTACCTTACTGTATAGAACCCAGGCAGCTACAATTATGTATTTACAACGCCGCCAAGATGGACCCAAATTCCCCAGGGCCACACTGGATTGCAATAAGCACAGAATGTTTTTGCTTTTGCAATCAGGCCCTTTAAAAAGAAAAGTATATTTCAGATGCAAATATGTTCTGTGCTGGTTCCATTCAGGGTGCCATTAGAGTATCATTAAGGTTTTCAAGAGCCTCCCAATGTTAGGCAAAAGAAAAAGGTACAAGATGGTGCTTATAACAGCATCTTTCCCCAGGGAAGTTGCAGTTTTCCAAGAGTCCTTCAACCCTCTGAGATTCTGTGCCGAGAACACTAGGCGCTGTAACCCCACAGACAAGCATTTGGCTAATCACTAGAGTGATTCAGGAGAAAGTACAGGACCAAAATCAGGTTAAGGGTACATTAGATGCATGATGTTTTGATGTAATTTTATTTTACTGGTCCATAAAGGCAGGAACTGGATAATTTTATGTTCTGTTAAGGGCTCAGGAAATGGTTGAGGCTTAATGCAATTTAAATAGAGTATAACAACCTCATATTATATATAACCTATAGATTATAATAGATTATAATGCAATTTAAATAATTGTAACAACTTCATATTACATGTAACCCATAGATTATAATAATCTCACATTATATATAACATATAGATTATAATGACCATTATTATGTATTAGAATAGGTTATAATACAATTTAAATAGATTATAATAACCCATATATCGACTATGATAACCTATGTTCCCTACTCTGTTTCCTTGGCTTCTTTCTGCTCCCTCCATCCAAACCTCTCTATCTGTCCTTTCTTCCATTTCACAGACACTGAACATCACATGAATCTATAAAACATTATTGGGAGGAAAACAGAGAGGAAAATTGTGTTCCCATTTTATAGATGAGCCATAGGGGGAATTAGCACTGGTCTAAAATCATCCAGCTAGATGGCACAGTGAGTCAGGAAGACCAGGGTTCAAATCCAGCCTCAGACACTTGTATAAGCCTGGGCAACTCATTTAATCTTTGTCTGCTTCAGTTTTCTTATCTGTAAAATGGGGAAATGACATCACTTAGCTCCCAGGGTTGTTCTGAGACTCAAATGAGATATACATAAAGAGCTCTGCAAAATTTAAAATGCTATAAGGATGCTAGTTATCATTATTATTTAGTGTTGTGAGTACAGGTAAGAATTAAATAGTTCTCCTGATTCTCAGCATGAGACAGTGATTACACTCAACTTATGTTTAAACTGGTAGCACCCCAAATATGTAGGCACCCAAGGCTACTATGGCTGATATAAAGGGAAGAGGGACATACAATTAACAATCTAGATTAGGAGCTGACAGACTGTGGACTGAATGGACCAAATCAAGCCTACCACCTGTTTTTGTATGGTCTGTGAGCTAGGAATGATTTTTACATTTTAAAATAGAGTTTTATTTTATTTATTTTATTCCATTTATTTCATCTAGATTCTAGATAAAAAGTATACATACAGTGTTGAGATGTGGTAGACTAGCCAGCAGTACCCCATGGAAATTCATCCTGAATCTGACATATCTGTGTTAATACTCTGTCAACAGTCAGTCAATGAATATTTATCAAATGCCTATTAAGTGCCAGGAAAGGCAAAAGAGAATCCCTGCCCTTGAGAAGCCTGGTGAGCTAATAATGGTGGCATTAATCTATAAAAACAAGCAAATAGAAAGCTGTCAATGTGCACATGTTTGGGGATGAGGAGGCGGATCCCCATACTGATGTTTCCTGTTTTAGAGTCGGGCCCAGGTTACAATTCATTTCACCCCTAGGAATAGTAGACTAAGAAGAATAAAGATCAGTAGCTCTGGCTGCCATTCTGTCTGGACCATTTCCAAATGTTCTTTCTATTAGCATCTTTGCAGACTCCAAGAATCTGACAAAGTTTAATAAAACTTAGTTCCCATGTACTAAGCAGCCAAAACTCAACTATCTGATAAATTAGGCAAATAATATGCTACTGAAACATGAGCAGAGTCAAGTCCCAGCAAATATACAAAAACTTCAAACTTTTGGCTATTAATGCCCCATCATTCCAAAGAATTGTTATTCTTCTGAGCCTCCCAAACAAGACAAACACTCTAGGGAAGGTTATTGATCAATAATTATACCCCCAAGGAGGTCAAAGACAGAAAAAAGGTTCCTTTATGCACCAAAATATCCACAGCAACACTTTTTGTAGTAGCAAATGACTGAAAAACAAGCCAGTGCCCATCAACTGGGGTTAGACAAGCCAAACAAAGTGTGACACGTGAATGTAATGAAATATCACTGCACTCTAAGAAATGGTGAGTGAGAAGAATTCAGAGAAGGAGGGAAATATCTCTAGATGCAGAGTAAAGCAAGGAGAGCCAGAAACACAATATATACAAGGATGGTCACAATGTAAGTGGAAAGAACAACAAAAGAAGCTAAACACTATGTTAATTGACAATGTCCATTGGTCTCCCAAGTAGAGATGAGAAAACAGACATCCCTTGATTCTTTGCAGAGGTGAAAGACCATGAGGGTAGCATATTATGTATCCAGTCAGATTTTGTTGATGCAGTTGTAAATTTTACTGAACTGCTTTTATTTCTCCTTTAAATTTTTTTTTAAAGGGATGGCTCATTGAGCATGGGAGGGATGCATTCAGAAATGAAGGTGATATAAAAAACCCTAAAACACAGCAATAAAAATGTTCAAAGAATTGGATCAGTGAAACTAAGATGAAAAATAGCTTTGGATGACACAGTAGCAGGAAGCTTGCCAATACTTTTAAAAACCTAAATTCTTTTTTCATTTCTCTGAATCTCTATTCTCTCCTCTCTTCAACCCAGTTTCTAAAATCAAAACCAGATTCAGAAACAAGGGTCAGAAAAGACTTCCAAAGGAGCACATATCCAGTGCTCTTCTGTGCCAGACCAAATAGTCAGACCCACCTTTGTCCAAACATCAGTGTGGACTTGGTTTCAGCTTCATTGAAAATAGAAGGAGAACAGCAAATAACAATGGTGGTTCTGCAGTTCCCTCCAAGAGAGTCCTGAAGGATCCGGGTCATCTTACTGTCTCGGTATGGTACATGAGTTTTCTAAGAAAGGAAGTAAGTGGAAAAAGGATTGTTAGCTTGCATGCTTTTTTCTGGGGGAAGGGAGTTATTTTTCCTAAAACTTTAAATTCTATGAAAACTACAAAGCTAAGACAGACATGATGAGTTTGAAACTCATTTGAAACAATTAGCATAGTAGAATAAATAGGACACAGAGGTCCTGGGTTCAAACACTTACTAGTAGTATGACCCTAGGAAAGTCAACTTAGCCTCTCTATGCCTCACCTGCTTTGGGGTTGGGTGGTCATGTTGGACTCAAAGGCTTCTAAGGTCCCTAATAGTTCTAAATCTTGAATCTACAACCCTGTCTTTGGCCCCTGCCAAGTTTCACCAGATCATTCTAACATTGTGGTCATAAGCAATTAACATACACCATTCACAGATCCTAAAATATGGTGCAATAATGGCAGAGAGTTCACAGCCAATATTCCCTTTGTTCCCTCCTAGCATAGGAAAACAAATTCATCTCTAGGTGTGTGGCCGACTACCATGAGGCCTTTCTTACATTACCATTTAATAGCATGTGGAAGGATTACTTACTGTTCCCTCTGCCAAGGCAGAGATCACGTTGCCCAGAGCAGACAAAGACTTATTGATATTTTTAGCTTCATCAAGAACGGCTCCCTCTGCTCCAGTTTTGCTGACCTACCAGAAAGGAGAAAAACCAATGAGCCTCATCTGACAACAAAGACTTGAGAGTAGGGAAAGAAAGCAAATTAGCATAAAGGCCAAGAGGCATCCTCCTGGAGCGTGAGTCAAAATAAAAGTAATTAATTTCTTTCTGTAGGAAAATAAAGGCCATTTCAAAAGACCATACTTCTTCAGTGTGACTAGGGATTTGTTCCAGCTTGTTTTCATTTTCCCCTCAATTAGTTTTAAGGAAAACTGCTGAAAAGCTTCAAGTTGTAACAGTGTGGATATATCCCCCTGGTACTCTCTCCATCCAGGGAGAGGCTGGGCTCTTGAGAGACTTGGCATGACAGGTTTAGTGCACTTCAGACTCTCCAACAACTAGGAAGGCAGCAGCCCTCAGGGCCCAGAGCATACAGATCGAAGGATGTTTTTCATCACTCTATGCTGTAAATAAGGTTAAGAAAACTAGACAATTGATAAGGACAAAAATTCTAGTTGTAAAGACAATCTTAGAGCGTTCAAGGTTTTTCCTCCTCTTCTCCGTTTCTTCCCACTACAAACAACAAAGAATGAATAGAAAAAATATCCAAGGGAGGGGAAAAAGCCTTGAGGGAGAAAAGAATTTCAAGTTCAGCAGAATTACATTGTGTGTTTTCCTTTTTTCTTTTAGTATGTGAGCTCTTAGAGAGGAAGATTCAGTTCTCCCTCTGTGCTGAATACACTCATTGCCACACAATGACTACTGAACAATTTCTATTCCTGGAGCACATGCTAGGTATGTTGCATTTTAAGGAGTATTTCAGAAAAGATATACTGTTCACATGAGTTCACATAAGATGGCTTATTGTTCCAGAAAATTGTAACCAGCTGGGATCTAAGTGACAAGGCATCAGCTCCCCAACTATGATGGCAATTAAAAAATCTGGGCAAGAAAGACTTCATTTTATTTTATGGGAAAGGATGAGGGAATGTGGCTGATGAAAAGACAAAAGATAACAATAAAGTTTTATTTTTTAAAATTGTGGGTTGCCAGGGAAGGTCTTTAAAAATGAAGTCATTAAAACCTAAAGAATTAAATGACCTGATACAGAGTGAAGTGAGCAGAACCAGGAGAATATTATACATAGAGACATGATGATCAATTCTCAATCACTTAGCTATTCTCAGAAATACAATGATCAAAGATAATTCCAAAGGACTTATGATGAAAAATGCTATCTACCTTCAGAGAAAAAAGTGATGATGTCTGAATACAGACTGAAGCATATTATTTTTCAGTCTTTCTTTCTCTTTTTTTGTTTGAGTTTTCTTCCACCAAATGACTAATACAGAATATTTTACGTGATTGCACACGTAAAACCTATAACAGATAGTTTACCTGTCTCAAGGAGAGGGGAAGGGAGGAAGATAGAATTTGAAATTCAAAACTTAAACAAATATATATTATTAAAAAACTGTTTTTACATGTAATTTGGGAAAAATAAAATATTACTTAAAAATAAAAATGAAGTCATTGCTTGGAATGGTTTCATTGTAGTCTCATTGGAGTTTCATTGGAGGGGAGCAGAGTAGTTGATGCTCCTAAGAAAGAAAGTTCTTGCCACTAATGACATCATGTTACATTTACACAGTTCTTTCCACAGTTCTTTCAAATATATCCTCTTGTTAGCTTCTCATATGGTGCCTAGCCACTTTTAGAGGCAAAGGGGAGAAAAGGAGAGGTGAACAAATGTGGAGCTCTGGGGCGAGGTACTTATTTCCAATGCATCATAAATGTTTATTATTAGCAATAACCATTATCAGCAGCATGCAAAGGAGCAGTATTTCTCATTGGAGCTGTTAAAGTGAGGAAGGAGCCATCTGTATGGCTCCTCAATTAGACTATCAGAAAATCACTGTGCTTAAAGTACAAGTGAGGGTGATGAGAGGTAGGACAACAGGTTCCCTAGATGACATCCCCAAGGCATGCTGACCCCCAGGTAGATGGGATCATACCACAGGAAGAGTTAGCTGAGTCCATGCCCTTCTCCTTGGCTAATCATTATAGTGGAACAAAGTAGCACTGATCCATTATTTCTACAGTCCATCAATTAAATCTACAAGTCCCTGACCAGTAACTTTTTTCTTCATTACCAATAAGGAAGCTTGCTTCTATACAAACATCACTTCGCAAAATTCAATCAGCCAACAAACAAGAAGGTTTCAAGCTATTACATTTTTAAAAGCAAAATACAAATGTACCTCTTCTGCTACTTCGTGGACATGGAAGACTACAGGTGTGGAACATGACATATAGTATCACACACGATCAAGTGTCTTAGTTGGTTTTGCCCAAAAGCTTTCTTTTTCTGTTTGTTCTTCATTACAAAGAGTAGCTCACTTGGTAGGTTTAGGGGACATACAAAGAAATAAATGTCATCTTAAAATGAAAGATAGCAATGATTTTTTTTGTATTACTTTTATTTTTTTTAAATTTTTTGCTATTCGGAGGGGGAAGGTAGGGCAATTGGGGTGAGGTGACTTGCCCAAGGTCACACAGTTAATATATGTTAAGTGTCTGAGGCCAAATTTGAACTCAGGTCTCTATTCATTGCACCACCTAGTCACTCCTTTAATAATGCTTTTAAAAAACAAAATACACTGTTCTGGTAGTCAACTTCTTGTTTTTCAATTCATGTTTTCTTCAGATTTTTCCCTTATTCCCATTGCTTCCTTCTCTAAGTTTATCTCAGACTGAGGGTTTTCTAATGTTCTCATTAGATCCAACTAAGTTTAAATCAGTGTAGGCCATCAAGTACTTTTTCTGTAAAGAATGAAAGAAGGGCTTTGCACCAGAAAATGGCACAGGAAAATAATGGGTAAATTGAATTGTTTCTTAGATTAACTCCTGTGATTGAGGAAACTGTTTAAACTTAGGAATTAGTATGGCACTGAGTCTAAATCATTTTGTATGTGCAAGTAAATAAAATATTGAAAATAAAAATAACCAATTACCTTTTCACTCCCAGCCAAGTCAACCAAATAAAGCTTTCCACTGAGTTTTTTTTCAGTCTCTACATTCTCTTGTTTAATATTGATCAGGAAGATACTGTGACTCCTAGAGCTGTGCTCATTCATGTCTAAAAAGAAAAAAAAAGTATTTCATAGCATTGCAAAAAGCTCAAAGATAATAACATGTCCATTTGCTAGTTTAATACATTGTGGATGTCATCTTCATGGATGAGTGAGGTGGCACTGGACCTATGATTTCATAGGCATAGAGATTCCCTGTTTAAGAAAACTCCTCCTACCAAGGCAGCTGCAGCTGGGCACTTGCTCTGCAGCTTCTGGTCTCAGATAATTGTCTGGGGCCCTGACTGAGAGCTTGATGACCTGCCTATGGGACTTGAATTCAGGTTTTCCTGACTTAGAGGCTAAGCTCTGTCCATAAAGCAATTCTGCCTCTCTCAGTTACAAATCAAAACAGAAGTTTTTTTCATTATATCACAGTCTGCATCAACCTCCCTACTGCTCTCATTAAGAAACTCCAATTCAATAAATTCCAATGGTTCCCCAGTACCTAGAAGACCAAATATAAAATCTCCTCTTTGAACACTTTTTAAACTTTTAAAGCCCTTCATAACCTCACCCATTTCTAACTTTCCAGTGTTCCCCTCCAGTCCAGTGACACTGGCTTCCTTCCTGTTCCTTGCACTAGACACTCCTATCTCTCAACTCCAGAGCGTTTTCATTGACTTGAACCTCCCTCACTTCTCATCTCTGTCTCCTAGCTTCTATCAAGTTTTTGCTAAAGTCTCACCTTCTGCAAATATCCTTTCCCAGCCCTCCTTCAACTGAATGCCTTCCCTCTGTGGATTGTTCCCAGTTTACCCTGTTTTATCTTGTTTATACATGATTGTTTATATATCATCTCCTTCATTACACTGTGAGCTCCTTGAGAGCAGGACTAGTTTTGGCTTTTCTTTGTATCCCCAGAAATTAGCACATTGCCTGGAACGTAGTAGGTTCTTCACTGAGGCTGGCTGTCTTTTATCTTAACTCATAACTTGACTGTTCCTAGATCTACCTTCTAAGGCAAAGCAAAATAAGTCTAATCTCTCTTCCACTTGATAACCTTACAAATATTTGGAGACATATATGATGCTTCACTGTCTTTTCTCTAGATTAAAAAATCCCATTTTCTACAGTCCTTAACTGGAATGTTTTCCAGTCTCTCCACCAGTCTTGTTGCCTTCTACTTAGGCACTCTCTTGCTTACTGTATATGCCATTCTTAAAATATGGTGCACAGAACAGAGAGATAACCTTGTGGATATGACTGCTAGACAGCAGGTTGAAAGTCATCTTCATCCCAGGGAATTACTTTCTGGCTGTCAGATTTTGAGAGAGTTAATTTCGCAATAGTTAACTGTTAACATGGTCTTCTTTCTTCTACCCAATTGTGTCTGACTTCATTATTGGTACTGATATTTTGGACAGTTCCATAGTCAAGGGTGTATGGGACTGCCTGAAACTAGCTAGATGAGAAAACTGGAGCTATATCATAAATGAATTATTGGATGCTTTTTAAAAATTCCTTATCTAACTGTGGTGACAGCTTGACTCTACTGGAGAGAATGCTGGAGTCAGAAGGCCTGGGTGTGAGTCCTAATCCTGTTACTAACTCCAAGCTATTTAACAAGAAATGGTGCTTGACTGACCTATCTCATTGGGTTGTCATAGTAACCAAAGAAATAATGCATGCAAAGCACTTTGTAAATTGTCAAGCACAGTGTGAATGTGGACCACCATAGTTTTAATCTCATTTGAATCAGGGAGAAATTCCTACCCCCATTGTCTATGTGAGGAAGTTGAGGGACATTTTAAAATAGAATCCACATTACTTACTTGTCACCGCCACATGGCGATTTGCTTTTCCTTCATCAATGACATCCATGACTTCTTCAGGGCTTGATACAAATCGCTCTGTGCACCCCTGGAAAAGAGTTGATTCAGGTTTGACAATATTTTCATCTAAAGAATCCAAATACTTTCCCATATCATCTTCTTGAGGGATGGGCAATTCAGTAAAGCAACAATATGGTTCATACAGCTTCCTGTCCTTACCCAGTGCCAACTTTCTACAGTAAGAGAGCAAAGAATAAACCATCATAGAAGCATCTAGTTTTACTAGTTTTCTGAGTACGACTACCTTGAGTTATGCAGAGGGACAGGAAATCAAAAGAAGAAAATTGAAGAGGTAGGGAGAATAAAAGCAGCAGGTTTTTCTTTTTCATTCATCACACTGAAACTTTTTAGCCACCAATTCAACTTCAATTAGACAAACTCAAGTTATGGGATACATTCACTGTTGATATTACTGCAGTACCGAAATTCTTCTGGTCTGCAATAGCAATGCCTGCATTGCATTCCAAGAAAAAATAGGGTGATTCCTTCGATATTCTCTTAAATGTCATTATTAGATTTTCTACCAAATTCAGTTTTTAACTATATGTAAAACCTAATGCTAAAAGAGAGAGAAAATTTAGAAAATTAATATTTTTCAAATAATATTAATTATAAAGAGAATAATTTAAAATTCATATACAATTTACAGATGTTTAGAGAGCTTTAAATATTACATAAATAGCTTTAGCAGTGACCAGAAAGACAGATTGCATCACCAATCAAATCTGTGACTTTCAGAAAGTCACTGAATCTTTCTGGATCTCAGTTTCTAAGATCACCAATCAAGTCTGTGACTTTGAGAAAGTCACTGAGTCTTTCTGGATCTCAGTTTCCTTATTTGTAAAATGAAGGTTTTGCACTAAATAGGATCTGAGGTCCCTTCCAGATCTAGATCTATGATGTCTTCCTCATACCTTTACATATGGGACTCTGTTTTTATCTTCATGTACAGCCAGGTTTGTCTTGGATACTACCAGGAGGAGAATGACAGCATGCAATGCAAAGAAGAAAAGAAGAATTAAAGAACCATCATTTGGGGCTGGGAAGAGGTGGAGAATGGGAAGCAAGTACAGCAGAATGCTAAACAAATTCAATCTCTTTTAAACATCATACCTTTGAAGGGATAAAATTGCTAAAAGTTTCATGAAGAATAACAAGCCTGAGCAGCTTGCCTGAGGTACATATAGTGAGGTTTGTTTTTTAATAAAACCAAAGACCTCCGGATTTGGTGTCTCAAAGACTCTTTCAGACATCACTCACAGTAACTTGAGGCAGAAAGAAACAAAGTAACCTTAAAAAAACCCCACAGTACCTAAATTCCTAAATTAAGTATTTGTCTGCAAATTTAAATGAACGTCTCCAGATTGTTTTACCTTCCCTCTTCTCTAGTTACAATACAAGTAAAGGACATGCATTCAGATTACTCACCATCAAGTAAGTCTCTTATTTTGTCCAGGTAGATCTCAAAATAGGAAACCTATTTCAAAACAAATAAGAGTTTGGTATGGAAATAAAACTTTATATCTACAAAAAATGCCATTAGCCTACTTTTAAAAATACTGTTATCTAAAGAATGGTAGGGATACTAGAGAAAATAATCTTAATCAGATTGAACCAGTTCTCTTTTTTCTAAGACTGCCCATTTTCTCCATTGATCTGTTACCTGATTATACACTGACTCTTTTAGTATACATGTATATTTACTATATACAACTCCCCTAAACATTTGTATTTCATACTTGTATCCCATGTTAGCAAAATGTTTGCTAATGCTAACCTTGTATAATTGAAAATGTATTTCTGGACTAGATATATACATAATACAAAACATTCTTGCAAATAGTTTTCAGAAATCAGTGGAACCTGCTAAAAACTCAGTTTGGAAAATGAAGTAGATTGATCCCACGGTACATGCTGATTGCCTTATCAACCTTGGGCACTCTTGGGTAAGAGTATCTTGGGTACTCTTTCCTTTCTGGGTTTTCATGACATTGCTCCTCTACTGGTCCTCTTCTGACTCATCTGAATTCTTCTTCAGTCTTCCGTACTAGACCTTAATCTGTGTCACAGCTGCTTACTGTGGGCATCCCTTTATAAGTTCTGTCCTCTAACACTTAGAGTATTACCATCCGTTCCCATCAGTTCAGTTGTCATGTCTATGCTAATGATTCTCAGTTCTATGTATTCAGCTCTAGTCTTTCTCTCACTCTCTCTGTCTCTCTCTGTCTCTCTGTCTGTCTGTCTCTCTCGCTTTTTGGAGGGGGGAAGGTAGGGCAATTGGGGTTAAGTGACTTGCCCAAGGTCACACGACTAGTGTGTGTGTGTGTGTGTGTGTGTGTGTGTGTGTGTGTGTATGTTAAGTATGTGAGGTCAGATTTAAACTCAGGTCCTCCTGACTCCAGGGCCAGTGCTCTATTCACTGCTCCACCTAGCTGCCCCATCTAGTTCCAACCCTGAATCACCAACTGCATATTAGAAATTTCCATTTGGATGACCCACAGGCAGCTCAAATTCACCAAGTCTAAAATGGACCCCTTTATCTTTTCTCCAAACCCAGTTCTCTTCTGAATGCTCCTATTATTATGACAAAGACCAATATTGTTCCAGTCACTCAAATTTAAAAGTTCTATAGAAGCTCCTCATGTTCATTTGACACATATATCCAAGACATTCTCAAATCTTATCATTTTTACCTCCATAGCTTCTCTTCATTCCCTTCCCTTCATTCACACAACAATCACCTTATCTCAGGTCCTCAGTATCACTCAGCTGGACTATTGTAATAACCTCCCAGCCTCAAGGAATTTCTCCACCTAGTCTAGCCTCCAAACCACTGTATGCTTTCCTAAGGTATGTGTTTAACTATGTTATTCCCCTAACTTAATAAACTCCATGGGCTCCCTATTATCTTTAGGATCAAATATAAACTAATTTGTTAGCATGTAAAGCTCTTCACAATTTGGTCTCTTCCTGTCTTCTAAGTCTTCTTTTGCTTTCCTCTCTAAAGTTACTAGTAGACTATTTACTCTATATGTATTTTTAATATACTTATTGATACGCAAGCTGTCTACCACCCTAGAACATAACTTTCTTTTGTTTAATTAATTTATTTATTTACTTTTAGTTTACAAGATTCAGTTCCACAGCCCCTTGAATTTCAAATTTTCTCCCTTCCCTGAACATAATTTCTTGAGAAAAACTCTTGTTTTGTTTTGTTTTTCTGAAACAACAGGGCTTAACACAATTTCTGACATGTAGTAAACATTTAATAAATGCTTGCTTGCTTAGCTTATCAATGTTCTTCATCCCCAGATCACCATGCTAAGAGAGTAAGAGTGGCTCTAAAAGAATAGTCATTGAGTATGTATGTGAAGTGATCAATGTTAGTTTATAGAAGGTACAGAGAATGAACTGGAAAAGACTTGGCATTGGCTTTGGTGATTAGACTTGGAAGATCCAGGTGGGGTTAGAGGGCAATATGTTCTTCTGGAAAGAACATGTGATTAGGTATCAGAAGGCATGGATTTACATTCTGGCTCTGCAATAACCATCTGTGTGACCTTGGGCTAATTACTGGGTCTTAGATTCTGTATCTGTCAAATGAGGGCGTTGGACTAGATGATCTTAATGGACTCCTCCAGTTTTATAATTCTGTACTCTTTCTGCCTACAATAGTTCCTCTCTTCCACAACACTCTTATCTCCCTCTTCTCTTCCTTCCTCTCTCTTTCACTCACATTCAGTGAAATATTCCTATGAAAGTCAAACAATGGAATAGTGAGGAGAGGTTGAATACATTCTTTTTCATTCAGACTTTTTGCCAATTTTGTTAGGCTTTTTCTTGTGTCTTTGACATTCTGGGTATATGGGCTTATTCTCATGATTAACTCAGAAAATGTGTTCTAGATTAAGATCAAACTAGAGATAACTAACAATTTCATTCATTGGGATTCTGTTTAGATTTTTAAGTTCAAGTCTAATCATTTGTTAGATTTAATTAACTTCTCCCAGTTTCATTAAAGTCACTTAGTCTGTCCACAAATTACAATGGGTTGAAACTTTCATAGCTATGTTTGAATTTCACATCTTCCATGTTATCTCAGGAACCCAAGTCTGGCCAATGTTTTCACAGACCAGTGGATATAAAGCAAAGTATGAGACTCTCACTAGAGTTAGCAAATGCTTGTCCTTTCAAGTGCATATAGAGAGGATTGCTATTCATTAATTTAAGTGTTTTTACTGTGGACACAAGCGATTTTTAGTAATTAGCTGGAAGACACAAAACCAACACTGAGAAAGTTCAATTTTCATTGTAAGAAGAAAACTGTCAACAACACATTATTCAAACTTCCATTTCTGCTCTAAGAAATTGCTAACATGTAGTCAACCTTTAACATGTGCATGTTCCAAATAAAGCTCCAGTAGCTAATTTATCCACTTTTAGCCATCTGTAATTCTAGTCAGTTTCAAAACTAATGAATATGACATTTGTGAAGGTAAAAAAAAAATACTAAATCTAAAACTTCAGTCAGTCCATGGTTCTTAAAACAAATTCTTCTCATCCTGCCATGCTTTTTTATCTTAATAAGATTCTTAAGGGCATTAATTGGTTCAACATCTCACCCTAGCATTAATAAGGAAGGACTATGTCAGCATTTTGAATAATTTAAGTAAAACTGCCATGGAGATATACTAGACACCTAAATCTCAATCCCTTCAAACAGAGTTACAGGCTTCTACTTCCTGCTGCCACCAAGAGCCCCAGACAGGTATGAATTAAAGACTTATCAGGATTTTGGTCAAAGGGAGGTATAGAGGAAAGAGACTTTTCTTTTAGGTATAAGCCATAATTGAACAATCAGCTGCCACTGTGTTTTAGTGAAACATGGGAAAGTGAACAGGATAAAAACAAGTATGAGGCTAAAGAGAGATCTAGAAGCTCTCCTTCAATTTGGTTTCACAATTACATAGTTAAGATAAAAAGGCAGCAGCCTGAGTCAAATACAATTTCTAGGCATGAATTTATACAGGGTAAAAAGTTAAATTAAGGAGACTATCCAGACAACTCTAATGAAAACATACAGAAAATGCCACAACTACTGATTTTGCTTTCAATTGGTAGCTCCAGTTAAGTTACATACTTTTATCCTAAATATGCAAATGTTTTTTCTCCATTTGATACATGGAGACACAACTAAAGAGTCTGCTCCAATAATAATTTTTAATGACTTTGGTCCAGTCACTTGACATAACTTACAGTTATGTTTCTTGCACTGAAAATATAAAAGGCAGATTCATGATCTTTAATTAGTAAATCAGTCTCAGAACTAAGCTAAAGATTAAAGCCCTGGCACAGTTTTCCTTCTCAGAACCCAACTAAGAGCATTTTCATCTGCACTTACCTTGATATGAAACTCCAGGTTTTCATCCATAGAGTAAATGTGATCAAAGATGTCATGTGCTATTCTTGGAATGATTCCCATAAGTTGATGGTCATGCAGCTTCCCCTAAAGATATGTAAGCAAAATAGAGCAGGTAAATTTAGAAAGCCCCGGAATGGTATATAGAAGTGGGGATGGAGGTATGGGGATGGAGGTGGGGGAATGGGGGGATGAGTGCGTGTGTACAGGAGTTTCTTCAAACATACCTTCACTGCATTGTAACACTTAAGAGAGGACTAGTTATATAGCCTGGTATATCTGTTTGACATTGAATATATACAAAAGGTAATACTGAGTAACTCAGTGAATTATTAATATTTTCCACCAAGAATGGGGATGTTTGTCATTAAACATAAGGATAAGACTCATTGGGAAGCTTAAGTGTTGATTTTTTTTAAGTTAAAAAAAACAGATTCATTACTTTAAAGACACACTTCCTATATATAAATATGAGTCTTGGAAAGGCAGCAGGAAAGAATATTTTAAGGGTTTCAGAAACTGACATGATTTATGTACCCTTGGAATAAATATCTTATTCCAAGAGTGCAATAATCAGAACCAATAATCACTGACATGTTTATACACACCAACGTTCTGCACTGTCTGAAATAAACATTATAGTTTCAAAGATTTTCAAATCCTTTAAAAAGCCACTGGACATAGCCTATGTCTCCCTTCCCACAGAGTGACCCTCTTTGCTTGGAGAGAAGGCATGACTCTAATCCTTTTTTGCTACTTTTTCTCCTCCCCCCCCCAATGGGGACCAAGGATCCAATCAGGAGCCATGGTCATGTGTCCTTTAGCAAAGGGCCAGAACAAACATGTGACCTTCCAGAAAAGGGCCAGAACACAGGTGCTTCTCCACATTTGTGCCATGGGATGGAACCTATTACACTAACAAGACTAGGAAGGCTGTCAGGTTGTCATAGCTTATGTGGATAGAACAGTCTTTGAAATCCTTTGCTCCCGACTACTCTAGGAAATAGAGGATTATTTTCAATGGGTGACCCCAATGCCTGGGACTCTCCCTCCTCCTCTCCCCTTCCTAACTTCCCTGGATTCCTTCAAGTCTCAGCTAAACACTCCCCTTATGCAATAAGCTTTTGCCAGTCTTCCTTAATCTTAGAACCTTCCCTCCTGCCAATTTATCATATGTTTATCTTGCTTGTACATAATTGTTTGCACATTGTCTCCCCCCATTAGACTGTGAGCTCCTGGAGGGCAGGACATATTTTTTGTTTGTTTGCCTTTCTTTGTATCTGTAGCACTTAGCTTAGTGCCGGGCACAAAGGCACCAGATGCCTGGTGATGACTCGATAGAGGGTCTATTTGGTTTCCTTGAGGCATCCTCTTGTCCCACATTGGATTGGGTGCCACACTTCCTTTTGCAATGTTCAAGACCCAGAAAACAGCCACCAAACCAATGCCAGCATTAATTCAATGGTTGATAACCTCTCTCTCAAACTCCTTTGTATTTAACTGCTTTGGTTTTTGTTTTTGTTTTTCCAGGGGGGAAGGAAGGGCAATGGGGGCTAAGTGACTTGCCCAAGGTCACACAACTAGTAAGTGTGTCAAGTAACTGAGGTCACATTTGAACTCCAGTCCTCCTGACTCCAGGGCCAGTACTCTATTCACTGTGTCACCTAGCTGCCCCTGCTTTTAATTACTTTGAACTGTATTCTCTTTATGCTTATTCCTCATGTACTTATATATTTCCTTGCTGTCTCTCTCATTAGAAGGTAAACTCCTTTCCAGTAGGGACTATTTATGTCAATGTATTTGTATCCCCAGTGCAGAGCATAGGGTCCGGCAAATAGTAGGCATTTAATAAGTGCTTGATGTTTGATCAAATTATCAATGTTATTGACCCACTTCCTCAACAAGCATTTGCTGGCTTGAGTTTGTTTGGATAATAATTTAAAGTTTAGGAAACACAAAAATGCTTTGAGGGGACAATGAGGAAAAAGACTTATCCTGGACCAGAGAAAAATTAATCAACTGATTTAAACTAACAAAAAATAACGTACGACATTTTAGCACCTGATTTCTTCCAAAAGAGGGAGAGAGCTGACAATGTATGTTTTCCTTAAGCTTTTCCCACATTTTCCCAAAGTGACATGAGAATCTGGTAGTATATAAAGCACCTATTCCCATTATCACAGGATAGAACTTCCTTTGTTCCAACTTGAGTCCCATCCCACAATCTCCCACGTAGGACAGAATGTTTCAAACCATCAAAGAGAAGATAGGGCAGCCAGTCAACTCATCCAAGAATCAATGTACTTCGTTAAAAGCATTTGACAAGTTGAGGTTCACAGCCTAATAGTGCGACAAGGTAAAAAGGACTGGCAAAAGTGGATGTATTTGGAGATTTGCTAATTTAATTCTCTGGGGAGGATTAGTTATGTCCCTGTGATGACATACAATGTCTCTATCAGTCTAGAGCTGGATTTTGTAAACATTTCCACTTGAGATTTCTTCAGCACTTCTTGTACTGTGGGATGAAAAACCATATGGGGTCACAACCCACAGTTTAAGAAACTTTGGTCTAGAGGGCTCCTTGAAAAAGTAAGATCTAAGCTGGGGTGGGGTTGGGAGAGATGGGTAGGAAATTGTATCCAAAGTCATACCCTGAAAAAAAAGATACTACTTATTTTTCCCTCTAGCAGAAGCACCCCTGGACTTGCCTCCCCATGAGTAGGAGCTAAGAAGACCTGAATCTCCATGTACTACTGTGTCCTGTTAGGCATAACACTAATATTATCATGGGTTTAATGCTTTTACTGAAAATCTTCCTTAAATGCTCTACCTTAAGGAGCTAATCTTTCTAATTTCACGTAGGCTTATACATTTTCCCCTTCAATGGAAGTAATGGAATTATTATGGAATGTTAGGCCAAAAGAGGGGAGGAATTAAAATTGAATATTGCCTTGATTTGCATGTGACAGTTCTGACCATTTTTAGGGAATTAACATCCCTCCCTAAAGTCATTTTAAAAATAAGTATTTCTAATACTGAAGATAAGTGATTTTTAAAAATCCTACTCATAAAATGGTATAAACCCTGCAGATATTTTGATTTAATTACATTCCAAGTTAGTGGATTACTCCACTATTCCACCATCTGTGTGGGCCAAGCCTGTAGCTTCCCAGGAGGCAGAGAATACTTAATTAGAGAACACCACCAGTGATTAACCCCTCAGAAAGGGGGTAGGTTAGATCATACCCAGGAAGGAAGCTGAAGAGGAACAGCAGTACATCATTACATGAATCCCCTTCAAGCTATCAAATAAGCAACCCATTTTTCCATAAGCCACATTTGAAATAAATGTTGTCCTAATTCAAACTGTTAACCAACAGGGGCAGTCATGAGATGGAATGAACAACCTGGAGTGTAGATTTTTAAATTCAGAAGTAGAATAGAACCCAACTCCTCCTTTTCATTCTTGGCAGGCAAATGGTACTGATTTGGATTCTCTTTAGTTATGTTCTGTGGATTACAAAGGGATTCTACCCACAAAGAACTTAAGGTCTTTTAAATTTTATTTGACTCTCTGGACCAAAGGCAGAGTTTTAATTTAGGCTATATCTATAGTCAGTTATTCCATATTTTAAATAATGAATAAAGGAAAGAATATTAGATTTAGATATCAAAAGCTAGAGGTTTAAGTAAACTCCTCAATTTGGTAACAGTTAAAGTAATGACTTCTCCAAATCTCAGTTTTTTCATCTATGTAATGGAGTACAGTAAGACTCATACTATGCACAAGTATGGATAGTACAATCTATGTACGAATCTATCTGCTATAGTAATACTCATGTTTAATGCTATCTATTTAACAGTGCTGCTGTAAAGATGAAATGAGAAAAATGTATGTAAAGCACCGTGATCTCACTGAGGTAGGGATATCCCCTCCTCTAATAGAGATTAAAATCCTTCCATACATCAGTAGATGGCTTCATGAGTTGCTATGGACAAAAAATTCATCATCTGGTGATCAACCTATGACTTTCCAAACTCAGCTGGGTTGTTCGTCTGGCAACAAACAAATAATCTTCTATCTCATGGATTAGATATTCTCTAGGGTTCTTTTCAACTCTGAGGAAGTCTTCTCAGTTTAGTAGTTTATATTCTATTGGCATAACTTCCAAGAATCCAGAGTCACCTCCATGTTACAAGGAAGTAGGACCATAGTGAAAGGACACTATGTTGTTGTTTTGGGTTGTTGTTCAATCATTTCAATTATGTCCAAACTCTTTATGGCCCCATTCAGGGTATTTTGGCAAAGAATGGGAGTGGTTTGCCATTTCCTTCTCCAGCTGATTTTACAGATGAGGAAACTGAGACAAATAGAGTTAATGACTTGCCCAGGGTCACATGGCTAGTAAGTGTTTGAGACCAGATTTGTAGTCAGGAAAATGAGTCTTCCAGGCTTCAGGTCACCTAAGCTGCCCCTCACATTATATGAATTCTATAATTATTTTTCCAAAACAAGCTTGCATAGGGATCTCTGAATTAATTGCAATTTAAATATTCTATTTGATTATTTCACAATTAAAAAACAGAAAAGTCAAAGGGGCTCTATCAAGTAATAAATCATGAAGATCATCAAAATGATAGCTCACATTTATACTTAAAAGTTTTGCAAAATGGTTTCCATACATTATTTCATTTGCTTTCCATAATTCATAGGAATAAGGTATCTTACACTCCATAGTCTAAGTGAAACATTTATGGGCTACTAAACATTTAAGGACTTTGAAATCTCCATCTCACAAGCCAAAACACTTCTGGAGCAGCCTGGCCTAGCTCAGCAATATTCTCAGGAGATGATTATAAATGAGAAAACCTAGGCATGAAAGATGAATCCATCACCACTCCTCGTGAGCCAAATTCCCTCAAATTTTGTTAGTGTTGGAGTTTAAAACACAGGACTGAAAACTACCCAATAACATTCCTCCCAATCCCCACCCCAAGCAACTAGTGAGAACTATCTGGTATTTAGGATTTAAATGGGGAAATACCATCTAAACACTTGACACTCCCTCCCCCTCCCCCAATTTAGGATTCAAATGGAGAAATACCATCTAAATACTGACCATCATCATCCACAAAAGAAAATCACACAAGTTAGTCATAGAACTGAACATGCCATTAAAAATGCCACACCATACCATGCTGACTCTCTGCTACTGTGGTGTGGCATTTTAGGTAATTTTGAAAAGCTAATCTTATTGTGCAGACAAAAAACCCCCTGAGATTTGGAGAAATTAAACGACTTCCCCGAAGTTAGGTGCTAAGTGGTGGAGTTGACAACCCACATTTTCTTTTTGTTCTTTGTTTATTTTGTTCCTTTTTGGAGGGGGAAAAGCAGGGCAGTTGGGGTTAAGGAACTTGCCAAAGGTCACACACTAAGTGTTAAGTGTCTGAGGCTGGATTTGAACTCGGGTCCTCCTGACTCTAGGGCCGGTGCTCTATTCACTGTGCCACCTAGCCACCCTTGGACCCACATTTTCTGACACTGAAATCTAGTATTCATTCCTTTACATCACAGTTTTTTTTAATGGAGCGATTGCAGCTATATCCTAAAATCAGATTCTGTATTTGGTCCAGAAAGCCAAAGCCTATGTTTGTTTAAAATTCAGAGAAGAAATCTGCACTTCAGGATTCAACAAAAGTTTCAATTCTATTTCTTTATCTAAGTAAGTGAAATGTTCTTCCTCCCGCCCCCAGCCTCAACATGAGTGCTATGATCTTACCTCCATGGTATGAGTTTTTCCTGAAGAGGTCTGTCCATATGCAAAAATAGTCCCATTGTAACCTTCCAGTACATCTACAGAAAAAGAAAATAAAATGTCCAATCCAGTTATTTCTTTACTTGGTGTAACTTGTTAAATTTTGTGTCATATTTAACATGTGACACAAACATATGACTGTTTGAACATATGAACATTTAAGAACTGAGTCAGAACTACTTAGGACCCTCCTTATCCTTCTCAACTGAAGACCAAATGAGATTGGAAATAGGTTCAGATTAGTGCAAGACGAACCAAAGAATGAGGAGTTCATGAGAATGGACTGGGAAGTAATTTCTCCATAGAGCTCTAAGATCAAGAGGCTTGGAAGCTACTCTAAAAGACCTTCTGCGGCCCCTTCTACAAATGAGGGTGCGTGTGTACATAACTAAGCCATAATATATTTATCATATATGACAAAGTTATGTATACTAATATAATAAAGCTGTGTGTGTATATATATCATATATTTATCATATATGATAAAGATATGTATACTACTACAATAAAGCTGTGTGTATATACATATAGATATACACACACAACATATATATGTATATGCACACATACACATTCTTATGAGATCAGCCAAAATAAAGTCACAGGTGTTTGAATTTCTGGAGAACCAGGCAGAGTAGGATTTCTTTTCTGGGATTTAACCTATTTAGAATATTGGATCCTTAGGGAATTCTTTTGTGAAAGTCCGCACAAGAGCTTCCAAAGAATGAAATTCTTTATGGGGTGAGGTAACAAGAGATTTCACTCTGTAAAACAAGAAGCATGGCAACCACTGGCTGAGAGACTAAAAGGAGCTCCGACTCACATTTGAAAACCTCCTGTTTCCTCTGTGACAGTACTAACAAGCTAGCCAGTCACATTAGCATCAGAATTTTAAAAAAAATTATACAATGAGGGCACTCACTGTGCAAACCCACACACATTGCAGGGCCTCTTCCATTTCACACAAGGAAAAGGAAAGGCACATGGAAGGAGGATGTTTTTCCTGAAAGAACTGAGTTTATCTGCAGGAAATGTTTCAAAGCAGCAGAGGTGATTAAAATATATTAGTAGTCCTTTTCCCCAGTTACTATCGAATGCATACAAATATCTCAGACAGTAAAAAGAAACATAATTAGTCTCTCTAATGCCAGCTAACCTTGCCTATGGGGAAGAAGTCTTAATTTGCCAAAGGTAGGGGGCAGGGACAGAGAGGTGTGTGCTCTGTGGTGAAAGAAATCAATCAGGCAGGCAATTAGCTCAATCCATTTAGTTCACCAAATAGCTTTTAAGCCTCTGAGAGCTTGATATGATTTCATGATGCTGATTCAGATTTCCTTTTTCGAAAGTCATCTTATTGATCCCAGGTTGATGGGTTTGAGCTGAGACAGGAAAGAAAACAAGACTTTTCTATCAGAAGGGCAAGGGAGAGGGGAGAGGAAGGTAATGAGGGGAAATTGCATATAGGAGAGAAAGGAGAGGAGACAATGGAAAGAGAGGAGGAAAGGAGAGGGAACAAAGGCTTGTTAGTTGCAGGTAATAAATATATCTAACAACCATGTGGTTTGGGGACAAGGGAAATGTTCAAACCTAACTGTCCACAAGAGCTTACAGCAAGCTGTAAGATTTTTACACTTATCAATCCTTATGAGAGTTCATCTGATGATTGTATCAGTAACTTATAAAAATGCAGTATTTAGGGCCAGCGGGCCGATCTTCAATTTTCCTTACAATTTTAGCTTATTTATGAGTAAATGTCTTTCAGGCTCCATAATTCAATTAACCAATCAACACACAACATACCAGGAACTAACCTGGTGAATTCATGTTAGTTTCTTTGGCTACTTGAAACTCATAACAAATACAGATATAGAAATGCTCTAGAAAATTACAAGCAAAACATAGATTCCAAACTCAAAGGGGTTTAGAGGCCACCTCATCCAACCTTTTCATTTTGTTTGTAAGGACAGAGGTGGTGGTGTCAATGAGTCATCTCATTCCAGTTAACTGTCAGGTCTTTATTGAGTGAGAACATATATCCACTGATCAGTCAAGGGTGTGAACAAAGCTGGGACATCTCCATGGAATCAATGAAAGACATTTCAAGGGCAGCAACAGGAAGTGTGATTTTCCATGGCCTGTAGGTTGTGTGTAAAATCATCAAGAAGAGGATTCAAGCATCTGGAAGTTCTGTGGTGGAAACCTTCTAGTCAGGCCCCTGAGAAGGAGCTGCATGGTGGTGAAGTGGAGAGAACCTTGACCTTTTTCCCACCCCCTCACTAAAGGACAACCTTTTAAGTTTCTGAGGGTTGGAGGATTTTTGGACTTCCTATAAATGCCTCAGGGTTCCAGAATCTCTGGAAGAGATGACTCAAGTATATATAATATGAGCCAAAAACAAATAAAAGGTATTGCGGAATGGCAAATTAAAGACTCTACAAAGAGACCCAGGAGAAAGACTATATTATGTCTAAGGGGAGCTTCACAAATACCTCATAAAGAGAAGAAAAGGATCCTTAGCAATCAAGAGCTATGAGTTATCACTTGGCCACATGGGCTCTCTTATGCCTACATTTCCAATATATTGGTGGGACAGTATATCAAAGCTTTCTGGGGGGATGCTTCATAGCAATTATTTTTACTATAGCATCTTAGTAAATGTACTTTTCTTACAAATTAAATCTGACAATTGATGACTATGGGAGAAGCACACTAGCAGGGATTTAAGAGATGTAGTAATGTGGGTGGGAGGAGTAAGCCCAGAGTACACACAACAGGCCGGCAAATTAAGGGTCTAACTCTAAATCCACTGCTCTTCCTATACTGTACTTTATGCCCCATTTTATTCTTTTCAGGAAACATTGATTCTAGAGATGGGCATCAGCTACACTGGTACAGTAAGAACAACAAAATTTGAGCATTATTAGTGTCAGATAGTTTGGTTGCTGAACGGATTTCTCAATTAAAGGTATATAATCTACAAAATAAAACCTTTCTGCCAAAGTGAAATAGGATCTCTTCATCTTGAACTACTCCTAAACAGAGTAGAAAGAAATCATAAAACACATCTTCACTAGAATCCATTAGCTCAGTTGACTGGGGCATGTTGTGGGGAGTCAGCACATTCCTTCCTTGCCACTGCCACTTCTAGACCTCTTGCTCTACCCTCACTGATCACAACTCTGCTATTATGAAGTTCACCGACCCAGTATCATTCATTCATTCAATCAACAAATGTTTGTGCTCACTGACTTCCAGATTACCCACCCTCTTTCCTTCCTCAATGACTTCAGCACCTGGATTACAGGCTTCCTATCTATCCTATTCCTCAGATTTAGTGATGAGGATTTCAAAATTCACAATGATAACACCTTGAACAATAGTTCTCAATTCTCACAATCTCCATCTCTCCAATCTCTATCACCACTTTACCTCAACTGCCACATACAGAAAGAAGCATTCAAATCTTAGACATGAACATCATCAGAAACAGCCCTGTCTCCATGGTCTTGAACTCTGAAGTTTTCCTTTCTGGCCATGATCTATCTTTCTACCTCTTCCTGAGGTGCCATTCTACAGTAAAAGAGCCTAGTTTTGGAATCAAAGGACCTGGATTCACATGCTGGCTCTGTCATTTCCTCCTTGTGACCTTGGGCAAATCATATCACCTCTCTGGTACTAAATAGTTTCTAAACTTCATTTGATATTCTAAATCTATAATCCCCTTGACCAATTCTTTGCCTCAACCCTTATGGTAAGTTTCATAATTTTTTTACCTTTTACTTTATGTATTTAACAATATTATTCAGAGAAAGGATCCATAAGCTTTCCCAGATTGCCAAAGCAGTCCATGACACAGAAAAGAACCTCTGTGCCAGAGGAAGTTATGAAATATGGTTCACTAGGTTCCTTGGATTCATGTTATCAAACACCAACTATGCCTGTATGCTTGTATGGAGATGCCTTTTTATTCATCTCTTATTGACTCCCTACCATATTCTCCAATGGTTTCTCCTAAATATTCTCTCCCCTCAAACCCTCAATATTAGACACAGCCCTTATCTCTCACAACAAAGAACCTTACTTCCAACTTTACCCAAGAGAATAATGGCATTCATTCACTGTGAACTCCCTCATCTCCCCTCCTCCACACTTGAAATGTTCTTTTTATTTTCACTTATCTTTTCCTTTTATTCCAGTCTCAGAGGTTGAGGTGACCTTCCTTGCCAAAGCTATTACTTACAATTCTGTCCAGGAACCTATCCCTTCACGTTATCTCTTGAACTTCGCCCCACTCACATTAGTCCCTCTCCTTCCCTTCCCCCTCTCTCCAATTTTTAATAAATTCATCTTTACTGACTCTTTCTTTATGGATTAAAACATACTCACATTTCCCCTAGCCTCAAAACAAAAACAAAAATGCTTGACTATTTATGCTATTGTCATATGTCTCTTTTCCTTCTAGAAGGCACATTCTGCATTCATAGTCATCATTTCCCCATTGCCCCCTCCTCAGCCCCTGAAATCTGACTTTCACCCCATGACTCTTATTGACACTGCTCTCTCCCCTCACCATCACTTAATCACCAAATTGAATGGCCATTTTTCTCATTCAACATCTTCCTTGACCTTTGTGCAACATTTGACACTGCTGATCACTCTATTCCTCTTGGTACTCTCTCTTAGCTTTTTTGACATGGTTTTTTCTCGGTTCTATTCTTATTTTTCTGACTATTCCTTCTCCTTTATTAGTTCATTCTCCTCATGCCATCTCTTAATTCTCACAATTGTGAGAACTGTGAATGTCTCAAAAGCCTCTAGACCTCCTTGTCTTCACTGTCTCTCTTGTGGATTTCATTCATTCATATGATTTCAATGACCACCTTTATGAAGAAGGTTCCCCCAAATCACTTAATCTCTCTGGTCCTCCGTTTCCTCACTGAGAAACTGGGGATAATGATAATAGTTACACCTATATCAGAGGATAGATAAGAGAGTCAAATGGGACAATGGGGGCAGAGGGTTCTGTAAATCTTTATGTGTTGTATAAATGTTGACTATTATTATTCATTTCATTCTCGTATTTTTACTGAGTTCAATTAGAAAAAGTCACAGGATCTGCTGTCACTTTTATATTAAATGTTCTGTATACTGCTGTACAAATAAATAAAATAATATCTTTTTGTAATTAAATCAAGTATTGAGATGTTATCTCACTTTTAAGGGCTCACCAAAAACATCTTCAGGACGAATACTTAAGGTCCTAGCTATAAAATATTTTTAGATCCTATTCAGATGGTCAAAATAAAGTCACAAGCCCAACAAGTTAGAGTAATAAGAAAGACCTTAAAGCATAGTAGTTCAGTTTAGTGGAAAGAAAATCTAGTTTGAAACACACACACACCCCCCAAACCTAGGTCTGCAGTAACAAAAACTGAGTTGAAAACTTGACTCTGCCACCAGTGTGACTAGTAACAAGTCATTTAACTTCCCTGGGTTTAGGATTTTTTTAACTATAAAATTCTGTCCCTGGGGCCCCTCCCTCTCTCTTCTATGGAGAGGATGGATGGTGGACATCAGGAGAGCTCCTCCCAGATCCTCCATTGAAGGAGGACTCCCAAGTTAGCCATCTCATAATTTCCCATAGAGGCAGGACTTTATCTTCCCCTTCCCCTCTCCTCTGCTTCCCAGCTTCTTTTTATCTGTTACAAGTTCCTTGAGGATAGGGATTGTCTCTTGTCTTCCTTCCTATCCCTAGCACTTAACTCAGTGCTTAATAAGTAGGTGCTTAATACGAATTTATTGACTGACTAAAAAATTCAGGGATTAAACTATTAATGTCCTTTCCAGCTCTAAATATAATAACCTCAAAAACTAAAACATACAATTTCAATAATGTAATTTTTTCTAAAAATCTTTTCATGAACAAAACTAATGCAGCTAGAATACAAAAAAGAATAAACCAACTGGGGGAAACTATTTCCATCAACTATCTCTGCTGAAAATCTGATATCCAAGATATGTTAAAAGTCTATTTTTAAGAGCCAAGAATATTCTGTTAAGAACTGGCACAACTAGTTTAATAATGCTCCAATATGAACTATAATTACTGTTACAAAGAATTTCAATATGCATTCATCCACTTTTCTTCTTTATCTTGTCTTACGCGTGATATAAGATGCCCCTTGACTAGTGTAAATAGCTATCCCAACAAGGACATGTTTCTCCTCTAGCTCTCATAACTACTGATGCATATTCTCTTAAACAAGTACATCATTTTTCTTCCTATAACCAGCTGCTTTGTAACAAGTGGCCATTTTAATCTTTATCTCACGTAATGTATAAATACTATGAGTTGAACTGTAATACACAGGCATGTCCATCAACTACCGGTGAAGTATGTTTCACTGAGTAAATAAACTGCAGTCTCTATGTGATGACTGGTTTCTAAGCCGTAACCATTCAATGGACTCAAGGAGAACTTGAACAACAGATATAGGGAATTAACATTAAAAATATATGATCAAGAATCATTTCCTAGTATATAAGAAGTCAAATAACAAACAGTTTTCAAACAATGAAATGCAAGTAATGGACATCTAAAATTTTTTTAATGTTATCAATCACTAATAATAGAAATGCAAATTTAAATAATTTTTTAAATGTTTTGCATCATGCCCATTAAATTGGCAAAGATGAAAGTATGTTGGGGAGCAGTAAGAAAAAAGACTTGATACACTGGTAGAAGAATTGCAAATTGGTCCAAGTGGTATTTTAGAATATCCCCTTGAAATTACATAAGAAAAGTCACTAAATTATTCATTCTCTTTGGGTTACTTCACTCCTGGATATATATGCAAGGAAACCAAA